>CM054135.1:40952382-40964882 GCA_028751875.1 Rapana venosa
TATATATCTATCTATCTGCCTGTCTGTCTATCTGTCTATCTATCTATCTATCTATCTATCTGTCTGTCTGTCTGTCTATCTATTTGTCTGTCTGTCTTTGTCTGTCTGTTTATCTATTTATATATTTATCTATGTATGTATGTATGTCTATCTATCTACCTATATGTCTACCTATCTATTTATCTGTCTGTCTGTCTGTACATCTGTCTGTCTATCTACCTATATGTCTATCTATATATATATATCTATTTATCTATCTGTCTATCTATCTGCCTATCTACCTTTCTGTCTATTTATTTATTTATCTATCTATCTATCTATCTGTCTGTCTGTCTGTCTGTCTGTCTACCTATCTACCTATCTATCTATCTGTCTGTCTATCTATCTATGCCTTTAAAATGCTATTTTTTAGAATTCCTCCGCTAGTGTTGTGAGGTTCAAAAATCGTAATATTGTTTACTTATACGACCATCTATATTTGCTCATCATTAAGGTAGCCGTATTCGGACTATGGGACTACTAAACATACAGTGTACACGGTATTGTTTTAGTATTGTTATCTGGTATATGGTGGGATATTGACGTCTTCACCCTACATCTCACATATCATCATTGTTGCTTTGCTTCGTATCAGCTGCTGCAATACGCATCAGTGAAGGCAAGCGTAGATATTTAACAACGGGTCTTTTCCAAATAGCATCACTATCTACTGCAATTGGCTTATGAGAAACAAAGAGAAAGCAAAGACACAGAGGCAGATAGTGGCAGACATGGTGAAAGACAGTGTGTGATTGTGAGACACAATTGACACAATTTGACACAATTTTATTGCTATTTAGCAATCAAGCCATATAGCGCTGCGGCTCGGTAACAACGATATCGAACGCGACGCGATTACAATGACATGGAAACCATGGCAGTAGTGGTATGTACATCAAGATTCCATACATTATTGTCTGTGTCTCAAGTGTCTCAATTTTCAAACCAGCCTTTCCTTTTCCAGTCTACAGCCAGCGAAGTCAGCCCATGTAAGACCGGATCAGGTCCCGAAGATGATGTAACTCCTGCTCAGCACTCGCCACCACTGTGGCTGTGTGTTGTGTGTTAGTACATTGTTTCCCTTTACGAAGTCTGGCAAGCCTGACACGTTCTTCTGGCAACATGTTTTTCTCTTCTTGCTTGATGTACCAGAACACACACTTAGATTCCTCGCCAGGATCTCCATTCCAAGAGTATTCCAGGGTGATGTCATCTGATTCACACATCACAATGTTTTGATCGCGGGAACTATGTACCACCACCTTTCGAAACCGTGTGTTTCTCTTGCTGTCCCTTAATCGACGCTGCACACGTTTGTCAGTTAGAGTAGACACATACTGTTTCACAATACCAGTATCAGAGTCATCCACTGTGCAGCCAACTGTCAGCTCTTCCTGCACATCAGAGGCCTCAGAAGACACACTTGCTGTCTGTTGCTGGATCACACAGTAGATCAAGTGAATCTGGTGTGGCCAAGGCATTCAATTCACTGCTGACACACAGTTCTGTGTACACACTGGTTTGTTTTTCTTCTGTTTCCACATTGAGCAGGGAGTCAATGTTACACAAGACTGGCTCTTCCAAGACACTGTAATTGTCACATTGGTGACTTGCCTGTCTTTCTTGGTGTTGTCTGCTTCTTTGGACATCGCGACGGATTTGACATGGGGGCTTTTTGCGATAGTACTGAACACGGGAGTTACGGTTCAGCACCGGGTCCGCCATTTCTGTTGACACTGACTTGTCAGCTGGCTTCATTCGCAAGACGAACACAACGCTGCTGCTCTTCCCCGCGACTTTCCAACTCTATACGACGTTGTCGATCAGCAGGGCGTTTAAAGTTGTTATTACAGTTGCTGGAAGGCCAGTAACTGACATTTTGAAGCTAAAATGCAAATATTGGCAGCAGCTTACTAACAGCACACCCGTTCAGTTCTCGTCCCGTCACGTGAGCTCGTGTGATTGTGAGAGAGAGGCAGAGAGACACAGAGAGACAGACAGAGAGACAGAGACAGAGAGACAGAGAGAGACAGAGAGAGACACATAGACATAGACAGGAACAGAGAGAGATATAGAGAGAAATAGAGAGAAAGATAGAAACAGAGATGGAGGGAAATGGTTTGCAAACTTAATAATGTGCTGCTCTAACTCAAGCAGAATACAGAACTCCAGTAACTCTTACTTTATTTTTTTTAAAGAACTGTGTTTTGCATCTAACGAGCAAGGAAGATCATTGGATTTGTTAATGGATGCAGGCTGTCCATTCCTTTGTGCTCAGAAGGTCAAGTCATGCAGTCAGAAGGAATCCCTTTCAGAGTTATGAAGAGCAGTTCAAACTTCGGTGCGGCCATCAACATTATCTTCATTGCTAGCATCAGTGACCTTGCCATTGTCAGTGTCATATCATCGCTGTCATTTCTGTCATCGTCGTCATCACTATTGGGTCGTCGTCGTCATTATCGTAATCGTCATCATCGTTGTCATCACCACCACTATCACCACTATCATCATCATCATCATCATCATCATCATCATCATCATCATCATCATCATCATCATTATATCTCTCTCTCCCCCTTTTCTGTCACACACTCAACACCCACACACACACACAAACACACACACACGCGTACAAAACACCTACACACACACACAAAGACACACACACACACATTCTTTCCAGACAGGTTTTGAGCCTGAAACTTAAAAAAAAAACTCCACCCCTTTCTTTGTTGTTGCCAATGATAGATAAGCATTCATGTACTTTTTTTTATCTGTTCACATCTTGTCCCCAATGTGCGTAAAGCTGTTGTACAGGGAGTTCATTACGAGTCCTGGAAGAAGTTTTTGTTATATTTGGTATTGTGGAACCAGCTGGTAGAGCACAGTGTATTGAAAGCCACTAAGGGTACTCTGTACTTCGCACCACGTATTTGTCGCTGGCTAGCACCATTAAATACATTTAATTTGCTAAGGTGTATTTGTGTGTATAATGTGTGTATGGATCTATCTATCTATCTATCTATCTATCTATCTATCTATCTATCTATCTATCTATCTATCTATCTATCTATCTATATATTTGTGTGTGTGTGTGTGTGTCATGTGTGTGTGTGTGTGTGTGTGTGTGTGTGTGTGTGTGTGTGTTCGATTCTTTTACGTCTCTTCACAAATTGGGATATTAGACGGTGTGTGTGTGTGTGTGTGTGTGTGTGTGTGTGTGTGTGTGGGTGTGTGTGTGTGTGTGTGTGTGTGTGTGTGTGTGTGTGTGTGTGTGTGTGTGTGTGTGCATACTTGTGTGGTTCTGTTGTATTTGGTGGGTGGGGGATGTGTTTGTGTGTATGTGCATGTTTGTGGGTTGGTATCTGTATGGGTGTGTGTGTGTTTGCATGTGTGTGAGTGTGTATGTGTGTATATGTGTATGTTTGTGTGTGCTTGCGCGTGTGGGGTGGGTGTGGTGGGGTGTGGGTGGGTACTGGGTGGATGTATGTGTGTATGTATGCGCATGCGTGTGTTTGTGTTTGTGTGTCCTTGCTTGCGTTCGTGTGTGTTGTGTGTGTGTGTGTGTGTGAGAGAGAGAGAGAGAGAGATTGGCAGGAAAAAGACATACATAGAAACAGATAAACTAGCAGCTACAAAGACAGGCAAGCGGGGGGGGGGGGGGGGGGAGGGGGGGAGAGACTTTTTATCGAGGATATTGGAATAATCACTCGTGCGCTTTTTTACATTCAGTCCCCGTGTGTATGCGGTTTTGTAAATTTTGTTACCCGTTCCCACCGGCATACAATTGCCTACTCTTCCGAAAAGCGGAACGGGCTTTAACGTGTGCGCAAGATGTTCTGCGTGCGTTCGCACACGGAACCTCGATTTATTATCTCATCCGAAGGACTTTTTTGGGAGAGTGGAGTCGGCACTAATGTTAACTCCAGAGGAAAAGTCCTCTTGAACGCGATTCGAACCCGGGTCAGGAGAGATACCAAGCTATCTTGTCGAGAGAGAGAGAGAGAGGGGGGAGGGAGAGAGAGAGAGAGAGAGGAGAGAGAGAGAGGAGAGAGAGAGAGAGAGAGAGAGGGAGGGGAGGGAGGGAGAGAGAGAAAGAGGGGGGGGGGTGTTAGGGAGAGAGAGAGAGAGAGAGAGAGAGAGAGAGAGAGAGAGAGAGAGAGACGAGAGACGAGAGAGACAGAGAGAGACAGAGACAGAGGCTGGGGAATTTGAAAGGGGGTTTTTGGGGTTTGTTTTTTTTTTGCTTTTTTGGGGGGCTTTTTTTTTTCCCCGGGTTGGGGGTTTTTGGTGTTGGGGGTTTTGGTTGCCGGGTCCGCCATTTCTGTTGACACTGACTTGTCAGCTGGCTTCATTCGCAAGGACAAACACAAGCTGATGCTTTCCCGCGCTTTTCAACTTTTTACGACGTTGTCGTAGCAGGGGCGTTAAAGTTGTTATTACAGTTGCTGGAGGCCCTGTAATGACATTTGAGTTTAAATGCAATATTGGCCCAGCAGCTTACAAACAGCACACCGTTTCGTTCTCGTCCGGTCACGTGAGTCGTGTGATTGTGGAGAGAGGCAGGAGACACAGAGAGACGAGAGGGACGAGACAGAGGACGAGGAGACAGAGAGAGACACATAGCATGGGACGGAAATGAGAGGATATAGAGAGAAATAGAGAGAAAGATAGAAACAGGATGGAGGGAAATGGTTTGCAAACTTAATAATTGTGTGCTTTTAACTAAGCAGATAGAACTCCAGTAATCTTACTTTTATTTTTTTTAAAGACTGTGTTTTGCATCTAACAAAAAAAGGGAAAGATAATTGGTTGTTAAGGATGCGGCGTGTCATTCCTTTGTGCTTCAGAAGGTCAATTTCTTTGCAGTCGAAGGAATCCTTTCAGAGTTATAAAAGACAGTTCAAACTTCGGTGCGGCCATAACATTATCTTCTTTGCTAGCATCGTGACCTGCCATTGTCAGTGTCAAATCGCTGTCATTTCGGGTCTGTCGTCATCACATGGGTCGTCGTCGTCAATTATCGTAATCGTCATCATCGTTGTCATCACCACCACTATCACCACTTCATATATCATTCATCATCATCATCATCATCAATCATCATCATCATCTTATATCTCTCTCTCCCTTTTTGTCAACACTAACCCCACACAACACACAAACACACACACACGGTACAAAACCCCTACACACACAACAAAGACACACACACACACATTCTTCCCAAAACAGGTTTTGGCCGAAACTTAAAAAAAACTCCACCCCTTCTTGTTGTTGCCAATGTAAATAAGCATTATGTACTTTTTTTTATCTGTTCAATCTTGTCCCAATGTGAGTAAAAGCTGTTGAAAGGGAGTTATTACGAGTCTGGAAAGAAAGTTTTTGTTATATTTGGTATTGTGGAAACCCAGCTGGTGGCACAGTGTATTGAAGCCACAAAGGTCTCTGTACTTCGCACCAGTATTTGTGTGGTGCACCATTAAATACATTTAATTTGCTAAGGTGTATTTGTGTGTATAATGTGTGTATGGATCTATTATCTATCTATTTTTATCTATCTATTTTATCAATCTATCTATCTTTATCTATCTATCTATCTATATTTTGTGTGTGTGTGTGTGTGTCATGTGTGTGTGTGTGTGTGTGTGTGTGTGTGTGTGTGTGTGTGTTCGATTCTTTTACGCCCTCTTCACAAATTGGGATATTAGACGGTGTGTTGTGTGTGTGTGTGTGTGTGTGTGTGTGTGTGGGTTGTTGGTGTGTGTGTGTGTGTGTGTGTGTGTGTGTGTTGTGTTGTGTGTGTGCATACTTGTGTGGTTCTGTTGTATTTAGGGGTGGGTGGGGATTTTGTTTGGTGTATGTGCATGTTTGTGGTTGGTATCTGTATGGGTGTGTGTGTTTGCATGTGTGTGAGTGTGTATGTGTGTATATGTGTATGTTTGTGTGTGCTTGCGCCGTGTGGGTGGGTGTGGGTGGGTTGTGGGTGGGTACTGGGTGGATGTTGTGTGTATGGTGCGCATGCGTGTGTTTGTTTTGTGTGTCCTTGCTTGCGTTCGTGTGTTGTGTTTGTGTGTGTGTGTTTTGTGAGGAGAGAGGAGAGAGAGATTGGCAGGAAAAAGCATACATAGATCAGATAAACTAGCAGCTACAAAGACAGCAGCGGGGGGGGGGGGGGGGGGGGGGGAGAGACTTTTATCGAGGATTTTGGGATAATCACTCGTGCGCTTTTTTACATTCAGTCCCCGTGTGATGCGGTTTTGTAATTTTTGTTACCCTTCCCCGCATACAATTGCCTTACTCTTCCGAAAGCGGAACGGGCCTTAACGTGTGCGAAAGAGTTTCTGCGTGCGTTCGCACACGGAACCTCGATTTATTATTCATCCGAGGACTTTTTTGGAGAGGTGGAGTCGGCACTAATGAAAACTCCAGGGGGAAAGTCCTCTTGAACGCGATTCAAACCCGGGTCAGGAGATCCAAGCTTCTTGTCGGAGGAGAGAGAGAGGGGGGAGGGAGGAGAGAGAGAGAGGAGAGAGAGAGAGGGAGAAAAGGGGAGAGAGAGAGAGAGGGGGGGGAGGGAGGGAGAGAGAGAAAGAGGGGGGGGGGTGTTGGAGGAGAAGGAGAGAGAGAGAGAGAGCGAGAGAAAGAGAGAGAGAGAGGGACAGAGAGACAGAGAGGACAGAGAGAGACAGGACGGGAGGACAGAGCAAGGCAGACATACAAACAGAATGACAGATAGACGACACCCAGAGAGAGCGACTGATAAAGTCTAGGCAGGCGGGGACAGGTAGACAGACAGGCGCAGACAAAAGGAAATTTTGGATTGGTGTTTTTATTCTAAAGAACCAACCCCCCTGTCTCTGGGAAGGGATTAACATTGGACAACATTGGCGCGACCTTTTAAGCTAATATTATTACCCAGTCGCCTTGTTTTCCTGGCAGAGCACGTCGTTTTGTTTTGTGAGGGGGACTGTGAGGGGATTAAACGTTCGTAAGCGTCCAGAGTATCTCATCTGTATTCTGTAAGTGTAGTGCACGAGTATCTCATCTAAGTATATTATTTTATATTCAATATCTATGTCTATTTACTCTCTATATTTCTCTTTCCCCTTTATCTATCATTATTATATAATTTAATCTCTCTATATCTCTATCTCTTCTATCTTATATTTATCTTTATCTATTTTTCTATACTAACTACCTATCTCTTCTCTTTTTATTATTATAATTAATTATATATATATATATTATAATATATAATTATTTTATATATATATTAGATATTTTAATATGATATTTATAGAATTATACCCCACACAGCATACTAATTCAGCACGGGGACGGGATGCCTGTGATTAGAACATTGCGCTCGAAATTAACGACGAGGTTCATTCCCGTTCAGGGGTATTTTCCCTTGTGATTTTAATCATGCCACTCCCTTCCCCAAAGTCCTTCGGATGAGACTATAACCAAGGCCCCATGTGCCGCTTTTCGTATGAGTAGCCCATTGTGTGCCGGTGGGAACACAGGACAAAATTTACAAACCCGCATACACACGGGGACTGGATGTAAAAAAGCACAAAAGTACATATTCCTTTATCCCCAAAATAAAAGAATCAAATAAAATAATAAATAAATAAAAACATCCATATATACACATACATACATACATACATACATGCATGCATACATACATACATACATACATACATACATACATACATACATACATACATACATACATACATACATACATACATACATACATACATACATGCATGCATACGATGCTATGCTGAATAATCTTTCAACTCTCTCTGCTCTATCAACTGCTCTTGCCATTGCTGCTTTGGATGGATAAGGATTATGTTTTTTTTACTAACGTTTATGTGCAGCGATACATTTTTGTTTATAATGGAAAGAAATTAACTTTCTTGGCGATGCTTCTTTGGAATATATCTAACGTAACATCTTGTAGACTTAATCATCTAAAAGAAAATCTTAACCTGTTTGTGCTGTGTTATTTGATATGTTTGTTTGTTGTTGTTGCTGCTGTAGCTGTTGTTGTTTGTTGTCGTTGCTGTTGTTGTTGTTGTTGTTGCTGCTGCTGTTGTTGTTGTTTTTGTTGTTACTGAGCGTTCCCCAGCTTAACACTCTGGGGGTCACCCAGAACGTGCACTCTGACTCGCTCATCCCACCTGGGAATCACCGTGAGATTGAAATTGTGAGAAGTTTGCCTGCATCACCGTTTTTAAGTACCTCGCCATATAGGCAGCCATACTCTGATTTCAGAGGACATTCTTTGATATAATAACAATAATAATAATAATAATAATAATAATAATAATAATAATAATAATAATAATGATGATGATGATGATGATGATAATGATAATAAATAATATTAATATATAAAGCTTAAACAACATTATCATCATATAGACTTAGAGGTCCCAAGTACAAAATAATACGTTCAGAAACATGTAAGACACCAAATCTTAGAATTGATACTGTACATATTTAAATTCTTGCATGTCTTTACATCGGTAACGAGACATGGATATGAAGTTAAGCACTGGAATAGTTCGGAAATATCAGACAGAAGTGTAAGAGAAGAATGACGAGGTTCATCTCTAAGAATGTATGTATGTTTGTCCGTCGTGTTCGACGTGACCTCCAAAACAGCAGAGGAGGCAGCTGCTGTTTCGGAAATTGGGCAGACATTTGATTATAGTGGAGATGCCTTGCCCACAGTACATCCCCAATCCCTCGGCCAAATGTTCATAAGGACAGTCAGCGTTGGAGATGCTCTCCAAAGGCCAACTAGCCCCCAGGGCTGCAGCAGCACGTAAGGACTGTGCAAGTCAAGCCTCCTAGTCAGAGAGTCATGGTCGATAACTAAAGACTAGGCTGTAAAGTGGAATTCCATGAGTGGGAAAGCCACTGGTCATACAGCCTCTCACTTTGCTGTTGCCCCCAGCGTCAATGGTTTAATCAAGAACTGTGATAAACCCCAGGCGCTGACGGCACTAAGTCACCTCTGAGAATACTCTTTTGCAAAACATCAGGGTGGTGGCCGGGTATTCTTGTTTCTGTCCTCTCTGAAGAAAAAAAGGAATCGGCATAATGCAGCTGCCTGCTAGCTGCTGTGGTCTTAAGGATTGCCCAGGTTCTCGCCCTAGAGGTCGCCCAGAATCTACATTCTTGTCTCGCTTGTCAAGCTGAAAATCACACGCCGTTTTTTAAGTGTCGCATTGCGCTCGTGATCTGCGGGCCCCGGATCGAATCACGTAAAGGGGAAATTTCCCTTGGAGTTAACATCAGGGGCCGATCCACCTCCTCCCTCCTTTCGGTGAGACTATAAACCGAGGCGTTGTGTGCAACGCACGCAGAACTTTGCGAAATGTTAAAACCCGTTCCACTTTTCGGGAAGAGTAGGCTCTTGTGTGCCGGTGGGAACGGACGACAAAATTTACAAAACAGCATACACACAGGGACTCGATGTAAAAAAAAAAAGCACATGTGTGCTTATTACATTATCCTCGAAATAAAAGAATAAAATACAATAGATGAATAAACGTACACATGTAAAATTATGTTTTCAAGAACCTCATCTTAATTTAAAGGCGGCAATTTTGCAACTTCGGAGGATTTTTCCCTTTTATGAAGAATATAATATCTTGTCTGGGTAAAATCTTGTCAGATATAACGACAATCACAGTATCATAATTAAAAAACTAACAATATCTTAATGAAAATCTATTGCTGCGATATGCTTACGTAGATAGCCGACAATGTTTTTTTGGCCTGGACTAACTGTTTTAGAAACCTGAGAAAAAAACATTGCTTTATGCGACAGATGGTTTATAAAACAGACATAAAAAGACTCTTTGCAAATTCATATCCAATCAGATCTGCAACTTGTTTGTGATGTCTCAAACATAAAGTACTCCGTTGAGAATAAGATCTCTACAGATAAAACATTACAGGAATACGATCTTGTGCATAGATAATGGCTAGGGTACTCAGAAAAAAAACAATCTCTCCATCTAGTTAAAGAAACAACTGCCTTAGAAAGCCCTCAACACATTCAGCAGTTAGGCGTCTGGTGTTGTCAGTGACATCAAAGATGCGCAACAGATGAGTTAGCAACCAAGGAAGGAAGAGAAGTTATTTTCAACGAGTGTGGGCAGGGAAGAAGAAGGTTGGGCAAGGACAAGACAGGCAGGCGACACTCAGTTAACAGCATTCAAACCCTTTCCGGCACACACAACTACCTGTCAGCCTTATGGCTTAGCGATGACAGGTGGAGAGACAAAAGAGAATTGTTAGGAAGGTGGAGGGGAGAGGTGGAAGAGATGGAGGGGGGGGGGTGGGGGGGGGTTGGGGGGAGGGTGTGGGTGGGGTTTGTTAGTGGTGGGGGGTGGGGTGCTGGCCTCACGGACAATGGAGGTTCACATGAGGTGCCTTTACCCTGGAACCAATTCAGGGGGAGGGAGGGATGGAGGGAAGAGTCTGCCCTGTTCCCGCAAAGCCATGTGCCCCTGCTGGCGGGCATTCAGTTACACAGCGTGCTCTCCCCTGGTTCTTGTCAGATTGAGCTCGGGACAAGCTTCTGTAACCCCTTCTTGTCTACTTGTCTGTCCAGTCGGTTTGTTTGTCTGTTGTAACTCTTGGTTTAACTTGTTGTCTGTATGCTGTTTGTAACTCTTATTACTTGTGTGTCAATGGTTTCTGATCGTCTGTTTGTAACTCTGATTTACTTGGGTGTGTCAGTCGGTCTGTATGTCTGTTTGTAAATCTTTATTTACTTGTGTTGTCAAAGGTATGTAGTTGTTGGTAACTGTTATTTACTTGTCTGTCTGTATGTCTTTACTCTTCTTATCTATTGTTGTCAGCGGTCTGTGTCTCTTCGTAAGTCGTATCTACTGTGTGTCAGTCTGTCTGCATGTCTGTTTGTAACTCTTTCTTTACTTTTTTGTTTTGTTGTCTGTTCTTTAACTGGATCTCCCTTGTCTGTCAGTCGGTCTGTTTGTCTGTAATCGTATCTACTTGTATGTCAGTCGGTCTGCAATCTGTTTGTCTCTTATTATTGTGTCAGTGGGTCTGCTATCTGTTTGTAACTCTGTATTTATTGTGTGTCAGTCGGTTGTATGTCTGTTTGTAACTCTGTATTTACTTGTGTGTCGTTGTGGGTATGTCTGTTTGTAATCGATTTATTGTGTGTCAGCCGGTTGCATGTATATTTGTAAATCTGTATTCTACTTGCTGTTTGTATATTCTGTTTTTAGTCGCATCTACTTGTCTGTCAGTCGGTCTGCATGTTGTTTTGGGGCATGTCATTTTTTTTTCTATGGGCAGTTTGCCACAGGGGTTTTTGCAGCAATGGTGTTGGCTAGTTTATGATGAGCTGATGAAGCAGTGGACCAGTGGTCTAGAGGCAATTATTACTCACCCGTCTAAAAAAGTAAACGGTTTCAGGTTCAATCCCTCTCAGAGCCTGAACTTTCCCTCAACCTACTTAGACCGTGAGTTGTGTCTGAGTGCTAGTCTTTTTGGATGCAACACTAACCCAAGGTCGTGTGTACACTCATTCATATAACATATGTATAAGAATCCATCCCATGTTAACCAAAAAAGAGTGGTGGTTAGCAACAATTCTTGAGAACACAAACACACTCTCATAGGGAAGCAAAAACGCATGCAGACAGGACATTTCCCTTTAAAATGGAAGCCATGCTCTTCTAGCGGGTGATGTGCTTCACCCGAGTTTTACACGAACAGACAGTGACAACACACAACAAAACAATCTAACCCGTCAATCCAGTCCAATCCGATTCAATGGTCGGTCCTATTAGCTGCTCTCTATGCACTGGCAAGATTATATACTTTCCACTTTGTGTGAGTTCGGTTTCTTAGTTAAAACAAATAAAAGCTAAAACAAAAAAGCAAGGGAAAGAAAAGTATACTTAAGTATATTTATTTGAAGAAGACGTATACTTGAGGTATCATCTCTCTAAGATTCTGTATGTTTTTTGACAGTTTTTGTCTGTTCTGTACTGCTGTTCCGACTCTCTCTATCTTCTTCCTTTCCCTTTTTCCAACTAGTGCCTCTCCCTCTGCCTTTTCAATTCCTTCTTCTTAATTTCCAATATCAGGTTTGTTAGTGTTTATATTTGTTTTTATATATAAAGAGTTTGTTTACTCTCTCCCTCTCTCCCTTTCTCTCTCTCTCTCCCTTTCCCCACCTCTCTCTCTATCTCCCCTCCCCTTTTCCCACCTCTCTATCTCCTTCTCTCTCTCACTCACTCACTCTCTCTCTCCTCTCTCTCTCTCCTTCCCCCTCTTCCTTCCCCCACCTCATATCTACCATCCCTCACCTCTCTACCTCCCCTCTCTCTCTGTCTCTCTGTCTCTGTCTCTGTCTCTGTCTCTGTCTCTGTCTCTCTCTCTCTCTCCTC
>CM054135.1:40969882-40987382 GCA_028751875.1 Rapana venosa
CCCCTCCACCTACCCCCACCCGCCGTGGTGCTGACATTATGTGTCGGCAGCTCAGTTTTTAGTGTTCGCATAGGCATTCAGCGTGCTTGTCATTTTGTAAGCCCGTTTATCTGTCTGTATGTCTGTTTATCTGTATGTTTGTCTATATGTCTGTGCTTAGTCGTGCGCTGGTTTGACTGAAGACTTGTGTGTTATCGTTGTGTAGCGAGTACTTGTTGACAAGCTTTGTCATCAATGTGGTGACAGTTTTTGCATGAGGTGGAAAGGGACATGTTTGTTTCACCCGTTTTCTCATTCTGTCTGTCTGTCTTTCTGACTGACTGTCTGTGTGTCTGTCTTTTTCTGTTTGTCTTTCTCTGTCTGTCTCTGTCTTTCTCTCTGTGCTGGCAAATAAATACGTTACATTACACGTTTGTTTAAAGATGATATTATGCAGATAGTTTTAAATGATTTGTCTGTGAGGTTCTGAAGTGTTCTTGGGTGCTACTTCCATGTACTATATACTTTTCTAATAACTCGCACCTTCTTTCTCCTTCTAATAATATGTTTCCACAGTTCCTTCTCTTCCTTCTTGACTACCGCTTTTTTCTCATGGATGAGATAGCTTGGTGGTTAGAGCAATGTGCTTGTGATCTGACAGCCTGGGTTCAAGCCCTGATTCAAGCCACCACCAAAACTCTCGTTCAAGATTATCTATCCCCCTAGAGTTAACATCACTTTCATCTGTCCCCTCCCCCCCTCCCCCCACATGCAATTATAAACTGAGCTCCCATGTGTAAATCATAAGGAATACCCTTATCATGATTATGTTTAAGCTCCCTCCACCTTTTGGAAGAGTAGGCCATGCGCTGGTAGGGATGGATGACAAAATTGACAAAATGGCATGGACATGGGGACTGCATATAAAAAGGGCACGTGAGTGCTTTTTCATTAAAAGAATCGGAGAGAAATGATAAAAGAATTGAACTGATTGAAAAGAAAATAATTGAAAAGAATATGTAGTAGTGTAGTGTGGTGCAATGTAGTGTAATGTATTGTAGTGTAGTGTAATGTAGTGTAGTGTAATATTTGGTAGTGTAGTGTAGTGCACTGTGACGTATTGTAATGTAGTATAGTGTAGTGTTGTGTGTGTAGTGTTGTGTAGTGTAGTGTAGTGTGGCGTAGTGTAGTGTGGTGTAATGTAAGTTTTTAGTACAATGTAGTGTAATGTAGTGCACTATTGCACGGTGTAGGGGTAGTGCGGTGTAGTGTAGTGTAGTGTGATATAGTGTAGTGTAGTGTAATGTAGTGCACTGTCGCGTAGTGTAGTGTAAGGAAGTGCTCTGTTGCGAAGTGTAGTGTAGTGTAATGCAGTGTAATGTAGTGCAGTGTAGTGCTCTATTGCATGGTGTAGTGTAGTATAGTGCACTGTTGCGTAGTGTTGTGTAGTGTAGGGAAGTGCACTATTGCATGGTGTAGTGTAGTGTAATGCAGTGTACCGTAGTGCAGTGTACTGTAGGGAGGTGTGGTTCTCAATTATGTATCACCAGAGACTGTCGTGCGTGGGCAAATACTGTCGCATTATTTCCTCTGCAGAAAATGTCAGAGGAAACATGATTCCTGTCGAACTGTTTGTGTAAATCTGCCCACATCCTGCACCTGATTACGCAATGTGTTCATGCTCATCATATGAAGCGTCAGGTCGTTGGTCTGTCACGCGGTCTAGTATTGCTCGTAATATAGCGGTTTGTATAGAATCCTCATGTGAGGATTAGTGCCAAGCAATGCAGACAGAGCCAGTTAGGAAAGGAATCTCCAGTTACCCTGCAGTACACTACATTATACATGATGATGGACAAATGGCGCGATGTGAAGAAGATACGTTTACTCTTGGCGTTTCTAGCTCACTATTTTAATTGGGAGGACGTGAACACTCGCGTTTCTGTACCTGTTATTGCTGTAACGAGAGAATCAACAACAACAACGACAGCAGCTGATACCACCTCCACTACCACCACCACTAGCATCTACCACCTCTGCCACCACCACTACCACTACCACCACCACCACCACAACCGTTACTACTACTACTACTACTACTAAAACTAAAACTACTACTATTACTACTACCACCACTACTACTACTACCACTACTACTACTACTAATACTACTACTGCTGCTGCTGCTGCTGCTGCTGTGCTGCTGCTGCTGTGCTGCTGCTGCTTCTTCTCCTCCTCCTCCTCCTACTACTACTACTACTACTATTGCTGCTGCTGCTGCTGCTGCTGCTGCTGCTACTACTGCTGCTGTGCTGTTGCTGCTGCTCCTACTTTCTACTACTATGCTACTGCTACTGCTACTACTATACTACTACTACTATTTTACTACTACTACCATACTACAACTACTACTACTACTACTACTACTACTACTACTAATACTACTTCATTCAGGAATGCCTTTTCCTTTCAAAATCCTTTTCTTGTTGTTATATAGGACGTTTGCTGGCAGCATAAAGCGATGTTGCCCATGTTGTTTTGTAATGTGTGTACCAATATTGCTACGGCCTCTCTTCTCTTTCAGCTGTAGCCACCCCAAACCATACATAACCTGCTGCTGCTGTATCCTTTGATACTGATTACACATGTGTTTTTTGATGTGCAGTCTGAACATTGCTTTAGGACCTACAGCATTTCTGTTAGCTTAACTGTAAGCCAGACTTTGATCATTATGTAATTAGTATCATTACATTTTCAGAGAGAAGCTCTAATTTTGAATCCAATTCCAATAACTGAATCACATCTTGGTATTTGCCTTAGCAGAAAAGTCGTATATTAAAGCAAACACATTGTTTGTCGTGTATTGTCCTGGGTTTGGGATGAATTGTACGCACAGTATACGCCATTGAAGCTTTGTGGATTGCCAAGCTAGTTTCGATTTGCATAGTTTATGGTTCCCAAGGATGAATAAACCATTGGGAGTTTATTGATTTACTAATGCAATGTATTTCAATTACGATCAACTGTGTTGTAATTTTTCTTAATTATGTCTTATTGTTAAGTGATTTAAAGCGTTCATGTCATTGTATACTAATTGTGTATGCTTGTTTGTGTGTGTGTTTGTTTGTTTGTGTGTATGTGTGTGTGAGAGAGAGAGACAGACAGACATGCAGACAGATGGACGGAGATACAGGCAGATAGGCAGAGATACACAAAGTAGGATAGACAGACATGCAGGTAGACTGATCAACAGGCTGATGAGCAGACAGATAAAATAACCAGACAGAGATAAAAGCGAGGAGAAGAAAGAGAAAGAGAGGGAGAAAATCCCCCAATGATTTAAACATTGCTTTTAGAGCATGAGGTAGAAGTATGTTGAAAAAGTTTGGGATGAAGACTGCACATGTGTCTCAGAGAGAGCGAGAGAGTGCGAGAGAGAGACAGAGACAGAGACAAGAACAGAGAGACAGAGACAGAGACAGAAAGAGACACTGAGAGAGACACAGAGAGACACAGAGAGACAGAGACAGATGGACAGAAAGACAGACATACAGACAGACAGATGACAGAGAGAGAGAACACACACACACAGAGAACAGAGAAAGACAGAGAGACAGAGAAGACAAACAGACATATATGACTCTGACAGATACAGAGAAAGACAAAATACAGAAAGAGAGATAGACACAAACAGGGAAATAGAGACCGAGCTAGACAGCAGAATTTAAAAAAAAATACACACAAAACTGTGGAACATAGAGGAAAAAAGAAGAAAAACTTCCAGTCAGACAGATAGGAAAGACAGAACCAGATAAGAGCCTAGAGACACAGGGTTCCAATGCTTCTACTGCTACTGGGAGGGAACAGACAGAGACACAGACAGAAAGAGAACGCGATCACCCAGTGACAAGCATCCAAAACCACCTAGCACACATCGCTAACCTTTCAACCCCAGTGCATTAGTGATGATCACTATGCTCAGACAAAAGGACATCGATCAGGAGGGATATGACAGTGTGGACGAGGGGTGGAGGAGGGGGGGGGGGGAGGTTGGCAATGGAAGGGGGAGAGAGTGGAGGTGGGGGTGGAAGGGGTAATCGGTGGAAGGGAGTGGGGGTGGCAGTAGCTCATCGGGACAATAGAGGGTCTCAGCTGACGTGTCCCTTTACCTCAGAACTGCTATTCAGGAGGGAGGAGTCCTGTTGCCGGAAAAGCCAAGTGTAGTACCCCCCTGTGGCGTTGACAGTATTGTGTGTCTGCAGCTCAGGTCTTAAGTTGTGTTATCAGCTTTCATTGTGATAAGCTAGTGTGTTTTGGAGTTCTCTAAGCCTGTCTGCTGTCTGCTTTGTCTATCTGTTTGTGTGTGTGAAGATTGTATAGGTCGTAACATATACACTTACGTTACTGGTTATTTTGTGCAGTGCGTGTTTAGAGCTTGGTGTTGCCTTTTACAGATTCACATGGTATAACGTGAATGTGTTTGCTCTTGCTGGTATGTGAGCTTGTTTTTGTGTGTGTTTTTGTTTGTTTGTAAATTACTGTTTGTTCAGCTTTTTAGTTTGAAAATAGTTTGAACATGAAATCTTGGAATATTATCTTAAGCATTTTGATATTTTTTCCCTACTTTATGCACTGCATAATTATCTTATTACTGTGTTTATTTTAGCCTAGTGCTACATTAGGTCGTTATTTTCTCCTGCCCAGTGTTGCCTTCTGTTTTGGCGGTGCTTTGATTTGTCAACTTTTCACATTCACCCGTGTCCTTCTCAACTTTTTTAAAGTTTATATACCATTTTCTTCCACAATTTTTCATATGTCTTGGTCTTGTTGGTTTTGTTTTCATTCTTGAAATGTGTGATTTGCTAAAAATGGAATAGATAGATACACGACACTTTCTCTAGTTCAGTTAGATATTAAGTCATTGTTTTTAGCGCACGTACTGCATACAGATACTAACAAGTTTTCTTTTAACATGTTTTTTTTGCGTTGCCTTTGTCTTTCTTTAATTCTTCACTTTACTGTTCATTTTTCTTCGTGGGTCATTTTATCTCTTCCATTTCTTTGTGAATCTTCTGTCTGAACATTTTTTCTTTAGGTAGGCTTTTAGTTTGGGTGGTCTGAGTTTGCACACATAAGAAAAATCAAATGTAAATGTGTGTGCATGTTTTTTATTTTTTTATTTTATCTTATACCACTTTAAGTCACGAGATTTCACTACGTGAAATTTGGGCTGCTCTCCCCGGGGAGAGCGCGTCGCCACAAGAGCAGCGCCACCTTTTATCCCCTTTTTTTGGTGATACTATAACTACCTTACTCAGCAACAAGTGAAGGTCCGGTTGTCATTGTTTCCATTCTGTGAGATTGCAGCTAGCTATGTTCTCCGCACAGCGCTGAGCATCAAGCCGCTGGCTATCTCACCTTGAAAACCGAAGCAACTGATGCATGGCACTGCGTTTCACAAATAGACTTTCTGTCGAAAGTGGATACACTGATCTTGATTATCTCTGGATACACTGATCTTGATTATCTCTGGATACACTGATCTTGATTATCTCTGGATACACTGATCTTGATTATCTCCTAGATACACTGATCTTGATTACGTCTGGATACACTGATCTTGATTATCTCTGGATCATGGTCTGGATTACGTCTGATACACTGATCTTGTTAAGTCTGGATACACTGATCTGATTATCTTGGAACATGTCTTGATTACGTCGGGATACACGATCTGATTATCTTGGTTTCACTGATCTTGATTATCTTGGGATAAAATTCTTGATTACTCGGACACCTGACCCTTGATTATCTTGGATACCTGTCTTGATTATCTCGGGATTCGATTTTAAATTATTCTGGATCACGTCTGATTACTCTGGAACACGATCTTGTTTATCTTGGATACACGATTTTGGTTACTTGGATACACTGATGTTTTATTGGATTTGTTTATTTGTCGGATTAGGGCCATGCATTGCACCAAACACAGGTGTGAAGTATCCTGACCGAAACTCGCACAGCATGCTGCTTGTTCTCTGTCTGCTTATATTGCTGACAGTTGCTTTTCTCAGGGGCGGCTTGTTTGGGTACATGTCTTTGCAGGGCTGCATTTGTTTCAAAAACACATAAATCTCGTGGAAATCTTTAGTTTTTATTCAAATTCATCAGATTTGATCCAAAGTGTAAAGAATCCACACCAAAAAAGAATGGAAAAGGTATATCTTTTTGAGAAACTTGCCAGCAGTAACATGACTGGTTAGAGTTGTTTGGAACAATTGCTATCTACTGGAGATGAACACAGGGGGATTCCTTTGCAAATTAAATAAATTAATACAATGACCTTCAGTCAATGCAGAGAGTTATTGAAAACGGGGTAAAAACTTGTGTTGTAATGGAAATTACAAACAACGAAGAGGAAAATGATATAGGAGTTTACTACCATTTCTTGCTTTACACATAATTTATTATGATGAGGAAGCAGGTAAATTTTTCAGTTTTAAAAAAGGTAACCTGTATGGTCACTACAAACCCCAAAGGGGGTGGTGGAGCTTGTGGTTTCTAAATCTTCCCACACTCACTCTATACCTCCCATCCAACACATTTATTACAAACTTAAATAAATACCCTTCTAATTACTGATAAGGTGTATGTGACTGGCGTGTATGCAGAAGTCTATGTTATTTGCTTGTATGGCCCTTCCTGTTTTTGTTGTGTTGTTGTTTTGTTGTGTTGTTTTTCTATTTTTTTTTCTTCCTCTTCTTCCTTCTTTCTTCTTCCTTTTGCATCAAATAATGAGTCACTGGTATATACTTGGGAAATTCCAATTCCTCTGTTGGTGTGTTGTGGGAGTGTTTTGTGTGTGCGTGTAGGGCGCGCGCGCCGTTGTTTGGGATGTTTGTGTGTGTGTGGTGTTGTTGTGTTTTGTGTGTGTTGTGTATGTGTTTGTTCTCGTTTTGTGGGGGTGGGCTTTGTTTTTTTTTTTTTTCCGTGTTGTGTGTTGTTGTGTGTGTGTTTGTGGTTGAGTGTTTGTTCGTGGTTCGCGTCCCCTTTGTTTATGTTTTGGGGAAGTGAGTGTGTGAAAGTGTGTTGCGCGTACGTGTGTGTCGGTGTGTTCCTCTGTGTTGTGAGGAGGGGTGTGTGTGTGTGTGGGTGGTTGGACGGGTGAAGTGTGTCTGGGGGTGTGTGTGTGTTTGTGTGTGTGTTGGTGTGTGTGTGTTAAAAAAAAGGGTTTGGAAAAGCTTTTACTCCAAGCAAAGCTATGAAATAAATAATGCATGTTGAAGGGGGGGTCGGAAAGTAATGGTTGGAGTGGAAAGGTGGGAGGGTGGGGATGGTGGAGAGGAGAGGTGAGGTGGGGAAGGACGGGAGGGGTATGGGGGGGAGAGAGGGAGGATGAGGGGGGGCGAGGTGGGCAGAGCGTGTTAACGGAATAGGAGAGAGAAAGAGAGGGGAGAGAGAGGGGGGGAGGAGGGGGGAGAGAGAGCGAGAGGGAGAGGAGAGGAGAGAGGAGAGAGAGAGAGAGGAGAGAGAGGGAGAGAGGGGAGAGAGAAGAGTCGGACAGACAGCAGGCATACAGACAGGCGGAGAGGAGAGAAATATAACTAGATAGATAGACAGATATATAGGTAGATAGACGAGACAGACAGACAGATAGATAGATAGATAGTAGGAAATGTAATAGAAAACATAGATGGGATGAGTAGAGATAAAATAGATAGTTAAAATAGAAGAAGATAAATAGATAGACAGACAGACAGATAGATAGATAGTTTAAAGATAAAAGAAATAATATAGAAAAATAGATAGATGAGTAGAAGATAGAAGTAGATAGATAGATAGAAAGATAATAGATAGACAGACAGACAGACAAAATTTAAGTAATAGATAGATAGTAGATAGATAGATTTAGAGACAGACAGACATACACACACACACACAGACACACAGACACACGGACACACAGATAGACACACAGACACACAGACAGACAAGCAGACCATAGCTATAGTTTTGCGTGGGCGGTCATATTACATCCACTAGTCCTATGTTAGAAAGCAGCTGCTCTTTACATCAACCACAATGACAAGGTCAGCTTTTTTGTTCTCTCTTTTTTCTTTTTCTTTTTGTGTTTTGTTTTATGTCTGGTTGTGAGTGTGACCGCTCCAACATCTGTCTGTTCGTTCGTCAGTCTGTCTGTGTGTCTGTGTGTGTGTTTGTGTGTCTGTGCGTCTGTTTTTATTTGTATTTATTTGATTTTATTCTTTTATATCGAGGATAATGGAATAAGCACTTATGTGCTTTTTTTTACATCCAGTCTCCGTGTGTTTGCGATTTTGTAAATTCTGTCATCTGTTCCCACCAGCACACAATGGCCTACTCTTAGGAAAAGTGGAACAGGATTTAACGTGTGCGCAAGATGTTCTGCGTGCGTTCACACACGGGGCCTCGGTTTATAGTCTCGCCCGAAGGACTTTTGGGAAGAGTGGAGTGTCAATGTGTGTGTGTGTGCGTGTGTGTGTGTCTCTCTCTCTCTCTCTCTCGCTCTCTGTCTCTCTCTTTTAGTGAGTATGAGAGTGTTTGTGTGTGTGCGTGTGTGTGTATGCGCGCGCGCGTATGTGCGTGTGTGTTTGCTTGTGTGTGTTCAACAGCAAAATAATATGCATGGTCCTCTAAGGAAACACACACACACGCACGCACACGCGCACACACACACGTGCGCGCACGCATGCTCACAGACACACATACACGCACACACACAAACAAAAAAAAAAAACAAAAACACAAACACACACACACCAACACACACACGCACACACACGTGTGCGCACGATGCTCACATACACACATACACGCACACACACAAACACACACACACACAAACACACTCACAACACACACACACCACACAAACACACAAACATCACACAAACAAACACACACACAAAACACACACAAATAAACACACCATATCACCCCAAAACTCACCACACCACACAGACACACACATCAAAACACCAAGCAAACACACACACATACAACACACACACAAACACCACTCACACCACACACACCCCTCAACACGTCTATGTCCTTAACCATACCCCGAGACCGTTCTTCTTTCTCTATCGTTCATTCTTTACAAAGGCAAATATTTACATAACTCTCACATATTTTTAAGCTACATTTTATTATTTTTTTGTGTTGGTTGATCAATCGCTCTAAGTTGTTTTCGATATGCACAAACACGTTCGTGGTACAAGATCTGCCCTTCCATCTTGGTGGGTTGTTTTATTTTTTTTACGTTGAATGTTTATTATCTTGATCGTTTGTTGCTGTGTTGTGTTTTTTGTTTTTTTTGGTTTTGTTTTGTTTTTGGCTTGTAGTTATGTTTCCTTGCTCTTCATGTTTTTTTTTGTTGGTTTTTTCTTAATCTCAGTCTTTTGTTTTCATTTTCTTCATCTTAGATTGTTTTTCATTCCTCCTTCCTCCTCCTCCCCTTTCCCCCCCTTCCTCCTTCCTCCTCCCTCCCCCCCCTCTCCTCCTTCTCCTCCCCCCTCTGTTTCTATCACTATGTCTTTCTGTCTCTGTCTCTGTTGGCTCCACTTTCTCTCTTCTCTCTCTCTTTCTTCTGTCTGATGTTTGTCTGTTTGTCTGTCTGTCTGTTGTTTATCTATCTGGGCTCTTTCTCTGTCTCTCCCTCTATCTTCCCCCCCCCCCCCCCTCTCTCTCTCTCAACTTCATAGGCCCTATTCAGAGCAAGGGACAGAAAAATATGCCAATATTTATGTGTGAACTTGGTAATAAAGATTATTAATCAACCAACCAGCCTCCAGCCAACCAAAACCCAATCAATCAATCAATCAACAAAAACAATCAATCAATCAATCATCAATTCTCACACCCCTCTTTCTCTCTCTCCTCTCCTCTCCTCCTCTTTTCTCCTCTCTCTCTCTCTCTTCTCTTTCTCTCTCTCTCACTTTCTCTGTTTAGATAACTCGAGACTTATAATATCTGAGGGTTTTAGTTTCCAGTAATAAGGAAGACAGATCTGTTTTTGTCATTGTGTTTTCCCTAAACGAAGCAGACATGTGATGATGCGTTTGTACACGCTTTGAGGTTGTTGTTTTTTTCAGGAAGGAAGAGTGTGTCACTGTCTTCCTGTTCTTCCCCTCTCTCTTCTCTCTCTCTCTTTCTCTTCTCTCCTCTCTCTTCTCTCTCTCTCTCTTCCTCTCTCTCTCTTCTTCTCTCTCTCTTTTCTCTCTCTTTTAATTTCCCTGGGACAGGAGTGAGTAATTATTTGTTTGTTTCTTTGGCCATGTTTGGAAACGAACCTATCACCCATCCCCTTCATTTGACGTGATTGATTTTTATTCTTTCATCGCGTAAGAATAGCACTTTTGTGCTTTGTCACCCGTTTGTGTGTTGGGTTTTGGGGGTTGGAATTTGTCATATGTTCCCACCGGAAATAACCTAACTTAGAAAAAGAGACAGGATTTAAAAGGTACGCAGGGCATCCGCTCTTGTCGGGCCTCATTTTAGTCTCACAAGGACTTTGGATAGGGAATGCATATTTAACTGGCGGAAAAAAAAAATATCTTTAATGGAATAACACGGTCTCAGATTGCAAAGCGCGTGGTTTCTAACCACTAGGCCCTACCCCGACCCTTTTTGGCCGTTTCTTTCTTTAAATCTCCCTCCTTTTCTTCAGCTTTAAATGCTTACTTTTCTGCTGCGTAATCACGGAACCCGGAGTGAGGTTGGTTTTAATGTTGGAAAGTGAAACAAATTTCACCCCTTGGAAATTCACCATACCGTAGTTTTGATCCCATTTTATCAAATCGCGATTTGACAAACACTCTTCACCCTTTCGTCTTATCGGTCTTTTCTGAAAACCCCAAACAAGAAAAGACCAGAAAGAGACAGAGAAACAGAAGAGGGGAAAGAGAGAGAAGAGGGATAGGAGAGAGAGGGGAGGGAAAACGAGGGAGAGAATAGAGGGAAAAAAACCTTTAACAAAAATAATGGATTGGCCCCGGTTGTTAGAAACATAGGTTACATAATCATGAAAAAACGTTGCACTTTTATCTTAAAATTCGAAAGGAATTCCAAATGCACTTTTTGGTTCTCTTAAGGGTTCCTTATTGCAAAAAAAAACCACAGAAACAGACAACCCGCACTTAAAGGTATGATTTAGAGCGGAAACATGCAGATCCCCTAAGTTTATTGCCGTTAAGTGCTTCAGTAATCGGTTAACTTTCCATCCGTTTTAGATATTGAATAAATGATTACTCAGATTGAGAGAGATTGGGAATGTAAAGGGTTAAAAACTTCTCTTTTTTATTTTGTAAAAAAGTTTGAAATGGAATATCCGATTTTGTTATCATTAAAGAAATTAAGGAAATAAAATTCTTAAGCAGGCTATTGAATACAACAAGAACACAACTACAACCACACAACACCACACAACACACTCACTAACATGTATTTAGGGCTTTAAACCGTCTTACGTATTTTTTTAAGATCACTTACCTATATCTGCTTGGGTAATGCTTTGGTTTTTTAAGAAAAACCAAAATTACAGACACAAAAATCACATTTCACAGTCACAGACATAGAAATAACAAACACAACACGCGGCGCGCGCGAGGGACACGACACTATCATATCCCAATACTGCCTAACCACAACACACACACACGCACACACACACACACACAACACATCCCCCAACCCAACTCCACCACAAAACCCCAAACCCCACCTTTTTTTTTCCCCCCCACCCTACCCCATCCTCTCAACACAAAGCACCGCACTCACACACACACACACTACACCCTTCTTCTCTCTCTCTCCCTCTCCCTCTCTTTCTTTCTTCTCTCTCTCTTTCTCCCCTCCCCTCCCAAACCTCCCTTCCAACCAAAGGCACGCACGAGACACAAAACTCCCCCCCCTAACCCCCCCCCCTCACCACACACTACCCACCCAATCCCCAAATTTCCCTCACACACACACATCAAACCATTTTATACCCTTCACTTCCCTGGTCATCCCCTAACCTAGCCTAACCTAACCTACCTAACCACCACAACCTAACTTACCTAACCACCCAACCTACCACAAAAAAACCTAACCTCCCCAAACAAACCTAAACCTAACCTGCCTTCCCACCCTAAACTAAACTAACCTAACTACCTAACCTAACCACCTAAACCAAACTACAACCTAACCTAACTTTAAACCCAACCTAGCCTAGTCTAACCTGACCTAACCTAGCCTAGCCTAGCCTAACCTAATGTAACCTAACCAAACATAACCTAGCCTAACCTAACCTAATCTAGCCTAACCTAACCTAGCCTAACCTAACCTAGCCTAGCCTAGCCTAACCTAGCCTAACCTAGCCTTACCTAACCTAACCTAACCTAACCTAGCCTCACCTAACCTAACCTAGCCTAACCTAGCCTAATCTAGCCCAACTTAACCTAACCTACCCTAGCCTAACCTAAACTAACCTAGCCCAACTTAACCTAACCTAACCTAGCCTAACCTAACCTAACCTAGCCTAGCCTAACCTAACCGAAACTAACCTAACCTAACCTAGCCTAACCTAACCTAACCTAACCGAAACTAACCTAACCTAACCTAGCCTAACCTAACCGAAACTAACCTAACCTAACCTAATCTAACCTAACCTAACCTAACCCAATCTAACCTAACCTAACCAAACCTAACCGAACCTAACCTACCCTACCCTACCCTAACCCAACCCAACCTAACCTAACCTAACCTAACCTAACCGAACCTAACCTAACCTACCCTACCCTACCCTACCCTACCCTAACCTAACCTAACCTAACCCAAACTAACCCAACCTAACCTAACCTAGCCTATCCTAGCCTAGCCTAACCTAACCTAACCTAACCTAGCCTAGCCTAACCTAACCTAACCTAACCTAGCCTAACGTAACCTAACCTAACCTAACCAAACCTACCCTACCCTGCCCTACCCTAACCTAACCTAACCTAACCTAGCCTAGCCTAACCGAAACTAACCTAACCGAACCGAACATAATAATAATAATAATAATAATACATGGAATTTATACAGCGCTAAATCTTGCAAAAAAACAAATCAAAGCGCTCTCATTCATCCTATTCTTTCGCATGCAGCCAGTTACGATTAATAGATTTTTACAAATTCAAATGTAAACACACACACGCGCACAATTAACAGTTTTTTACAAATACAAATATAAACACACACGCGCGCGCGCGCCCACACACACACACACACACACACACACACACACACACACACACACACACACACACACACACACACACACACACACACACAAAAGTTGCACACTCGGGCAGGCTAATGGGGGGGGGGGGAGTTGGCCACCGAGGGCAGGGACAGAGATGAGACGAAACAAGAGGAGAGAATCTTAGGCCTGAAATAAATGCGTCTTTAGGCTGGATTTAAAAGCATCATAAGTAGGCTTTTGACGAAGGGAGAGAGGGAGGTCGTTCCAGATCACTGGACCAGAAACAGAGAAAGAACGACGGCCAACAGTGGACTGGTTGAATCTAGGTATTCTTAGGCACAAGGTATCTGCAGCAGAGCGGAGGGAACGAGAAGGAGTGTACAAATGAAGACATTCACAGAGGTAGGAAGGTGCCGTTTTGTGGAGACTTTTGTAACAGAGGGTGCAGATTTTATAGTTTATTCTCTGTGGCACAGGCAGCCAGTGGAGAGATCGCAAGAGAGGAGTAGTGTGCTCAGATTTTTTCTTTCTGAGGACTAGTCGAGCTGCAGAGTTTTGTATACGTTGAAGAGGGTGGATAGATGATGCTGGCAGACCAGCCAGAAGGGAATTGCAATAGTCCAGACGTGAGAGAATGAGAGATGTGACTAGTTTGGATGTTGCATCAGTGGACAGATACTTTCGAACTGCACTAATGCGCCGTAATTGATAGTAGCACGACTGGCAGGTTTGGGTGATGAATTTTTGCATGGAGAGCGTGTTATCGATAGCTACCCCTAGATATTTCACTACAGTGGATAGAGGGACAGACGTATTGCCGAATTCTATTGAAGCTGTTGTTATGGAAGAGAGTTTGTGTTTGGTCCCTATAAGCATGGCTTCGGTTTTATCTGCATTTAGTTGTAACTTGTTCTCTATCATCCAGTTTTGGATATCTTGAAGGCAGCAGGACATATTTGTCAAGAGGGAAGGCAGGTTTTCGGGAGTTTCACTGCTAAGAATCTGAGAGTCGTCTGCATAAAAATGATGGCTGATTTGATGACGGTTTAACCTAACCTAACCTATCCCAACCTAACCTAACCTAACCTAACCTATCCCAACCTAACCTAACCCAACCTAACCTAGCCTAACCTAACCTAACCTAACCTAACCCAACCTAACCTAACCCAACCTAACCTAACCTAACCTAACCTAACCTAACCTAACCTAACCCAACCTAACCGAACCTAACCTAACCGAACCGAACCTAACCTAACCTAACCTAACCTAACCTAACCTAACCTAGCCTAACCTAACCTAACCTAACCTAACCTAACCTAGCCTAGCCTAGGCTAGTAGCCTACCTGCAGCTGGGTCGATCGTCAGAAAGTCGTTGTGTGGTACCCTGGGGACCTATAGAGAGAGGTGAGGCTATGGGGCTGGCATGGGTACTCATCAGCTAATGGGTACTAGGGCACAGAGGCTCCCTGCAGAGCGATATATGGGTGTGGGGGTGGGGGGGGATGGGGATGGGGGTGGGGGTGGGTGAGGGGTGGGGGTGGGGTGTGGGTGTTGCAGTGTGTGTTTCGGGGGTTGGGGTGGGGGATGGGGGTGGTGATGTGTATATGTGTGTGAGTTAGGGTGGTGGTGGTGGTGGTGCGTGTGTGTGGGTGGGTGGGGGGGGTTGAGGGGAGGTGGGTGGTGGGGGGTTGTTTTGGAGTGTGTGTGTGGGGGTGATGGTGGTGGTAGTTGTGTTGAAGTATGTGTGAGTGAGGTGGGGTGGTGGGGGTGATGGTGGCTGTAATCGTGGTGGTGGTATGTGTATGTGTGTGCGCGTGCGTGCGTGTGTGTATGTGTGTGTCTGTATCTGTGTGTGTGTTGTATGTTTTTGTGATAGAGTGGCTATGTGTAGCGTATGTGCGTGTGCGTGCGTGTGTGTGTATTTCTGTGTCTGTGTGTGTGTGGGTGCGTGTGTGTATATATGTGTGTGTGTCTTTATCTGTGCGTCTGTGTGTTGTATGTTTTTGTGATAGAGTGGCTATGTGTGTGCGTATGTGCTTGTGCGTGCGTTTGTGTGCGCGCGTGGGTGCGTGGGTGCATGGGTGCATGTATGTGTGTGTGTGTGTGTGTGTGTGTGTGTGTGTGTGTGTGTGTGTGTGTGTGTGTGTGTGTGTGTGTGTGTGTGTGTGTGATAGGGGATAGGTACAGACTTCGCAGACAGAACGTTACTATGCATTATTCTGGCATTTCCCCGCTTACAGATTCCCGAGTGGGATTATGTACATAGCAATGCGAGATGCCATGAACACACAATGCAAACGCGCCCACCCCACACATATGCTGTGTGAATAATCGCGCACGGCGTAACAAAACATGCATGTATGCAATTACACATCCTCACACCCACATACGCACACACACACACGCATAAACACCAACACATGCACAAACATGCGCGCGCACGCGCGCGCACACACACACACACTCACACACACGCACAAACACGTGCGTCAAGCATACACACACATGTACAAACACGCGCGCGCACGGACACACACATACACACACACACACACACACTCTCTTTCTCTCTCTCTCTCTCTCTTTCTCTCACTCTCTCGCCGTGTCTGTATGACTCTCTGTCTCTGTCTCTGTATCTCTCTCTGCGTCTGTCTTTCTGTCTGTCTCCCTGTCTCCTCTCTGTCTCTGTCTCTGTATCTCTCTCTGTGTCTGTCTTTCTGTCTGTCTCCCTGTCTCCTGTCTGTCTGTCTGTCTATTTGTCTCTCTCTTTTTCTCTTTTTCTTGTTCTCTCCGCCCCCACGCGCGTGTGCACGCACACACACACACACACACACACACACACAAACACACACACTTGCAGGCTGGATTCTCCAAAAGAGGGGCAGACGCATTTTTTTACGAACAAAAAAAAGAAAGTAATAAAAATCCTCACTTGGTATCAACTAGCAAGAATTCATAAATCATTAATGCCATACACACACACCAGTAGGTTTGCTGTTTAAAGCAGCTGTTACCGGCGCGCGCGCGCGTGTGTGTGTGTGCGTGTGCGCGCGTGCTTGTGTGTGCGTGTGTGTGTGTGCGTGTGTGTGTTCAAGTTTATCTGTGTGTGTGTGTTTTGTGTGTGCGTGTTTCGGCGAAAGAGGACACCCGCGCGCGTGTGTATGTGTATGTGTTTCTGTCTGTGTGTTACTTAGAGCGAGCCCGTATGCGTGTGTGCGAGCGCGTGTGTGTATGTGTTTAAGAGAGAGAGAGAGAGAGAGAGAGAGAGAGAGAGAGAGAGAGAGAGAGAGAGAGAGAGAGAGAGAGAGAGAGAGAGAGAGTAATTGAATTTGTATGGAGTGAGAGGAGAAAAGAGGGACAATGACAATGACAATGACTATGGTTAATTGTCATAAGCTTTACACCCGTTGAGGAAGGTACAGTGAGGACGGGAACTGGGCACAAAATACATAATATATTAAAAATAAGAACCCAATCAAAGACAACCCTCTCCACCCCACCCCCCATAAAAGAAATGGCAATCCACAGCATGGTCTTGCAATGATGGCATAACGTGAATAAGAAAACTGCGATATAACGCATTAGCTCTCCAATGACACACGCACCCACACATCACACCACGTTCAGTTTATTTATTTATTTATTTATTCTTTTATATCGAGGGGAATGGAATAAGCACTCATGTGCTTTTTTACATCCAGTCCCCGTGTGTATGCGGTTTTGTAACATTTTTTCATCTGTTTCAACCGGCACACAATGGCTTACTCTTCCGAAAAGCGGAACATGATTTAACGTGTGCGCAAGATGTTCTGCATGCGTTCGAACACGGGGCCTCGGTTTATATTCTCATCCGAAGGATTACGTTGTGATACTCACGGTTGTGCACAAAGCAACTCAACCACGCTACCTCTCCGTCAGGGAGTAACTCAGTCTATAGCTGTGGTTCTGTCTGAATTAAAGTGTTTCACGTCATTCATGGTAAAATTCACAGTTATCTTTGGGGTTTTTTCTTTGTAATTTTGTTAATGCAGTCAACAATGGCTCTGCCGATAATTCCATGCTCTTTAATTTTTCCCCGCGGATTATTCACTTTGTCAACACACCTCTCAGTCTCGGCCGGCTCCTACCCTTCGGATGAGACTATAAACCGAGGCCCCGTGTGCGAACGCACGCAGAACATCTTGCGCACACGTTAAAACCCGTTCCGCTTTTCGGAAGAGTAGGCCATTGTGTGCCGGTGTGAACGGATGACAA
>CM054135.1:40994882-40999882 GCA_028751875.1 Rapana venosa
CAGACAGACAGACAGACTGACAGACAAACAGACAGACAGACAGACAGACAGGCAGACTGACACCACGATTCCCTGCATCTTTCATGAGAATGAGAATTGTGGCCACCACCACCATCTTACAACAGATGATGATAATGATTGATCGATCGGTATATCCTGAGAAGAAGACTAGGGAAGATTCGGGGAGGGGGGGGGGGGGGGGGGGAATTTCAATGATAGATTGATGATTAGCATATTAAGTGATACTTCGATTTTTTTCTCGTTTTTTGTAGTATAAGTTCGTGGGTGCATGGGACAAAAGATACCATAATATCATAATACTTTGTCAATGTTCTCTAGTATCTTGTTTCTATATGTATGAACTTGTCATCAGATCCGAAAGATTTCTATGTTGACCATGTGGTGCCTGAGTCACCATATGCTGTCCCCTCTGGAAATTCTGGAGGTCTTTCAGTATAAATAGCAATCCCCACCTTCTGAAACTTCTGTGTTAGGAATTTCCTCTTTCCTATTCCTCTCTTTGTCTCTGCCTTGTGTCTTGTTTTCTTCCTGTCACCACCTTCTTGTCCATTTTCTGCATTTTTTTTTATCCATCCTCCTGCTTTTTTCCCCACCAGAAATACTATAAAGATAACAGTTCTATCCTCACAAAGAAGTCGGATGTGCCGGGTCTGACTTGCCAGGCAGCTCAACGGCAGCGGGGCGACTTTTCGCTCTTATGACAAGACAACAATAGTTGCTGCCTAAGCCTTCCCCGACAAAAAAGAAGAATGTGATACCGTTACATGACAAGAATTTTTTTTTTCTGAAACACGTTCCTGTGTATAAATTGCTGGGACAATGTAGAAACAAGATACTAATGTTGATAGTGTTATCTACTATATGTTTCTTTTCTCGATAATGCCATGCTAAATCCACACAGAGCCAGTTCATCAGCATCGTGTTTTCCTGCCCATCTTCTTGTAAATCCTCCTGTCAATCTGTCTTGAGGTCTTTTTCGTGGCCACTGCCAACAAGGCGCTCGTGACCGTTGTGCCAGAGGAGAGATTTTCGCTTGGTGCCGGAACTAAGAGATTGAATAACAATGGTTTCCTAGTTTCGTCACGACCGTCTGGCAGACAGAGTTTTACTGCAGGCACGGTTGGTTTCAGTGTGGATTTTCAGACATGGAGAAAGACAGACAGACAGAGGCAAAGAGGAACATAGAGATAAGAAGAGGGATTGACAGACAGACAGACGGATTCAGAGAGGGAGAGCGAGAGAGAGAGAGAGAGAGAGAGAGAGAGAGAGAGAGAGAGAGAGAGAGAGAGAGAGAGAGAGACAGACAGACAGACAGACAGACAGACAGAGACAGAGAGACAGAAACAGGCAGACATAGAAACAGACAGAAACAAAGAGAGAGACGGACAGAGAGAGACACACATAGAGAGAGAAAGAGAGAGAGAGACAGACATACTTAAAAAAACCCAAACTTTTATACCAGATTTCTCTGCGTGAAATTCGGGTTGCTCTCCCCGGAGAGAGCGCGTCGCCACAAGAGCAGCGCCACCCATTTTTCTTTCTTTTTCCTGTCTGCAACTGTAGTTGTTTCCCTATAAGTATGGCTTTTTTCTACATAAATTTTTCAGGGACAACTCTCTTGTTGCCGTGGGTTATTTCACGTGCGCTAAATAATTATGTGCAACACACGGGACCTCGGTTTATCGTCTCATCCTAAAGACTAGCACCCAGACCACCGCTCATGGTCTAATGGATAGGGGAAAAGTTCCGGGTCCAAACGGGATTCGAACCACTGCATACTTCCAACCCGAACTTTTCGCTTTCTAGGCAGGTGCGTTACCACTAGACCACCGATCCACGGACAGACTGAGAGAGACAGAGAGACAGGGACACACACTCACACTCACACACACATACACACACACACTCACACACACACACTCACACACACATACACACACACAATCACACACAACACACACACACACACACACACACACACACACACACACACACACAGATACTTAAAGGAATGTTGAAATGAAGGCACGTTACAGGACTAGGATGAAGAAAGAGAACAGAAGGACAAAGAAAAGAAATCAAACCACCCATACAACAGCATGACTGCCTGTCTTCGGAACTACAGGATCAATCAGCAACTGCCTGACAGCAAACATCATCGCCGTACGTCCAGTTTACAATAATTATTCGACGTGAGAAATCTGCACACAGACAAACAGAGCAACAGACAAGAAACGGAAGAAAGATACACACTGGACCATGTTATGGGTGAATCAAAGGGTATCATACTTTAGAATATACGAATTTTGCTTTGTTTCTGTATATCATAGATTTCCTGGAATACCGCTTTAATAACAATAGAAGCATGTTGATAACCGTCAACTGTATGTTTGAGATAATGTCATTCAGGACCAAGCTATTCATGAAGCAGCGTGTATGAAAACTTGATATCATAAGAATGCTGCTATTGTTCTGTGTCAGAGAGTATGGACTTGAAGAATATAAGATATTTGTTATTGTTTCTGTGCATATAGTTCCTGGAATAGTGCTTTAACAACAAAACAATTTCGATAGCTATACATTCCTTCTTTTGAGATAATGTCAAGCAGGATCATGCTATTCGTGACTCAGAGGGCATCCTGTATCAGTAGAATACAAGAATATTGCCATCACTCTGTATATATTCGGTTCCTGGAATAATGCTTTAACAAGAGGGTAATGTCGACAGCTACCAACTGTTTTGGTTTTGTTAATGTCAAGCTCCATGCAAAGACAGCTCATTAATATCAGCCCTGCCTGTCAATTTTCATTTTGATCTCCCTGTCACTCTTTTAGTCTGTCATCTTGCTGTATGTGTCACGGCAACTGACAACAACTTAGATCATGAATACTTGTTGTGTAAGAGAAGAAATTTAAAAGCCTGCCAGAGCGAAAATACCGACCCACAATGATTTATTTTTTAATCAGGTCACGATCGGCTGAGAAAGTTCTGCTACAGTCACGTCTGAGTCAGTGTAGATTGTCAGACAGACATACATGCAGACAGCTAGACAGACATATATGCAGACGGACGGGCAGACAGACAGACAGACAGCTCAGTGAAAAGCTGTCATATAGAAATTCAGACAGAGGAAGAAGCAGACAAGAAATAACGGCTCAGCGAACAATACCTCACGACAAGCATGATTGGTGTATGTCCAATTTACATGACATTACGTTTGAAATCTGCATACATACAAAAAGAAAGGACTACTATCGAAAAATGCGACAGTGTTGAGGCAAGCGCAAAGAAAGAAAGAAAGAAAGAAAGAACGAAAGAAAGAAAGAAAGAAAGAAAGAAAGAAAGGAAGGAAGGAAGGAAGGAGGAAAGAAGGAAGGACAGAAAGAAAGAAAGAAAGAAGGGAAGAAAGGAGAGAGAGAGAGAGAGAGAGAGAGAGAGAGAGAGAGAGAGAGAGAGAGAGAGAGAGAGAGAGAGAGAGAGAGAGAGAGAGAGAGAGAGAGAGAGAGAGAGAGAGAGAGAGAGAGAGAGAGAGAAGAGAGAGAGAGAGAAAGACAGACAGACATACAGACAGACAGACAGATAGAGACAGGGAGACAGACAGACAGCGATAGATATAAATATGCATATATAAACAAACAATTAGATGGGATTCAAACCAGAGCTAAGGAAAGGAGAGTGATAGAAGAACAGAAGGATGAGAGAAAGAGAGACACAAACAGAGAGAAACTGCATGACAGTCTGGAAAAAAAAGGATCGACTACAAAAGAAGTGTTATGGCCAACGTTGGAGGAATATGCCCAGCTTGTATCTGCTTAGGTTAGAAGTCTACAGACAGATACACAGAGAAAGAGACAGAATATAGAACAAGAATACCTGCTTATATGAATCAACGTTGTTTTACTTTCCTTACATAATATAAGAACATTGCGAAAACATTATTCTGCATCTACAATCCCTGAAAAACGATATAATAACACAATGATATTGATGGCAATAAACCATAGTGGTATTTCATACTGCTATTGTATAGGCACTGACAGGTAATCAATATTAACCTTGACTGTTAATCGTCTTGTTACTCATGTTGTCAGTGTTCCTGCCAATCTTCCTGCCAATCTTTCCTTCAATCTTCCTGCCATTTTTTCTTGCTGTTTATTTTCCTGTCACTCTTCCTGCCAATCTTCCTGCTATTTATTTTCCTGTCACTCTTCCTGCCACTCTTTCTGCCAACCTTTCTGCTATCTATTTTCCTGCCAACTTTCCTATCAATTTTCCTGCTATCTATTTTCCTGTCAATCTTCCTGCCAACTTTCCTGTCAATCTTCCTGCTATTTATTTTCCTGTCACTCTTCCTGCCACTCTTCCTGCCAACCTTTCTGCTATCTATTTTTATGTCAATCTTCCTGACAATCTTCCTGTCAATCTCCCTGCCAATATGTCTGCTGTCTATGTCATGGCAACTGACAACAACTCAAAGGTTACAACTGTGCAAGGTAAAGGTGTTCCCATAACCTATGTGGATCGTAGGGGAGCGAGGATTCAGAGACCTCACTTCTCTAGGGCCAGCATATTGAGGGCTGCGCCCATCTCCTCTCCCTCGCTGCTTTACCTTCCCTGACCCTAAAGACGCAGGTACGCATTTACAGCTGGGTGAATTGGGGGACTGTACTGAAGTCAAGGCGCGCAAACGGTCACCCATCCAAGTGGTAACCACGCTCGATGCTGCTTAACCTGGCTGGAGGAAAGCGAGTGCTCTGACCACTGAGCTAGAAAGGAAATTTAACCTTCTGCCAGAGCTAACAGATAAACTAACAACTGTTGTTTACTTTTAACCTGGACACGATCCACTGCCAAAAGTTCTATTAGAGTCACGACGGGGACTGGACGGGATAGCCTAGTGGTTAGAACATTGCGCTCGCAATCTGATGACCCGGGTTCGATTCCCGTTCAAAGGGATATTTTCCCCTGGAGTAAACAT
>CM054135.1:41007382-41012382 GCA_028751875.1 Rapana venosa
TCGTCTTCAGTAAGACTTAGAAATAATTCTCTCCTACACCTGTCAGACACGCTGGGACTGACTTGCCGGGTGCTTAACGGCAGCGCGAGGCATTATTGCTCAAATGAAAGTTAACTGTAGTCGCTGGCTAAGCGTTTGACGAAGAAGAAGAAGAAGAAGAGAAGAAGAAGAAGAAGAAAGAAGAAGAAGAAGAAGAAGAGAAGAGAGAGGAGAAGAGAAGAGGAAGAGAGGAAGGAAAAGAAGGAGAAGGAGAGAGGAGAGAGGAGGAGGAGGAGGGGAAGAGAGAGAAGAGAAGAAGGAGAAGAGAAGAAGAAGGAGGAGGAGGAGGAGGAGGAGGAGGAGGAGGAGGAAGAAGAAGGAAGAAGGAAGAAGAAGAAGGAGAAGGAGGAGAAGAGGAGGAGGAGGAGGAGGAGGAGGAAGGAGAAGAAGAAGAAGAAGAAGAAGAAGAAGAAGAAAGAAGAAGAAGAAGAAGAAAGAAGAACAAGAAGAAGGAAGGAAGGCAAAAGAAGAAGAAGCAAGAAGACAACACAGACAAAACAACACAGCAGAAGAACAGAGCAATCCAAGTCAAGCACACTCAGTATCCCAAAGCTATGGAAGTCCCGTCGAAGTCTTCTGCTGAACATGCAGACGACTTTAACTACTCGACACACTGATTTACTTTGTTCTGGCTGTAACGGGGTTAACAGAGCAGTTGTTTCTCTGTCAGAATGCACGCGTCTCTTCGTGGTTCTCCCTGTAGTTGTCTGTCTGTCTGATTGGCTTTATTGCTGGCTGGTTCTGTTGTCCTTCATTCTCTGCTATCGTGCCTTTTGTCTTGACCTCTGTAAAAGTTAAATCCTATCTTTTGAGGATAATGGAATAAACATTCATCTGTTGTTTTCAATCCAGTCGACGTATGCATGCAGTTTTGTAAGTTTTTTTTTATCCATTCCGACCTGCACACACCTGAGAACCGTGGGAAGTGGAGGAAGCTGGTTGCACACACCTGCACACACCGCAGATATTTTAACGTGTGCGCAAGATGTTCTCTATGTGTTGGCATACGGGATCTTATTTATTTTATTTATTTTATTTATTTTTTTATTTTAATTTTTATTTATTCGTTTATATCGAGGCTAATGGAATAAGCACTCATGTGCTTTTTTACATCCAGTCCCCGTGTGTATGCGGTTTTGTAGATTTCGTCATCTGTTTCCACCGGCACGCAATGGCCTACTCTTACAAAAAGCGGAACAGGATTTATCGTATGCGCAAGATGTTCTGCATGCGTTCGAACACGGGGCCTTGGTTTATAGTCTCATCCAAAATACTTTCGGGAGGAGTATAGTCGACACTGACGTTAGCTTCAAAGAAAAAATCCTTTTGAGCTGGCGCCCTGGTGGTGGCTCGAACCTGGGTTTGAACCTAGACCTTCACACGGCTAGCACTACGCTCTAACCACCAGGCTACCCCAAAGACTTCCAGATTACAAATTTTATCTTTTGGGTAGACGTACAGTAGCCAAGACTGTCCTACAGGGAACCTTACAAGGAGGGAGACGAAGAGGCAGACAGAGAAAACGATGGAAAAACACATCATAGAGTGGACTGGCCTTGAGTAGAACGATTTGCTAGAGAAAGCTGAGAACCCTGGGAAGTGGAGGAAGCTGGTTGCAAAATCTTCAGTGGTGGCCCCCACCGTCTACAAGACTTGGGAATAGTGAAAGAGAAGATGTAAAAAAAAAAAAGAAGAGTAGCATACACAAAAATGATTACCATGCAGAAGAACCTCCTTGGGGGAAAAAAACTATAACAGAAAATGTATTTAGCACAACACACATTTTCTCTTTGATGTATTCACAACTTCTTCAAAATCAACAGAGAGAGAGAGAGAGAGAGAGAGAGAAAAGAGAGAGAGAGAGAGAGAGAGAGAGAGGAGAGAGAGAGAGAGGGAGGGAGAGAGAGAGAGAGAGAGTGAGAGAGAGAGAAAGAGAGAGAGAGAGAGAGAGAGAGGGGAGAGAGAGAGAGAGAGAGAGAGAGAGAGAGAGAGAGAGAGAGAGAGAGAGAGAGAGAGAGAGAGAGAGAGAGAGAGAGCAATGGAAGTTAGAATTCAGTGGACCCAATTACATCCATTCCATCTAGCCCAGGGTTGTATACTGTGGTTGTAGTACTCCCGCCATACGTGCAGACGACTTAAGACCGCTCCTCGAAGTGATCTGCTTTGTCTGGCTACTACTATTGAACAGGTTGACGTTCAACGCACTAGCCAGATGTTTTAGTCTTCTGTGTGTCTGAGTCTATCCCTGTCAGTGTTTATCTATTCTGTTTGTTTGTCTATCTGTCTGTTTGCCTGCCTGCCTGTCTGTCTGTTTGTCCGATTTGCAGGTTGGCTCGCTAGCTAGCTGTCTGGTGCTGAGTCTCTTTCTGTCTTTCAGTCTAGTCTGTCTTTCAGTCTGTCAGTCAGTTTAACTGTCCGTCTCTGTCTTGTCTGTCTCTCTGTGTCTCTCTCTGTATGTCTATCTATCTGTCTCTCTGTCTCTGTCTGTCTCTGCCTTGTTCTCTTTGTCTTCTTCTCTGTCTCTTCTCTCTCTCTCTCTCTCTCTCTCTCTCTCTCTCTTTCTCTCTCCTGAATGTCTCTGTCTATCCCTTTGCCTCTCTGTCTTTCAGTATCTATATCTGGCTGGGTCTTTGTCAAGTTTTAAATCAGGGCTGATGTCAGGTCTACATTGTTCTGTTAGATAAAAAACAACACCACAACGCGTCAGACATTGAAATAATGATCAGAAGATTACAGTATTTTTTACTCCAAAAGAATGCTCATACAAAAAACCTCTCTAGAAGAAGACTGAAATTTAAAATAACAGAAAATCCAAGCACGAAACTAATTTTCTTGCTGGTCTCTTCACCTCTACTTCAGAATGAAGAGAGAATGGGAAGTGGAACTCTGTTGAGAAAGAAAAGAAATGGCACACTCAGTTACTTCTGGTCAAGGCTTCAAGCCTCCTAGCAGTGTCCTTGATGGCAAACACACAGAAGGCTTGAACTACTTGTCACACTAATCGCCTTCGTGGTTTTTGAACAGTTAGTTGTTGAACTTAAAAACGTGATAAGAAGAACGCGCCTCTATATGGGTGTATCCCTCCTATGATCTGTATGTCTGGGGTTTTGTTCTCTCTGTCTGTCTCTCTGTCAGTCCTGTCTCCTGTCTCTGTCTCTGTGTCTATATGTATGTATGTCTGTTTCGCCTCTCTCTCTCTCTCTCTCTCTCTCTCTCTCTCTCTCTCTCTTCTCTCTCTCTCTCTCTCTCTCTTCTTTCTCTTCTCTCTCTCTCCTCTCTCTCTCTTTCTTTCTCTTCTTTCTCTCTTCTTTCTTTCTCTCTTACTTATACTATCTATCTATCTATCCATCTATCTATCATATATCTATCTATCTATACATCTATCTATCTATACATCTATCTATCTATCTATCTACCTAACTATCGATCTGTCTATCTATCTATATATCTATCTATCTACCTATCTATCTACCTATCTATCTCTCTGTCTATCTATCTATCTATCTATCTATCTATCTATCTGTCTATCTATATATCTATTTATCTACCTATCTATCTATCTATCTACATATCTATCTATCTAAATATCTACCTATCTATCTCTCTGTCTATCTGTCTATCTATATATCTTTCTATCTACCTATCTATCTACCTATCTATCTATCTGTCTATCTATATATCTGTCTATCTATCTATCTACATATCTATCTATCTAAATATCTGTCTATCTATCTGTCTATCTATCTATCTATCTATCTATCTAGCTACCTATCTATCTATCTATCTATCTACCTAACTATCTATCTATCTGTCTATCACACACACACACACACACACACAAGTCCCGTCCTTTCTCTTTCCCTGTCTCTCTTTCTCTCTCTCTATCTTTTCTCTCTGCCCCATCTATCATCTTCCCTTGTCTCATTTTCTTCTGGGCATGCATGTTAGATCTTCGAAGTATTATAAACATAAATTCACAAATTAGGAAGATACACGTGAACACTTTACTAAAACACCAGAGAAATCGTATTTTAGTCAAGAAATTTTATTTGGTTTCTTTCCGTTGATAAAGCTTTTGTTATATTTTTCAATCAGTTTTAAAGGGCTTTCTTTTACTTGAATGTTCTTATATAAACCCAACAGATGATGGGTACATACTGGTTGTGTCTCAAAGCTGAATGTTGTTACTCTTCAAGTTTTTTTGTTTTTTTATAAACTCATTTGTTTGCATGTCATAGGATTATACTATAGTTATTCATAAAGAAATAAAACAGGACACATTACTTTATCTTATAATCATGCTATTTCATTAAAATTAATAACCTACTTTACCCTACAATGGTGCCATTTTGACAAAGTACACCTGAACCTATTTCCCTACTCAATCACATGATCATGCCATGTTGGCAAATTTCACACAGTAACTATCTTTCATGTCAACTACTATGGTGAGCAGCAAGTCTTTTACACTCCATTATTTATGTATACATGCATATGATTGAGCATGCATGACGAAAATTCTGTATCTCATCTTATATTTCAAGCTAGTTGCAAAAAACACAAAACCACCTAGCAAACACCCAAGATTGTTTGCTAGCATAATTGATTAAACGGCTAGTCTAGTACCTGCAAGGAAATGTTCTATCAGGCCAAATTCTGATTTCATTCGACACTGTCATCATCATCATCATTAGCCATTACACCCAGTGGTGTGTAGGGCAGCAACAAAGCGCTTCCACTCTTGCCTATTCTGGTAGGGAAATGAAACAAAATGGAAATCTATTTTGTTAAATGTAGTGTAGTATAATATTAGATAAAAAAAAAATATGATACCATCATGTCCCATCATCTGTATGGGAAAAAAAAACCCACCCTAAAATCTGAAAACACAAAAAAATCCTTAAACTAGTTTTCTTGTCAATCACTTCATGAGTACTTCAAAGTCGAGAGAAAATGGAAAA
>CM054135.1:41017382-41037382 GCA_028751875.1 Rapana venosa
AACCCAGATTTGTCGCATTTCTAGGCAGGTGCACGTATGTGTGCTATCTCCAGACCACCACCAATCCTGCTGCTGTGTTAATTGAAGCAGGAATGACAACTTCCTCGGGCAGAAACATAGACAGTAAGTGACCAGCTGAATACTCTTTTAACAGCATTTCCATCACACACACAGAGAGAGAGAGAGAGAGAGAGGAGAGAGAGAGAGAGAGAGAGAGAGAGAGAAGGGGAGAGAGAGAGAGAGAGAGAGAGAGAGACAGACAGACAGACAGACAGACAGAGAGAGAGAGGGAGAGAAGAGACAGAGAGAGATTTTTTATTTTATTTTAATTTTTAAAAAAATTCTTTTATATCGAGGATAATGAAATAAGCACATATATGTACTTTTTTACATCCAGTCCCCGTGTGTATGCGGTTTTGTAAATTTCCATCTGTTCCCACCGGCACACAATGACCTACTCTTGCGAAAAGCGAAACAGGATTTTAACGTGTGCGTGCGCAAGATGTTCTGCGTGCGTTCGCACACGGGGCCTCGGTTAATAGTCTCATCCGAAGGACTTTTGGGGAGAGTGGAGTCTGCACTGATGTTAACTTCATGGGAAAATATCCCCCCTTGAACAGGAATCGAACCTGTTTGTCAGATTGCGAGCGCAATGTTCTAACCACTAGGCTATCCCGTCCCCCAGAGAGAGAGAGAGAGAGGAGAGAGAGAGAGAGAGAGAGAGGAGAGGGGGGGGGGGGGGAGGGAGGAGAGAGAGAGAGAGAGAGAGAGATGAGAGAGAGAGAGAGACAGACAGACAGACAGACAGACAGACAGACAGAGAGAGTAATAACCTTCAGTAACTGTCTTCGACTTAAAGGAAGAAAAAAAATGAGTTTGCCACTTTGCAAGTATAAACATGCAACTATGCAAAAACTTTACCGTACTGCTTACCACAGTCTTGTAAACTTATATCTGTATAAAATAGATTGAAGAAATGTTCTTCTTCCATCCCAAGACAATAAAAAAAAGGAGGAGGGGGCGGGGGTGGGGAGTATATATGTATTTCAGTAGACCAAGTTTTATTCAATTACAGAACTTCTTCTTCTTTTTTTCCCCTGGATAAATGTATTGGTGATAAAAACCACGTCCTCTTGTCAGCAATCTACTTACGTGTCTGTACGTGACAAGCTGTTAAAGGATTGGAACAAGAGTGGCGAAACATGAACTGTCTGTCTGTCTGTCTGTCTTTCTGTCTGTCTGTCTCTGCCTGCGCCTGTCTGTCTCTGTGTCTACGAATCAGTCTGTCTGTGTAGCTGTATGTCTTTGTCTCTGTCTATATTTATATCTGTCTGTATGTCTGTCTGTATGTCTTCCTGTCTCTCTGCGTCTGTCTGGCTGTGTCTTTCTATCTTAAAGGGCTGGATAAAAAGAAAAAACAACTTACTGTGCAGAACTGCAATAATAATAATAAGGGAATTGTTATTTACCTGGGATTGTTATTGTTGTTCTCTCTCTATGTCTCTCTGTCTCTCTGTCTTTCTCTCTGTCTCTGTCTCTCCCTCCCTCTCTGTGTGGAAGTCTCTGAAGTCTGAGGTCTGTGTGGAAGTTGTTCATGCTGATATCAATAACAAAGCTCTCCACTAGTGAACACAGACTAACTGATAGTATAGCCCAGCAGGTGGACAAAAAACTCGAACAATCTTAGGTTCAATTCCAACCCAACACACACACATACATACACACTGTCTCTCTCTCTGTCTCTGTCTCTCTCTCTTATATATCCCTAAGGTCGGGGACTGGATGTAAAAAAGCACATTGGTGCTTATTCATTATCCTCGAAATAAAATAATTTGTTATTGTCATTGTCATTGTCATTGTTTCGAACCTCCCAAAGTGCCAACAGTGCAAGGGTGTACTTTACTTCTTAGTGAAGTTTTCTAAACTTTATTGCCTCTATCAACTTTGGCTAATATTCTTTTCTGGTCACATCTCCACTACCTACCATGTCTCAGATATGAGACGGAGGTAAATAAAATTATAAATATTTCAGCAGACCAAATTTTATTTGACTACTGAACTTTTTCCTAGACTATATTGTGTGGGTGATAAAATATAATTATCGTATTCGTGTTAGAGATCTACGTTTCTGTTAATACGCGACCAATTGTTCAAGATTAGTGAACTGTGTATTTATCTGTGTTTGTGTATTTGCTTGTCTCTGAGTGGGTCTGTTTGTATATTATATATATATATATATATATATATATATATATATATATATATATATATATATATATATATATACACACACACATATATATATATATATATGTTTGTTTGTATATACACACACACACTATATATATATATATATATATATATATATATAAGCCATTCCATCCCTTTGCCTCTTTCCCTCTTTTCTTCATCTCTCTCTCTCTCATCCAGGGACTGGATGTGAAGAAACCCCACATGGTGCTTATTCATTGTCCTCGAAATAAAATAATTTGATTTCATTTGATTTCATTTGATTTCATTTGACTCTGTCTGTCTGTCGCTCTCTCTCTCTCACTCTCTCTCTCTATCCCTCTCTTCTATATATATCTCGCTCTCTCTCTCTCTCTCTCTCTCTCTCTCTCTCTCTCTCTCCTCTCTCTCTCTCTCCTCTCTCTCTCTCTGTCTGTCTGAAGGGAATGCTGTTGACTGTAGAATTGATCACTCCACATGCCTACAGAGAACTCACGACTGAATACTGGTAGCCCTGTCAACAACGGAATTGTCAAAATCTGCAGGATGACAAAGTAGCTCAACAACCTTTGTTTTAAAATGTCCTTTTTGTTTACTTGTTCCTGTCGTTTCTAGCTGCTCAAACGAACTTTGGAGTGGAGCCAGTTACGGCTGAAAGTGCCCACCAGACTTGATAGGACATGTGTTTTATTCCCCCCCCCCCGATATGCTACATATAGCTGGGGAGGCCGATTTCCTGCAGAAGAACATAGTAATGCGCTGTATACTCCTTTAGCTTAACTCTAGCAATGTTGATACGCTTTAGTCACAATCGCTGGCTTTAATCTACAGTGAAGGGATATGCCGCCTTTATTTAGCAAGCACAAACTTACAACTGTACAAGAGCTAAATTCTCTGCCATCTTGCAGTTTTCTAAAACAATTTCCATGTATAAAATTTAGCCAATTTTCTTTTGTTCGTTCTTCTTCATTTTACTGTCATAGAGAAAAAACGAGAAGTGTATAAGTATTTCAGCAGACAAAGTTATATTACCAATTATGTACATTTTTCCCCGCTGGAAAAAACAAAACAAACAACCAACCAAACTTGTTGGAAGTTCCACACTCATGTACTCGCCTTATTGATCTACGTGTCTGTTTGTATGTGAGTTTGTATGTTGTATTCTACAACAGAATGTTAAAAAGCTGGTGAAATGGATTTTTTTTTCGTTCCTCTGCTAGATATGCGAGGGTCACCAAAGTGAGATTTTGTGTATGCGACCAATTTTTGCACATATCTAGTTAACATAGCCGCATTCTGACTATAGATATAATGTTTAAACATAACAACATTGTGCACGAGGGAAGGACGGGATAGCCTAGTGGTCAGAACTTGCGCTCGCAATCTGACGACCCGGGTTCGATTCCCGTTCAAGGGGATATTTTACCCCGGAGTTAACATTAGTGCAGACTTCACTCTCCCCAAAAAGTCCTTAGGATGAGACTATAAACCGAGGCCCCGTGTGCGAACGCATGCAGAACATCTTGCGCACACGTTAAAATCCTGTTCCGCTTTTCGTAAGAGTAGGCCATTGTGTGCACGTACCGGTGGGAGCAGATGACAGTAGTCACAAATCCGCATACACACGGGGACTGGATGTAAAAAAAGCACATAAGTGCTTATTCCATTATCCTTGATATAAAAGAATAAAATTAATATAAAAAACAACGTTTTAGTCATGTATTCCCGCTGACACGCAATGGTCTACGCTTCAAAAAACAACAACACAGGCTTAAACGTGTGCGCAAGATGTTCTGCATGCGTTTGTGCAGTGGATCTCGGCTCATAGTCTCATTCAAAGAACTTTCAGGGGAGTGGAGTCAGTATAGTACCGATGTTAACCCTAGAAGAAAAATCTGGAACGAGTGCCGTGGTGGTGGCTCGAACCCGGGCTGTCAGATCACACCCTCAACGATCTAACCACTAAGCTTACTTACCTCCGGTGCTGAAACATGAGTTCTCTGTCTGTCTTTCGTGTGTTTGTCTCTGTCTCTGTCTGTCTGTCTCTCTTGCTCGCTCTCTCGCTCTCTGTCTGTCTGTATGTCTCTGTCTGTCTGTCTGTCTCTCTCTCGCTCCCTCTCTTTCTTTCTGTCTGTCTCTGTCTGTCTGTCTCTGTCGCTCTGTCTCTCTCTGTCCCTCTCTGTCTCTCTCTCTGTCTCTGTTTCTCTCTGTCTCTCTTGCTCGCTCGCTCGCTCTATGTCTGTCTGTCTGTCTGTCTTTGTCGCTTTGTCTCTGTCTCTCTCTGTCCCTCTCACTCATTCTCTGTTTCTGTCTCCCTCTGTCTGTGTCTGTCTGTCTGTCTGTCTGTCTCTCTCTCTGTCTCTGTCTCGCATCTTGCGCACACGTTAAACCCGTTCCGGATTTTGAAAGACTAGACCATTGTGTGCCAGTGGGAATAGATGACAACATGTACAAACAGCATGCACACGGGGACTGGATATAAAAACACTGCTTATTCATTATCTTCTTTATAAAATAATGAATAACAAGGTTGCTCTCTCTATAATTCTCTCTCTCCTCCTTCTCTCTCTCTTTCTCTTTCTCTTTCTCTCTCTCTCTCTCTCTCTCTCTTCTCTCTCTCTCTCTCTCTCTCTCTCTCTCTCTCTCTCTCTCTCTCTCTCTCTCTCTCTTACCCACCTCTCTCTCTCTCTCGCTATAGATATCGGTATCATAATTAAGCCACCCATTTTGTGTTATTTCAAAAATGGCCTTATTCAGTTTTCTTAAACGGCAATAAGTGGATTAGATTGTAGTAGTATTTTTTATTCCATTACCTCTTTATATTTCTAGCACATCTGAAAAGTAAAATTGCATTTGATTAGCTAATTCACATTGATTAAGTTAACTTATTGCATTGTGACATATTGAGTTGAAGGCTAAAAATGTGTCAACCCTCCTCAGCAAATGTAACACTGTGAACATACATGTGTGCAGGGACTCAGACAAACAGACAGACAGACAGATAGATAGAAAGATAGAAAGACAGACAGACATGCATGCATGCATACATACATACATACATACATACATACATACATACATACATACATACATACATACATACATACATACATTCATACATACATACATACATACATACATTCATACATACATACATACATACATACATACATACATACATACATACATACATACATACATACATACATACACACACATAGACAGACAGACACAGACAGACAGACACAGACAGACAGAGAGAGAATGTATGTAGGTGTGTTTATAAATGTGTGTATGTTTGTGCGTGCGTGCGTATGTGCGTGTGTGTGTGTGTGTGTGTGTGTGTGTGTGTGTGTGTGTGTGTGTGTGTGGGTTTGATAGACTAAACGAGAGACAGACAGAGACAAAGATAAAGACTAACAAATAGTAACATACACCCACCCACCCACCCCACACACACCCACCACATACACACGCACACACACACATGTACACCAAACACACACACACACACACACACACATACACACACACGCACGCACGCACGATTTTTCTTCTTAAGTTCTTCGAAAGGGACAAAAATCGTATAAATAAAACACATGTAAAAGAAAAGAAAGCGGCAATGAACCTTTTTATGAATTGTAATGTCGTAACAACCCCCCTGAGATGTTGAGGTCTCTAATGCTTCACAACCGCAATACCACATAGCCTTTTACTGTTTAATGTCGTAATGTGCTTACCGTTCTGTTAGCTTGTATTTTTTCTGCTTTTTGGGGGGTTTATTATTCATATTTTTTCTCTTCTGATATTTTTCTTCTTTGAATCTATATGTTTTGTTTTTTTGTTTACTTTGTGACAGTTTTAGTGTGTTGTTGTTGTTTCTTTAATTGAACAATATCATTGTTTTGTAAACAGAGCACTTACGTGATGAATAAACAAAAGTAAACACTAAAGAATTCCAGGTTTGAATGACAAACAATATCAACACCCTGACACTTTATCTCTATGTGACAGATTTTTTTAAAATCGAAATGTTTTTGTCACATTTTTCATTTTAATGTAAAGTTACTTGTACTTGTGATATTTGTATTAATTGTGCTGATGATGTGTTTCGTGAGATGTATTTAAATAGTTATTGTGGCGTGGTTTTCCTTTGCTACTTTTAACCTTTACTGGTGAGTGCGTGCGCACGCGCATGCGTGTGTGTGTGTGTGTGTGGGGGGGGGGGGGTTACAGTGTGTGTGTGTAGATTGTTGTCGTCTTTTAAAATATTATTTCTTAATCTGTGTTGTTTAATAAAGCATGCTGTGGAATTGTAATTTTAAAATGCCACTCATAATTTCTCTAGTTGAGGCATTAAAGTATTCTTGAGTCTTGGGTAGCAAACAGACAGAGAAGAACACGAGGTGTGGCCGTGATCTAGAACAGAAGTGTGTGTGTGTGTGGTGTGTGTGTGTGTGTGTGGTTGTGGGGTGTGTGTGTGTGTGTGTGTGTGTGAAGTAGAAGGGGGAAAGAAAGGTGAAGGGGTAGGGGTGAGGGTAAAAGGAGGGCAGACGTAGAATGATATAAAAGCCAAAGTCCTGGTGTGGCTATAATTTGATTTATAATCATTCGTGCTGTTTTGGCTTAACTTTGCTATTTTGTATTTTGTGTGTGTGTGTGCTTTTAAAGTGAAAATGGAAATTGATTTGATATTTCAATTTGCAGTATTAGGCTAATGTATTATGTATAGAATTTTGTCTTATGGAAAACATATCCTGGATCATGATTAGCAGAATTGATGCTGTCACTGTCTGCGTGTTTTCAGACCCACAGAGAGAGAGAGAGAGGGAGAGAGAGAGGGAGACAGAGACACACAGACAGACAGAAGATAAGAGAGAGAGAGATTTAGACAAACAGACAGACAGAGAGATCCCCTCCACACACTCACACACACACACATACACTCACACTCAACACACAACACACACACACACACACACACACACACCATAGACAACACAACACAATACAACACACACTAACACAAACACACACATATCACCCCTCACACACACCACAACACACCACACCACACCACAAACACAAAAACACAATAAACACACACTAACACACACACACACCCACACATTCCCCCCACCCACACACACACACACATCCCCCCCCCCCCCCACACACACACATCACATCATAACACAACACTGTAAACACACCACAACAGAACGCAACGCAACACAATACACCCAAAAGCAGATCCAGTCTGGCCCAAACACGGTTACCAAGTCACACCTGTTAATAATAATCATCCACATAACCGACTAACCCACATTGGCTATAACCTGCAGCTGTAACCACATTCTGAGATGATGCATGCGCCAGCTGATTGTGAACTTACGCCACATTTATCTCCCCTGTAACCAACAACGAAGTATAATACTGATACTTTATATTGTACATTGTTTGGGGTTTTTTTGGTTCTTGGAATGCATTGATACACAAAAAGAACGCAAGCATATGTACTGTTGTTTCCATAAAGTACTTTTTTTTTGGTGTTTGGGGGGGGGGGGGATCGTATGGTCTAGCATCACATAATAGAATTGGTCATGTCATATAGACGGGATAGCCAAGTGGTTAGAATATTGCGCTCGCAATCTGACGACCCGGGTTCGATTCCCGTTCAAGGGGATATTTTCCCCTGGAGTTAACGTCAGTGCAGACTCCACTCTCCCCTAAAGTCCTTCGGATGAGACTATAAACCGAGGCCCCGTGTGCGAACGCATGCAGAACATCTTGCGCACACGTTAAATCCTGTTCCGCTTTTCGTAAGAGTAGGCTATTGTGTGCCGGTGGGAACAGATGACAGAATTTACAAAACCGCATACACACGGGGACTGGATGTAAAAAAGCACATAACTGCTTATTCCATTATCCTCGATATAAAAGAATAAAATAAATAAATGAATTTTAAAAAACATGGACATGAAGTACTTTCAAAATTGGTTCGTTTAAACAGATGTTTATTCAGAAAAAAACACAGTGTATACAAATCCATTTGAAGTAGCCAAAAACGTGGGGTTGCATTCAGATGAAATAAACTGGCCAAGGTAAAAAGACAAAGAAAAAAAAACTTTGCTATTTTTATCGATATGCTATAAGCAATGTGCTATAAGCAATGTGCATCTAAGAGAGAGAGAGAGGAGAGAGAGAGGGGAGAAGAGGGGAGAAGAGGAGCGAGAGAGAGAGAGAGAGAGAGAGAAAAGAGAGAGAGAGTGAGAGAGAGAGAGAGAGAGAGAGAGAGAGAAGAGAGAGAGAGAATGAATGAATGAATGAATGAATGAATGAAACAGTGCGCAGGTGCCTGAACAAAAAAGAATCCCAAAGAAGGAAACACCACCATCACCACCCAAAAAAACTCCAAAACAAACAATAGCAAAAAAACGTTTTTAAGTGGAGCTTCCGACAAAGAAAAAAACTTGGCCATTAATCGATATGCTAGAAGCAATGTGCCATTTATCGATATGCTATAAGCAATGTGATAAACCCTACAGTGGAATGTTGCTATGCTTTTGAAATGTCACCCTGTCTTTTTATTCTTTGACCATGACAAGTCCTTAGCATAGCAATGTATAACCTCCCTTTCAAAGAGGAGCGATCATTTGAAGCCAGAGTGTGGCTGCCTACATGGCGAAATGTTTGTGGAAACAGCTAAAACTTAGTAAACTTCTCTTCGAGTGTATTCTTACGGATTTCCAGGTTTGGTGAATTTATTTATTTATTTATTTTTTAATATCGAGGATAATGGGATAAGCACTTATGTGCTTTTTTACATCCAGTCCCCGTGTGTATGCGGTTTTGTAAATTCTGTCATCTGTTTCCACCGGCACACAATGGCCTACTTTTCCGAAAAGCGGACCAGGATTTAAGGTATGCGCAAGATGTTCTGCATGCGTTCGAACACGGGGCCTCGGTTTATAGTCTCATCCAAAGGAATGAGACAGAGTGCAAGTTCTGAGTGCCCACCTAGGGTGTTAAGCTGGGGAATGCCCGACAATATAAACAGAGTCAGTGTGTTATGACTATCGAAAATAAGTTGTTGTCTAAATTATTCAATGTAACCCAGCAACAGGACATTAACAACAAGCACAACAAGATTAAGATCTAAAAAAAACATCCTAGAAAATATTTTGTGCAAAACTATTGGCAGTAGATAAATGGTATTTTCTTTTAATCTTAAAGAGAAATAAAGAAAGAAAACATTAAACAGGAGGATAAAGGAAATATGGACGGAGCAAAGTTAAGGCAGGGATTTAGAATGTAAAGAAAGAAGTGTTGGGATAGGAGAAAAAGAAATAAATAAATAAAATCAAAAGTACATATTTAAAAAAGACTATGAAAAAAGAAACAGGGTTAAGAGGGGAAGAATAATTAGGAAAAAGGAGAATATACAGATCAATCAATGTAAAAGTACATGAGTCATTCAATAATTTCATTGGTAGAAGGAACAGTAGCAGGATAGGGGAAGAGGGAGTAGGAGAGAAATGGACAAGACAAGTACAGAAATATAGCAAATATAGTAATGACTAAACTTTCAAAGGTAAGCCACATCCGAGAGAGAGAGAGAGAAGAGAGAAAATGAGAGAAGAAACGAGAAGAGAGAGAACCGAGAGAGAGAGAGAGAGAGATGAAATGAATGAATGAAACAGTGACGCAGGTGCCTGCACAAAAAACCAACACAAAGAAGGAAACCTCCCCACCCCCCACAAAAAAACAACAACAAACAAACAACAACCCAAAACAAACAATAACCAAAAAAAGTTTTTAAGTGTAGCTTCCGTTTTAAGAAAAAAAAGCCGATTTTTTGTTTTACATTTTTCTTCAGTTTTTAATTATTCTAAAGCGGTCAGGTGTTTTCGTTTTAATTTCCCCTGGGTCACGCTACCCATAGTAGATATTTGTGTGTGTGTGTGTACTCCGTTTTGAACCTGCTAGAGAGAGAGAGAGAGAGAGAGAGAGAGAGAGAGAGAGAGAGAGAGAGAGAGAGAGAGAGAGAGAGAGAGAGAGAGAGAGAGGAGAGAGAGAGAGAGAGAGAACTCTGAACTCTGAACTCTGAAATGATTTAATTGCACATCGGCCTTGGGCCACAATACAATGAGAGACAGAGAGATAGAGAGAGAGACAGAGAGAGACAGAGAGAGACAGGGAGAGACAGACAGAGACAGACAGACAGACAGACGACGGACGGACGGGTGGTCAGACGAACAGACAGACAGACAGAGACAGAGACACACAGAGAGAGGAAGACACAGACAGACAGACAGACAAACAAACAAAACCAGCATACAATCTACCTTGCCAACTACTGACTGACCGACCAACAGACAGACAGACAGACAGGCAGACAGACTGACAGACAGAAGAAGAAAAGCGAAATGACGACGATGTTGATGATGCTGACAATAAGGAGGTCAATGATGATGACGATGATGGTGATAATGGTCATGATAAAGGGGATGCAACTAAACATCTTGACGACAAAGAAGTAAGATCATGAATTCATGAATAACTATTACAAAAAAGAAGAAAAGAAAAAAAAGTAAAAATGCAAGCAGTGAGTAAGTGAGTAAGTGGGGTTTTATTTTTATACACTTATTTTTTTATATTTCGAGGATGATGGAATAAGCACCGATATACTATTCTTTACATTCAGTCCCCGTGTGTTTACATTTTGTACAGTTTGACAGCCGTTCCCACTTTCAGTCAGTGAGTCAGTCAGTGCGACATTCAGTCAGTCAGTCAGTCAGTCAGTCTATCAGTCTGTCAGTAGGTCAGTCGGTCAGTCAGTCAGTCGGTCATGCATGCATGTATGCATACTACATACACACACGCGCGCGCGCGCGCCTATCACGCTGCCCTTTCTCATTTCGTCCTCTTCACCACCCCCTCTCCTACCACGCGCCTCCTCTTCTCTCATTCCCCTAGCCTCCCCCCCCCACCCCAAGTGTCTCTCTCTCTCTCTCTCTCTCTCTCTCTCTCTCTCTCTCTCTTTCTCCCACCTCTCCCCTCTGCCCTCTCGCTCTCTCTCTGTGTCTCTGTCTCTGTCTGCCCGTCTCCCTCTTTCTCTCCCTCTCATTCTCTCTCTCACTCTCTCTCACTCTGTCTCCTCTGTCTCTATCTCTCACTTTCTCTCTCTCTCTCTTATCTCTCTCTCTATCTCTCTCTCTCTCTCTCTCCCCTCTCCCCTCTGCCCTCTGCCCCGCCCCCCCCCCCCTCTCTGTCTCTCTCTGTCTCTGTCTCTGTCTTTATCGTCTGGTATCACTTTAAGTGGAAAGACGTTAAAATTGAAGACTACTTACTCTCTCTCTCTCTCCTCTCTCTCTCTCTCTTCTCCTCTCTCTCTCTCTCTCTCTCTCTCTTTTCTCTCTCTCTCTCTCTCCCCTCTCCTCTCTGCCCTCTGCCCTCCCCCCCCCCCATCTCTGTATCTGTCTCTTTCTGTCTGTCTCTCTTTTTCTTTCCCTCTCTCACTCTCTCTCTCTCCTCCCTCCTTCCCCCCTCTCTCTCTCACTCTCTCTCACTCTGGCTCTCTGTCTGTCTGTATCTCTCTCTCCCTCTCTCTCTCCCTCCCTCCCTCTCTCATTTTCTCTCTCTCTCTCTGTCTCTCTCTCTGTCTCTCTCATTCTCTCACTCTCTCACTCTCTCTCTCTCTCTGTCTCTCTGTCTCTCCACTCTCTCTCACTTCTCTCTTTCTGTCTGTCTCTCCCCTCTCTCACTCTCTCTCTCTGTCTCTTTCTCTGTCTCTCTCTCTGTCTCTCCACTCTCTCTCACTATCTCTCTCTCTCCGTCTCTCTCTTTGTCTCTCTCTGTGTCTCTGCTCTGTCTCTCTCTCTCCTTCTATCTCTCTCCTCCCTCTTCTCCTTCTCTCTCTCTCCCTACCTCCTCCTTGCTCTCCCTCTCTCTCCTCTCCCTCTCTCTCTCTCTCTGCTCCCCCCCCTCTCTCTCTCCTTCTCTCTCCCTCTCTCTCTCTGTCTCTGTGTCCCCTGCCTGTCTCAGGGGCTGCATCACCCTCCAATTGACTGACACGTTTGCGTGATGCAAAGCACGCACCTGTTTCCTGATCCTGTCTGTGCTTTGCTGTGGTGTGGTGTGTGGTGTGGTGGGATGTGGTGGTGTGTGGTGCGGTGGTGTGTGGTGGGGTTGTGTGGTGTGTGGTGTGTGGTGTGGTGGTGTTGGTGCGGTGTGGTGTGGTGTGGTGGGTGTGGTGGGGTGGGGGTGGGGGTGTGGTGTGGTGTGTGTGGGGGTGTGGTGGTGGTGGGGTGTGTTGGTGGGGTGTGGGGTGTGGTTTAGGTGTGGTTGGTGTGGTGTGGTGGTGTGTGGGTGTGGTTTAGGTGTGGTGGGGAGGGGTGGGTGGTGTTGGTGTGGTGGGTGTGGTGGGTGTGGTGTGGTGGGTGGTGGGGTAGGGTGTGGTGTAGTGTGGTGTGGTGGGTGGGGTAGGGTGTGGTGTGGTGTTGTGGTGGGTGGGTGGGTGGGTGTGGTTGTGTGGTTTGGTGTGGGTGGGTAGGGTGTGGTGTGGTGTGGTGTGGGTGGGTGTTTAGGGTGTGGTGTGGTGTGGTTTGGTTGGTGGTGGGGTGTAGTGTGGTGTGGTGGTGGGGTAAGGTAGGGTGTAGTGTGGTGTGGTGGGGTGTGGTGGGTGGGTGTAGTGTGGTGGGGTGGGTGTTTGGGTGTGTGGTGTGGGTGGTGTGGGTGGGGTGGGTGGATAGGTTGTGTGGTGTGTGGTGTGGTTCGGTGTGGTGGGGTGTAGTGTGGTATGGGTGGGGCAGGGTGTGGTGTGGTAGGGTGTGGTGTGGTGTGGTTTGGTTTGGTGTGGTGGGGTGTAGTGTGGTGTGGTGGGGTAGGGTGTTGTGTGGTGTGGTGTGATGTGGTGTGGTGCTATAATTATGTGGTGTGGTGTGATGTGGTGTGGTGCTATAATTATGTGGTGTGGTGTGATGTGGTGTGGTGCTATAATTATGTGGTGTGGTGTGATGTGGTGTGGTGCTATAATTATGTGGTGTGGTGTGATGTGGTGTGGTGCTATAATTATGTGGTGTGGTGTGATGTGGTGCGATATGTGCCGTGGTGGGGTGTGGTTGGTTTGGTAGGATGTGGTGTGTAGTATGGTGTGGTGTGGGGCGATGTGTGGCGTGGTTTGAGGGGTTGTGGTGGGGTGCTGTGGGGTGGTGTGTTGTGGGAGTGTGTCGTATGGTGTGGTAGGGTGTGGTGTGGTGTGAGGGGTGTGTGGCATGGTGTGGGGCTGTGTGGTGAGATGTGAAGCGAGGTGTGGTGTGGAGTGGACGGACAGACGGACGAACGGACGGACGGATGGATGGGTGGATCGATGACTGGATATTCTTGCTCAATACTCACCAATCGTTTCAGACCTGCCTGTGCGTCGTGTTGAAACGTTGAAACGTACGCACGTACGTACATCCTGCATATTAATATATCCATATCAAATACCAATAATCATGCGCGTGTACCTGCATATCTGCACAGATAATACATACACCCCGAAGTTAGCATGATGTAAAATACACACGCACATAATCATGAAAACACTATGCATTGACAGTTGGACTTAGGGCATAGCTTAGCGGAGTGGAGTTTGGAATTTGACTCTTTTGCGGTTGCATTTCCCCCAGGTTGTTTTCCCGTAGAGACAAGGGGGTGAGGGGTGGGGGTGTAGGGAAAGGGCTGGGAAGGATGGGGAGGGTGTGTCATCCAGAATGTGCCCTCTTGTCTCCCTTATCACACATGGGAATGAATCCCTGTGAAACCGTACATATTACACAAGGTGTGAGAAGTTTAAGGTCTGTGGCTTGTTTTTCAAGTCCACAGCCGTGTAGGCCTAATATCACTAAGAGTGAACATACGTTAAACTGAAACAGTGTAGGCAGTCACAGTTACTCTGACTTCAGAGGAGTTCTTTTGTTCATTCGAATGGAGAGTAGAAATTGTTATGACCCACACTTGTTAGGGATGAAGCCAATTTCATTGATTAGAAAATTTCAAAGTCTAGCAACGTTTTTGAAATGTAGGCCTTGACAGATTTTTTACATTTTGGATGTTGTGGCTAGCATCAATAACTTTCACAGTTTGGGGGTACGGAGCCAGACGTAATTTTTGGGGACAGACAATAGATCACGTTTCTCCTCTCCCATCCATCCCCACCCTCCTCCTCCTCCTCTGTCTCTCTAGACTCCACCTTCTTCCCCCTTTGCTTCTTCTACTCCCCCCTACCCCCCACCCCCCACAGCACTTTTCCTATCCTTCTCTTACAGAAGCGTCACGTCAGACACGCAAAGACATCCACAGAGTGCTTGAAGGGGACACACAGCTAGTCAAGTTAGGAATTTGGGGTTGATAGAATTGTCACTTAGACTGCAAACACGATAACAACAATCCTGAACAAGTGTTATTGATTGGTTGGTTGGTTGCCTGCTTGGTTGATTAATTGGTTGAATGATCGGTTTGTTTATTGGTTGTTTTAATGATTGGTTAGTTAAATGATTGATTAGTGGGGACGGGATATCCTAGTGGTTATAGCATTGCTCTCGCAATCTTACGACCCGGGTTCGATTCCCGTTCAAGGGGATATTTTCATCTGAAGTTAACATCAGTGCAGACTCCACTCTCCCCCAAAAGTCCTTCGGATGAGACTATAAACCGAGGTCCCGTGTGCAAACGCACACAGAACATCTTGCGCACGCGTTAAATCCTGTTCGGCTTTTCGTAAGAGTAGGCTATTGTGTGCCGTTGAGAACAAGATGACAACATTTTCAAAACCGCATATACACGGGGACTGGATGTACAAAAGCACATAAATGCTTATCTCATTATCCTCGATATAAAAAGAATAAAATAAAATAAACTACAAATACAATGAATTTAATAGATGACAAACTTTACAAAATCGCATACACATGGGGATTGGATGTAATAAACAAAACAAAAGCGCACATGTGTTCGTCCATTATCCTCGAAATAAAATGATAAATGAATAAAAACATGATGGATTGATTGGTTGGATTGTTTATAATTTCGGAGAGGGAAGGAGAAAGGAGCGAGAGACTGATGGAGGAAGAGAGGGAGGGATAGATAGACAGATAGATGGATGGGTGCATGCATGCATGATTGGGTTAGTGGAGAGAGGACAGAAAGAAGACATACAGGACGGGGAAAATGAGTGGATGGATTGATGGATGGATGGATGGATGGACATGACAGGCAAACTGATCTACAGTCAAAGTATGCAGTTTGTATGACTTGTTATTTTGTAAATACCTCGCCACATAGGCAGCTATACTACGACTTTAGAGTATTCATTTTCCCTTACTATGGGGAGTAATGGTTTTACTTTTACTTTTCACTTTTATTGTTTTATATCAAGGATAATGGAATAATAAGTCATGTGCTTTTTTACATCTAGTCCCCGTGTGTATGCGGTTTTGTAAGTTTTGTTATCTGCTCCCACCAGCACACACTGGCCTACTCTTTCGAAAACCGGAACAGGATTTAATGTGTGCGCAATATTTTCTGCGTGCGTTCGCACACGGGGCCTCGGCTTATAGTCTCATTCGAAGGACTTCTGAGGAGAGTGGAGTCTGCACTGATGTTAACTCCAGGGAGAAAAAAAAAATCCCCTTGAACAGGATTCGAACCCGGGTCGTCAGATTTCGAGCGCAATGTTCTAACCACTAGGCTAGATCCAAGCGCTTGACATAGCTAAAATCAATCTCAACAATACATTTCAAAACATAGCAACGATTGACTGCATGTTTGGGCAATTCGCCCACCTATCCTTCCTTGCCCCCCCCCCCTCCCCCGGGATTTTGCTTTCATAACCCACCCCCCCCTTCCCGCCCCTCCCGTCGCCATTCCTCTTCCCTTCCCTTCACCTAAGAGAGCAGACGTCGTGGCATGTTGTAAGACATACACACAAATAAATGATGACTGTCTGAAGACTAGGACATTTTGAGGAGTGTCGGTTCCTATTCTGTTCCAGTAGATAGAGAAATGGATAGCTTCAGTCCAAACATTAGTATCAGTTTTGTTCATTTTGTCTGTTTTTTTCAGTTCTGAGTCTGTTTGTTTGTTGATTTATCCAATTATTTATTCAATTATTCTTTTTATTTTGCTATTGATTAAGTTGTCATATTATATGTGAATGAATGTATGTAATTGTTTAACTATTTCTTCATCAAATCATTTATGTACTTTTCTATTTTTCTTTTTTTATTATTCGTTTAACCGTCATTTATCTATTCATTGATTCTATTATTTCTTCATCCCATGAAGACTTGATTTTCATGTGTGTGTAATATAACATAAATTAATATAATATAATATGATAGAATATGATAGAATATGATATAATATAATATAACATAATATAATATAATATAATATATATATATATATATATATATATATATATATATATATATATATATATATATATATATATATATTAGCTTAATTCAGTAGTTATTCGCTTTAGCTACTTCATCAGTTTCTTTTACTCCTTTTTTCCCCTCTTCTCATTTTGTTTTACTTTCCTTCTTCTTGTTTTTTGCACTCCTCTCGCTTTCCTTCTGTCTTTCTATCTTTAAGGTGTTTGTTTCTTTCTCTGTCTCTCTTTCCCCCTTTCTTTTTCTTTCATGCATTTATCCTTTCAGTTAGCTGCCTTATCCCCCACACCCATGACCACGCGCGTGCGTGTGTATGCACGTGTCTCTCACCCTTCAGCAATACATGAATTCCTATCATTTCAGCCAGTAGTGTGCTCCTATGGTACATTCTTTGTGCCAAAAGCTCCACAATGCCACATATTACCAACCGATGCTGGATAAGTGGTCTGGATATATCGCATCCATCTAGAAAGCAATACAATCCCGGGTTCGATTCCTACTTTAACCTGTATTCCCCCACCCCACCCCCTTTCAACTAGATATTGAGTGGTGGTGGCGTTTTAGTTTTTTGGATAAGACAAGAGTTGATATTCGATGAGTTAAACACATTTCTTGCACATAAACAAAGCCCGGGGCAACAAGAGATGTGTCCCTAGAATAATTATGTAAAAGCAAACCCACCCTAGCCTGCTCTGATAGAGAAATATACACACATGTAGACATAGAACAAGATGTGATGGGTGGCACTGCTCTTGTGACGGCGCATTCTCCCCGGGGAGAGCTACCCGAATTTCACACAAAGAAATCTTACGTGACTGAAAACGGTATTAGCCCAGTGAAATTGGAATCATTTTAACAAAAGGAATTTCCAAAGGAGTTCAAAGAAAGAGAAAAGAAGGAAAGCATAAAAGACACGTCACATACAAAAGCAAGAAACACAGGATATATATCATGAGGGCGATAAGCGAAAGGTTAGGTGAGTTTAAACGTTTTGCCAAGAAATAAGAAAGAGAGATACATGAACAATGAAGAAAAATCAAAAGAGGTATAAATCAGTTTGTTTTTAAAATTTTATAATGACTATAATAATAATCATTATTTTCCTTATGTTATTTTGTTTTTCTTTATTTTGCTTTGTTTGAAAAGGATTTTTTCACCCGAAGGGTTGAAAAAAGGCTAAGTAATCTACGATGTCATTTTTGTGTTCATGTAATCCACACACACACAATATATATATATATATATATATAAATATATATATATATATATATATATATAGAGAGAGAGAGAGAGAGAGAGAGAGAGAGAGACAGAGAGAGAGAGAGGACAGAGAGACAGAGAGACAGAGACAGAGAGAGAGAGTGCTAAAACCTTTTGACGTACATAGGGCAAAAACTGTTTCTGTTATTTTTTTCATTTTCTTTCTTTCTGTCTTTTAAGCCTCTTACAATAGTTCATCAAGAGGCCAAACATTCGAGCCTGTCTGATGCCAATAACACGTTGTTATTTTTCCCCTAAAGTTTCTTGTCATATTTCTTATCTTTTTTGTTTTTTAATTGATTATTTATTTATTTACATTCTTATCCGTTCATTTACATAACTTTATTTGTTTATTTTTTCATATGTGGACTTCCTGTTTTACTTTGGCATTAATTTTTTTTGGGGGGGGTTGCTCATTATATCTGCGTGTCCTTGTTCTTTTTTCCTCCCTTCTGCCTCTGTTGTTGTTGTTACTCTTTTTGATACCGTTTTACAATACTACATCAAGGATTATACACCAGTCGCCAAGGTGTAGTGGCTAGTAAAGTGGGTTCCTTGCTAAAAAATCATAGGTTTGAGTCCCATAAGAGTGTCACAGTTTGCTTTTGTTAAAAATCGGATTTGACAAGGTGACAGCCCTGTTATGGCCTCTGTGGTCGGCGGGGCTATAAACAAAAGGATTGGAGTTGTTGTTTTTTTTATCGGACTCTAGCTGGCTCCTGCATTGAATGCAGATCTACAAAGGAGGATCCAAGCTCTAGAGATGAGATGCCTCAGAAGACTCCTTGGCATTTCATACATAGACCACACTACCAACAACGAAGTCCTACAAACCATCGCCCAACAAGTAAAGCACTATGAAAACGTGCTGACCACAGTCAAGAAAAGGAAGCTCAGATGGTACGGACATGTGACTAGATGAGATGGTCTGTCCAAAACCATACTGCAGGAAACAGTGCAGGGGAAGAGAAGGCGAGGCATACAGAGGAAGAAATGGACAGACAACATCACTGAATGGACAGGGAAGAGCTTCTCCACAACCCAGGCATTTGCACACAACCGCCGCAGATGGAGCCAGCTGGTTCAACGTTCGTCAATGCAGTGCCCCTACGACCCCGGAGGGGGTTATGGGAGCAGATAAGATGAGATGAGCTGGCTCCTACTCAGAGTAAGTTTGCTATGGACTCATTCGAAAGACAGGAAGCACAGTAGTCGAGAGTTAACATCAGTGCAGATTCCGCTCTCCCCAAATGAGACTATAAGCCGAGGCCCCGTGTGCGAACGCATGCAGAACATCTTGCGCACACGTTAAATCCTGTTCCGCTTTTCGTAAGAGTAGGCCATTGTGTGCTGGTGGGAACAGATGGCAGAATTTACAAAAACCGCATACACACAGGGACTAGATGTAAAAAAAAAGCACATGAGTGCTTATTCCATTATTCTCGATATAAAAGAATAAATAAATAAATAAAAGCTTCATTCACTTTACGGATGTGATTTTGACAGTGTTGCTTAAAGTACTCGACAGCAGGTTTTTGTATCTCTCGGGCCTGCCCGACCGATGCCGGAATATACATAATATGACGGGAAGCGTAAGTAAGCGTACGTCACAGCCCCGTCAAGTAGTCTCACACCTCATGCACCCCCAAAGCGTCATCGTTTTCCTTGTTTGCATCACCCCTGTCTGTCTTGCAATAAAAGAAAAAGATGTCCTTGATTCGGTGGTTCCTGTTGCTGCAGTCCCCGCCCTTAGGAAGACTCACTCACTCACTCACTCAGTCCCATGTCCCAAAGGACGTAAGGGGGACATGAGAGAAGACGCAACAGAAATTGTTTTCCATGCTTCACGATCTTGTGTGGCTAGTAGAAGGTGTTGCAGGGGTTGGGCGGTCCAGTCTTTGATGTTGTCAACCCATGATTTCTTTTGGCAGCCTCTTCTTCTCTTGCCTTCAACCGTTCCCTGCAAGATGGTTTTTGCTAAGGTGTTGTGTCTTGTGGTGTGACCAAACCACATCAGTTTTCTCCTCTTTATGGTGGAGAGCAGAGGTTCTTGGGGGCCCACACGCT
>CM054135.1:41044882-41052382 GCA_028751875.1 Rapana venosa
CACACACGCACACACACACACGCACGCACACGCACATACACACATCCCCCCATCACAACACCCCCCCCCCCCACACACACACCACACACACACACGCGCGCACGCTCACACACAAAGTGAGAAAGATGCACAGAAAAGAAAAAGAGAAGGTGTATAATGAAGGGAAAACAGTGCAAGATTTTTTTTTAAAGTTCGGAAGAAAGAAAGGAACGAAGAAAGAAGCAAAATTGGACAAGAAGGGAAAAAAATCTTGAAACAGAACTCTGCAGCTGACCCCCCAAAATCTAAAAAAACACACAAAAAACACACACAAAAAACCCCCAAACAAACAACAACACCAAAACAAAGAACGACAGAAAGTCAGACAGTCAAGAAGAATTAAGAACAACCCCTTAAGACTGAAAAACAAACCAAAAGAAGAAGAACAAGAACAACAACAACAAGAGGGAAGAGAAGAAAGAAACAAGGGAAAAAGGAAAGAAATGAAGAAAGAGGGAAAGTAATTAAAAGACAGAAGGAAAGAAAGAAAGAAAGAAATAAGGAAAGTAATTAAAAGAAAGAAAGACAGACAGACAGACAGAAGGAAAGTAATTAAAAGAAAGAAGGAAAGTAATTAAAAGAAAGAAAGAAGAAAGAAAGAAAGAAAAAAGAAAAGAAAGAAAGAAGGGGAGTAATTAAAAAAAAGGAAGGAAAGAAACTAAGAAAGAAGAAAAGTAATTAAAAAAGAAAGAAAGAAAAAGGAAAGTAATTAAAAGAAAGAAAGGCAGAAAGACAACAAGAAATTAAAGAAAGAAAGAAAGAAAGAAAAAAGAAAGTAATTAAAAGAAAGAAAGGCAGAAAGACAACAAGAAATTAATAAAGAAAGGAAGAAAGAAAAAGAAAAAGAAAGAAAAAAAAGGAACAGAAAAAAAGAAAGAAAAAAAGAAAAAAGAGAAAAAAAAAAAAGAAAGAACAAAGAACAGAAAAAAAAAGAAAGGAAGAAAGAGCAAAAGACCAAAAAGAAAAAAAAAGCAGAAAAAAAAATATAAAAGAAGAAATCAAGAATCACGACCCAACCAATAACCATGAAAAAAAAAGCCACAACATAAAAAACAAACAACAGAGCCAGACAAAACTAAGAAAACATCAAGAGAAATAAATAAGAACACCCAAACAACCAGGAAGGAAGAAGCAAGGAGCTAAAGAAAAAAAAGAACGACATGTGAAGAAAGGAATAAAACAGAAACCACCAAAAAGCCGCAAGAAAAGAAAGCAAAAATAAAAAGAAAGAAATGAAAAAGAGCAATGCGAAATCAACAGACACCAACCAATTAACCATCCGACCAACAAACCAGCCAAACAACTAATAACCAAGCAACCAGCCAACCAACGAGCCAGCCAAACAACTAAGCAACCAACCAGTCAGCCAGCCAACAAATCATCCACCACCCACCCACCCAACCACCCACCCAACAAACCAACCAACCTGCCACCCAAAACCCAACCAACCAATCTGCCACCCAAACCAACCAACCTGCCACCCAAAACCCAACCAACCACCCAACCAACCAGCCCGCCAACCTTCTAGCCAACCCACCATGCAGAAAGGAGCAGAAAACGCAACATGGAAAGTGTTCACTTGTTGAACTATTGCATTGGCGTTAATCAACCGCACACTGAACCGGAATCGTTTCAGTTCAGGAGTTCTGGTCCCTGCAAACCTTCTGGATGTGTTGGTCCCCCCATCACCCACCCCACCCCCTCCCACCCCCCCACCCCCCACCCCCATCCCCTGCTCCTATGTTGCTGCGCAAAATAAATGAGCTGGAACTGAACACGTCAGTAACGGTTACAGAACATTAAACACACATGTGTTTGTGTGTGGTGAGTGTGGGCTGTCTGTTGGCTTGTTTCATCGGCTGTTTCCAGAGATAGGATGGATGCATGGATGGATGGATGTATGGACTGACGGACAGACAGATAGATAGATAGATAGATAGATAGATAGATAGATAGATAGATAGATAGAGAGCGAGATGGATAGATAGATAATAGAGAGAGATAAACAGATAGATTGACAGATAGATAGATAGATAGATAGATAGATAGATAGATTGACAGATTGGTAGATAGATAGATAGATAGATAGATAGATAGATAGATAGATAGATAGGTGGATGGATGGATGGACGGACGGACGGACGGACATAGAGACAGACAAGCAGACAGATAGATAGATAGATAGATAGATAGATAGATAGATAGATAGATAGATAGATAGATAGATAGATAGATAGATAGATAGATAGATAGGTTTAGGCGGATAGATGGATGCTTGGTTGGATGGATGGATGGATGGATGGATGGATAGATGGATGGATGGATGGATGGATGGAATGAGAGAGAGAATGAGAGAAAGACAGACAGCCAGACAGACAGACAGACAGACAGAGAGAAAGACAGAGACACAGAAGACATAGAGACAGAAAGACGAGAGAGAATGTGTCCATTGCTATAATCATTTCATTACCGACAGGGGAGATACACTAATGAACTTATTGATAGTGAACATTTGTAGAAGTTATCACACGATCGCTTTTAGGTAGACATTGAAGCATGCGTTACTTTAATCTCTTCACCAGTCTGCTTGCCTGCCTGCCTGCCTGTCTCTCATTTGTTTTATTAACATCTGTGTCCCTCTGTTTTAATTGTATTTACTCATTTATTTTATTCTTCTATTTCGAGGATAATGGAATAAGCAAACTCATGTGCTTATTTTACATCCTGTCCCCGTATGTATGCGGTTTTGTAAATTCTGCCGGCACACAATGACCTACCCTACTCTTTCAAAAAGCGGAACGCGATTTAACGTGTGCGCAAGATGTTCTGCGTGCGTTCGCATGCGGGGCCTCTGTTCATAGACACATCCGAAAGACTTTCGGGGAGAGTGGAGTCTGCACTGAAGTTAACTTCAGGGGAAAATCCCCTTCAACGGGATTCCAACCCGGGTCGTCAGATTGCCAGCACAATATCCTAACCACTTGGCTATCCTGTCCCCCTTTATTACTGCCATACTACCTTCCTTCTGGTCTGTCTGTCCATTCACCTGTCTGTCTGTCTGTCTGGGTGACCGCCTCCCTCCCTCCTCCCCCTCCCTATCTCTCTCTTTCTCTTTGAATGACCTGAAAAAACCGCTTATATAAAAAAAAACAACCGACAGGCAGGAGAATACAATCACGAAAAGACAGAAAATAAAACACCAAACAAACCAAAGACATAATGAAAGGCAAAAGCTGAGAAAAGATGAACACAAAAAAGAATAAAAACTAAACAGACAAAAGAAATACACAAATAAAGAAAAACAGAAGAAAAGTAATACTTAGTGAAAAGCAAGAAGAAAGAAAGAAAAGAAAAAAAAGAACGAAAACTGCAGGGAGACAATCAAAAATAAAGAAAAATCAGACCAAAAGAAATCAACAAAGTAGCACAGCCATACAACTAAAAAGGACAAAAAAATAAAAAAATGAACTAAAAAAATATTAGAAAATTTTCTCCAAAGCTGAACAATAAACGAGAAGAGAATAGCAAAAAAAAAAAAAGAGAATTAAGAAAAGAAAAAAATGAAAGAAAGACGAAAGCAAAAGAAACCAGCTAACAATATAGAAAGAAACAAGCAGAACACGTAGCACAGAAAATGCCCGCTTGGTGAACTGTTGCCTTTCCATCTGTAACGGTCTACAAAATCGATTCTGTTTCTGCTTAGGAGATAGGCACGTACAAAACAAACAAACAAACAAACAAATAAACAAACCAACAAACAAACAAATAAACAAAGAAACAAACAAACAAATGAGCAAACAAACAAACAAACAAACAAACATTTTTTTTTTTAAGCAGGCAGACAAACAGAAACTATAGCAACAAAACTTACACACTTGTTGAACTATTGACGTTCCATCAATCACGTGCTATGATCGATTCGATTCTGTCTTAACTCGTGAGTTTGGCACTTGCATATCAAGCAAACAGATACAAACAAACGAGTGGATCGGTGGTCTATGGTAACGCACCTACCTGCCTAGAAAGCAAAATCGTGTCCGGGGTCGGAGTGTATAGTGGCTTGAACCATGTTTATGCCCGATTTCCACCCCCCCCCCACCCCCCATCCACTAGACTGCGAGTGGTGGTCTGGGTGCTAGTCTTTCGGATGAGACGATAAACCGAGGTCCTGTGTATAACACGCATTTCTCGCACGTAAAAGAACCCTTGACAAGAAGAGAGTTATCCCTAGCAAAATTATTTAGAATAAAACCACTCTGATAGGGAAAAATGCATAATAATATTATGCAGACAGTGAAAGAACAAAAATTATGGGAGGGGTTGGTCTTGTGGCGACGCGCTATCCCCAGGGAGAGCAACCCGAATTTCACTCAGTGAACTCTGCGGAAACTTGAAGTGGTATACAGCACTATACAATACGTAATACATCACAAGCAAACAGCCCCCCCCCCCCTTCCAACCAAAAAAATAAAATAAAAAAGAAGCACAAAACATGCCCACATATTCAACCACTGGTATCTATCAGTCATATACTATTATCGAAGTTTGTTTCATTTTAGAGCTAAGTGAAAAAACAACAACAAACAAACAACAAAAAATAAAAAACCAAAAAACCCAAGAGTAGCACATACATTTCCCAATTGGTGAACCATTGTCGTTTATCAGTCATGTAAAAAAGGTGTCCCATAACCTATGCGGTCGTAGGGGAGCGAGGCGTCAGAGACCTCAGTCTCTCTACGGTCCAACATATTCAGGGCGGCGCCCATCTCCTCTCCCTTGCTGCTTTACCTTCCCTGACCCTAAAGAGGGCAGGTACCTGTTTACAGCCGGGTGAACTGGGGGACTGAAATGAAGCCAAGGCGCGCAAACGGTCACCCATCCACCTGGTAACCACGCTCGATGCTGCTTAACCTTACCTTTGGGAGAGCGAGTGCTCTGACCACTGAGCTATCCCGACCCCGAGTCAGTCATGTACTACGATCTATTTTCTTTCAGCCTCGTATTAGGTACAAAAAAAGCAACGACAACTTTAAAAAAAACAAAGAAAAAAATACAAAAGAAAAAAATCAGCACAGAAATTACCACTGATTGAACCGGGTGGTGTGGATCAGTCACGTTATCATTATTGATTTTGCTTCAGCCTTAGGGTCAGGTACAAACTAATAATCAAGCAGACAAATAAACGAAAAGAAGTAAAAAGAATAGGAAAAAACAAAAACAAAAAACAATTAGCACAGAAATTGCCCACTTGGTGAACTATTGTCTTTTCATTAGTTTCGATCAACGCTCGATTCTGCCTAAGCTTATGAGTTTAGCCACAAGCAAAGAAAAAAACAACCCGTAGCACAGAAACTACCCACTCGCTGAACTATTGACATCCATCAATCACTTGCTATTATAGATTTTGCGTCACCTTAAGAGCTTGATACAAACAGGCGAACAAACAAAACAGCAAACGAACAAACAAAAAAACCAAAACAACAATCGAACTAACAAACAAATAAGCCCCCACCCAAGTTAAAATAGTGTACAATTGCCAAATTGCTAAATTATTGCCATTTCCCCCGAAGTTAGAATGCAGCTACCTTCATGGTGGGCAAAAACGGTGGCATACGCAAGATCTCACCATCAGTAAACCTCTGAACTCTAGCCGAGAAATGGGGGAAACCATCAACAAACTATTGACACTGGGTACTTTACGTTCTATGGTCGATTTTGTTTCAGTTAAAAAAGTTGATTCGAACAAACAACCAAACAAATAAATTTGAAAAATTAAATTAAATACACACACATATATACAATCAAAGAACCAAACAATCAAACAAACACAAAACCCACAAAAAAAACCAAGCAAAAACTAGTAGCACAGAAGTGTCCATGTTCCTTCAGTCAAGTTATAGTGGTCTATTTTCCTTCAGCAATGGAGCAAACAAACAAACAAACAAACAAATCAATAAACAGACAGACAGACAGAAACACAAAAAGACACAAAAAGACACAAAAGACAGACAAACAATCAAACAGACAGAAACATAGACAGACAAACAAACAGACAAACAACAAATCAAATTTAAAACAAACTGACATATAGACAGGCAAACATACAAACAAACAATCAGATAGACAGAAACACAAACAAACAAACTTACACACACACACACACACAAACAAACAAACAATCAAAACAGAACACAAACACCCTAACACACAAACAAACAGACACACACACACACATAAACCGACAAACAGAAAGACATTGAGACAAGCAAACAAAGAACCAAATCAGGAGGAATGAGAAAGAAAAGAACAGAACAGAAAAGAATAGGAAGCAGAGAAAACTGCCCACTGGGTGAACTATTGGCACCCATCAATCAGGAGCTATATAATAATCGATGGCGCTTCTGCTAAAAGAGTTACATGACACAGTGGATAGGCTGTTGGTGTTTGCCTCAGCTTCTCTCTGTCTCTCTCTCTCTGTGTCTCTCTCTGTCCCTCTCTGTCTCTCTATCTGTCTCTGACTCTCTGTCTGTCTGTATGTATGTCTGTCTGTTTGTCTCTCTCTCTCTGTCTCTCTCTGTCTCTCCTTGTTCTCTCTGTCTTTCTGTCTCTCCCTAACTCACTCTATCTCTCTCTGCCTCTGTCTGTCTCTTTGTGCTCTGTCTGTCTGTCTGTCTCTCTCAGTGTGTCTGTCTGTCTGTCTGTCTGTCTGTCTGTCCTCTCTCAAGTTCCGAGTTCTCTCTACTGTCCGTGTCTGTCTGTCTCTCTTTCTGCCTCTGTCTCTCTCTCTCTGTCTCTGTCTGCTCTGCTGCCTCTCTGTCTGTTCTCGTCTGCTGCTCTCTGTCTCTGTCTCTCTCTCTCTCTTCCTCTCTCTCTCTCTTCCGCTCTCATCTCTCCTCTCTCTCTCTCTCTCTCCTCTCTCTCTCTCTCCTCTCTCTCTCTCTCTCTCTCTCTCTCTCTCTCCTCTCTCTCTCTCTCTCTCTCTCTCTCTCTCTCTTTTTCTCTCTCTCTCTCTCTCTCTCTCTTTCTGTGGCTTGCGTAAATGGGCCATCACTGAAGACGTCAATAAAATGGTACGATAAAATATGAAACGCATGTGTTCGGTTGGTTGGTCGGCTGGCTGGTTAGCTTGTTAGCTGGCTGCTATGTTGTTTGTTTTTAGACATTGAGATAGAGATATAGGGGCGCAGAAAGAGATAAGGGAGTGCCTATCTATCTATCTATCTATCTATCTATCTATCTATCTATGTATCTATCTATCTATCTATCTATCTAAATGTGTGTGTGTGTGTGTGTGGAGAGAGAGACAGAGAGATACAGAGACAGAGAGAGAAACAGAGAGACAGAAAGAGGGAGGGGGGGAGGGCTGCAATAATGATAATAATAATAATAATATCATATCATCATCATCATCATAATAATAATAATAAATAATAATAATAATAATAATAATAATAAATAATA
>CM054135.1:41057382-41074882 GCA_028751875.1 Rapana venosa
AGGGGAACCACAACTATGTCACGTGCTTGACAGCCCATGCAGACAGATTCCCAGAGAGGGAATCGATGAAAATCCCACACAGGGATCTGGGGCAGTGGTCTGGAAGGAGTGTTCCGTCTCTGATCACGAGTTGATAAGATTCCATCAGTCATCCGTCTTTTCTGAGGTTTTGTTTGGTTTTGTTTCTGATTGTGCGTGCGTGCGTGCTGTGTGTGTGTGTGTGTGTGTGTGTGTGTAGAGGGGTGTGCGTATTTGTGTGTGTGTGCCTGTGTGTGTTTTGTGTAAGTGTGCGCACGCATGTGGTGTGTGTGTGTGTGTGTGTGTGTGTGTGTGTGTGTGTGTGTGTGTGGAGGAGGTTTGCGTATTTGTGTGTGTGTTTGTGTTTGTGTGTGTGTGTGTGTGGTGTGTGTGTGTGTGTGTGTGTGTTGTGTGTGTGTGCAGAACCGATGATTGGCACAGCGCTACCACTAACTTTCACTTGAATCCTGTCCAGTGTGTGTGTCAATGTCAAAGTCAAACTTTTATTTGCAGATGGTGCATTGAAGAAGCAGTGCATTTGCTTTTTTTTCATCAAGCCATCTATCTAGAGACAAAAAAGAGAAAACAAGATAATATATATGCAGACATAGAATAAAAAACATAATCAATGATAAACCATACAAATCAAACAAGAAAAGACATGTGTGTTTGTGTGTGCGTATGTGTGTGTGCACGCGGGTACTTGCGTGCAAGTGTATGTGCGTGCGGGTGCCCGCACACGTGCTTAAGGGGTGTGAGAGGGGAACCACAACTATGTCACTTGCTTCACAGCCCATGAAGACAGATTCCCGGAGAGGGATTCGATGAAATTCCCACACAGGGATCTGGGGCAGTGGTCTGGAAGGAGTGTTTCGTCTCTGATCACGTGTTGATAAGATTCCATCAGTCATCCCTCTTTTCTGAGGTTTAGTTTTGTTTGATTTTGTTGTTTTGTTTCTGATTGTGTGTTGTGTGTGTGTGTGTGTGTTGTGTGTGTGTGTGTGTGTGTGTGTGTGGTGTTGTGTGTGTGTTGTGTATGTGTGGAGGGGTGCGTATTTTTTTAATGTATTTTTTAATGTATTTATTCTTTTATATTGAGGAAAATGGAATAAGCACTCATGTGCTTTTTTACATCTAGTCCCCGTGTGTATGCGGTTTTGTAAATTTTGTCATTGTTTCCACCGGCACACAATGGCCTACTCTTACGAGAAGCACAAGATGTTCTGCATGCGTTCGAAGATGGGTCCTGGGTTTATAGTCTCATCCAAAGGACTTGTGTGTGCGTGTGTGTGTTTGTGTAAGTGCGCGCTTGCGCGTGTTGTGTGTGTGTGTGTGTGTGTTTGTGTGTGTGTGTGTGGAGGGGTTGCGTATATGTGTATGTGTGTGTTTGTGTGTGTGTGTGGAGGGGTTGTGCATTTGTGTGTGTGTTTGTGTGTGTGTGGAGGGGTTCTGTATTTGTGTGTGTGTGTGTGTGTGTGTGTGTGTGTGTGTGTGTGTGTGTGTGTGTGTGTGTGTGTGTGTGTGTGTGTGTGTGTAGAAGCGATGATTGGCACAGCGCTATCACTAACTTTCACTTGAATCCTGTCCAGTGTGCGTGTCAAAGTCAAACTTTTATTTTCAGATGGTGCATTGAAGAAGCAGTGCATTTGCTTTTTTTCATCAAGCGATCTATCTAAAGAAAAAAAAGAGAACACAAGATAATATATATGCAGACATAGAATAAAAAACCTAATCAATGATAAACCATACAAATCAAACAAGAAAAGACATGTGTGTTTGTGTGTGTGTGTGTGTGTGTGTGTATGTGTGTGTGCACGCGGGCACTTGCGTGCAGGTGCATGTGCGTGCGCGTGCCCACACACGTGCTTAAGGGGTGTGAGAGGGGAACCACAACTATGTCACTTGCTTCACAGCCCATGAAGACAGATTCCCGGAGAGGGAATCGATGAAATTTCCACACAGGGATCTGGGGCAGTGGTCTGGAAGGAGTGTTCCGTCTCTGATCACTTGTTGATAAGATTCCATCAGTCATCCATCTTTTCTGAAGTTTCGTTTTGTTTTGTTTTGTGTTGTTTTGTTTTGTTTTGTTTCTCTCTCTCTCTCTCTCTCTCTCTCTCTCTCTCTCTCTCTCTCTCTCTCTCTCTCTCTCTCTCTCTCTCTGTCTCTCTTTGTGCGTGCGTGCGTGTGTGTGTATGTGTGTGTGCTTGCTTTTTTTCCTTTACAGTATACAAGCAGTGCGCTAAGGTTGCTTGGATTAACCACCTAATAAAAATTAATATCCCTTGTTAAGTGATTGAATTAACGCTGTTTGTCTTTTTTTTTGTTTTTACTATTTTCTTAAAGCACAAGAAATATGTAACATGGTTACAGCTTTGTATTGTGGTATCTGTTCGTCACTGAATGCATACTTGAAATTACAGAGGTGATTCAGTCTGAAAACAAACGCTCATTTTATCTGTGCATTACTTTTATCTTTTGCTGTATGTAATGTATGTGTGAAATGATTGTAGTATTAATGATCTATTCGGAGATCTGTATGTGTGAAATGATTTTAATAGCAATTATCTATTCGGATATCATTATTTTACAAGGTAGTAATAATAATTGTTATTCCTACGTGCATGCATGTTGTGGAGTAGTTATGTGAATGCTAATGACTGTCGTCTTAATCCCTTGTTTTAAAGCACACGAAGTATTCTCATATAATTATGATATTCGACGACATGCGGTTCATTTCAAAGCCACGAGTTTATAGAAGAATCTATAAGCAGCAACGACGTGTAAAGCCTGTTTTTTTTCAATATCTGCTTTTTCTTTTTTCATTCTCTTCCCTTTTTTCTTAAAGGGCTTGAATGTCTGATTTAATGAGAATATGTCTAAAACCATATCACTATAATTTTATCATTCTGATGTCGATTTTGTCCATTTTAAGCAAAGTCTGCCAGATATGCTGTTAATGATGCTAGTGGAAATACTATCTCTGGATTCGTCTGTTCGATTTTCGTTTGCATATGTACATTTTGCAAGAGCACGTATAGAGGCTCTGAGAATTAAAAAAAAATCATCATCAGTAAAACAAATAACATTAAAACACAAACCAAACCAAAACAAAAACACAATAAAAAAAAGGGGGAAATGAATGCAGGCATGTACTGCATGTAGGTATAAGTTTCTTGCAAGTTTATACTTATCAAATCAGTGTTTCATGTTTCTATCGTTTGACCGTTTTTAATATTATATATATATATATATATATATATATATATATATATATATCCGTTTCTAATTTCTCTCTCTGTTCATGCATATGTACCTGTGTGAATATATGTGGGTATTCCTGCGCTCTGAAGCGCGTGTATAATCATGTGTGCCAACTTTCTTTCAAAATTCCTAAATTCACAATGTAAGTTAACATAACCTGATTCTGATATGACTTTCTTTCGAATTGATCAAGGAGGATATTTTTCTTTTTTTTAGTATTTGAAAAAAAAAAAGTCAAAGTATCAGACGCCCAATTTAAAACGCCAGACTGCTCTCTGTGGGGGTGACCAGATCAATTATTCATAGATATAAAGACAGTCTTCCACTGCCGTGCTACCCCGTAATGAAATTCTTCATTGTCTGTCTGTGCGTGTTATTATTATTCTCAAAGGCGTCTGTGGTTGTTTAACTTTTTCCCCGCCTACCTAGTCTCATTATAATTCCACCAATTCTTTTTTTGGATTCAAGAATTAGCATTCATTAAGGAACTTTGACTGCCTCAGCATTCATAGTGTGATGGTTAACGCATACATATCCTACCTAGAGAAGTGGTGGGTTCAAATTCTATAGGTGTCGTGTAGAGTATTGAAAACTTGTTTTGTCGCTCAGGTATGCTGTGACTCAAGAGTAAGCTTCACTACAGGCTCATAATTACGGGAAAGAATTGGACCACGGTCATAGTCAAGCATTATTCATGTCATGGAAGTAACTTTGATCGTGTTGCTCAAACTGAGTGGGGAAAACACTGTGGGTAGCTGTTATTTTCGGGGGTGGGGGGGAGTTGACACCAGAATAAATTATGTGTGTGTGTGTTTATGTGTGCGTGTGTGTGTGCGTGTGTGTGTGTGTGTGTGTGCGTGTGTGTGTAGGTGAGCTCGTGTGCGTTTGTGTGTGTAAAACACTGTTAAAGTGATTACGCTTTCTAGAATTGATAGCACATTCTTAACTGTTCTTGCCATATCAAAACCGATGCTGGAAAACATCTCTTGCAATATTCGCAATAATGAAATTGCTGTGTCAAGTTTTGGACGCCATCTCCCGATTACGAGAAATAATTGCTTTCTGGTTAAAACTCAATGAGCACAAAATTCATCATCTTGCAGATGGATACAGACCACCAGGCAATTAGGCTATCATGATATCAAGATTTTCAGCTGTGTTTAATGACATTCTGAAAGAAAAAAAGTTCGATATTCATACAATCTCATAATTAAGTAATTAGTGTCAAAAGTTTCTGAGATCTAGAGAAAATGACAAAATTTCATAAAACATAGATAAAATGAATAAATACGCAAAAACAGCAGGTCTAGTTTACTTTTTGTTTTTGAAATAATATTTATTGGCAACCTGATACCATTGATAATTATGATTGATAGATATGTCGTAATGTCTCACAAGGTAATATCGAAACTGTTTCAAATTCATAAGAAAATCATGAGCAGCTGTCAGTTTTGTTGCTGTTGTGATAACACTTTGTATAATCTTTGAATATCTACCGCGAGCAAATCTAAGCTATAATCAAAAAACATTCATCATACGAGCCATCTATGCATGCATGGAAGAACATATGCGCTGATGAATACACAGACACACTGACACAGCACACGGATCTATATTTCATGCATATTCAGACAAACACACAGACACGGATACAGACACACGCAGACACATACATAAACACACACGTGCGCGCGCATGCACGGACGCACACACACACAAAACACACACACACCACACACGCGCGCGCAAGAGGACAAAAGGACAAGTGAATGCTCATTAATTTGAGACAAATAATAATAATAATAATAATATATGGAATTTATATAGCGCTGAATCTTGTAAAAAGACAAACAAATCGAAGCGCTTAGGTAAAAAAAGGTAAAGGAGTCCCATAACCTATAAGGTCGTAGGAGAGCGAGGCGTCAGAGACCTCACTTCTCTAGGGCCAGCATAGTGAGGGCGGCGCCCATCTCCTCTCCCTCGCTGCTTTACCTTCCCTGACCCTAAAGAGGGCAGGTACCCAATTACAGCTGGGTGAACTGGGGGAACTGTACTGAAGCCAAGGCGCACAAACGGTCACCCATCCAACTGGTAACCACGCTCGACGCTGCTTAACTTGGCTGGGGAAAGCGAGTGCTCCGACCACTGAGCTATCCCGTCCCCTACAAATAGATAGAAAAACAAAGAAACAGATATCCTCAGAGATAGAGACGGACTTACACGCAAAGAAAAAGAAGAGAACATGAATAAAATCGCGCACGCACAAAGAAACAGTAATAAAACACAACACAAAAAATGTAACTGTTTCTCTGTCTAGTTTTGTTTGCTAATGTTCAGTCCTTGGTTAGAACTCCGAGGTTCACCGAAGAAATGCCACTGTTCTTCCTCACCATCAACGTAGCCGCATTCAGTCTTCGGTGAGAGGATATCTAAATACAACGCAAATGTGCGTGCCATTTTTCTTCTATTCTTTTCTTTTTAGATGTTGGCATCCATTCCTACCGGCACTCAATGGCCTACTGCAAGAGGTAGAACAGGTTTTAACTCGAGATGTGCGCCAGATACTCTGCGCTCCGTTATGTTCGCACACGGGATCTCGGCATAGAGTCACATCCAAAAACCTTTTGGGGAAGTGGAGTCGGTACTGAAGTTAACTTGAGGCAGAAAATTCCAATGAACGTGTGCCTCTGTGGCGGCTCGATCCGGGGCTCCAGATCACGAGCGCAAAATGCTAACCACTAGACTGTCCCCCACCCCACACCCCGAATATAAAGTATCAAAAAAGAACGGGATAAATAAGTTTGAAAGACCAGCAAACAGTCCAACTAGTGTACAATGTAGCCTACAGCGATACCATGTACTGGCATTTTTTTACCTAGGTAAAGGTGGTATCAATTGCAAAACCCTTAAGCGTACAAAGACCATCAATTTGTTCGTAGAAAACGAGTTATTGAGGAGGTAGAGAGAAGTACCAAGGGGAGCAGATGACCAGGCCAATTTGTGTCATCAGACATCGTGTGTTTGCCCATCAGTGTGTGATCACATGCTGCGTGCATGCTTGCAGGGATGTACAAATGCGCGTACACTCACATGCACATCCACATGCGCGCAGTATCCATGATGCACGTACACTTGCACATACACACATACACACTCACTCACACACGCATGCATATGTACATGCATGCAAAAATTAATATACACACATATACAAACACAAAGAAAGAGATAGACAGACAGACAGACAGATCGGTGGTCTAGAGGTAACGCGCCTGTCCAGAAAGCGAAAAGTCCGGGTCGGAAGTGTGCGTGGTTCGAATCCCGTCTGGGCTCGAAACTATTCCCCCATCCACTAGACCATGAGTGGTGGTCTGGGCGCTAGTCTTTCGGATGAGACGATAAACCGAGGTCCCGTGTGTTAAAGAAAATTATGCAGCGCACGTAAAAGAACCCACGGCAACAAGAGAGTTGTCCCTGGCAAAATTCTTAGAAAAAAGCCACTCTGATAGGGAAAGAAATACAGTTGCAGACCAAAAAAAAAAAAAGGATGGCGCTGCTCTTGTGGCGACGTGCTCTCCCCGGGGAGAGCAGCTTGAATTTCACGCAGAGAAATCTCGTGATTTAAAGTGGTATAAATAAAATAAAAATAAATAAAAATAAACAAACAGACAGACAGATAGACAGAAAGACAAGTAAAGGCAGACAGAGAGAGAGAGCGAGAGAAGGAGAGAGAGAGAGAAAGAGAGAGAGAGAGAGAGAGGGGGAGAGAGAGAGAGAGAGAGAGAGAGAGAGAGAGAGAGAGAGAGAGAGAGAGAGAGAGAGCGAGAGCAAGAGAGAGGGAGAGAGTGAGAGAGTTTGAGAGCAAGAGAGAGAGACACACACACAGACAGACAGATCAAACATGCAGACAGACGTAGAGACAGACATACATTGACAAAAGAAGGCCAGATAGACAGACATTGACAGAGAAGGAGAGACAGAGGAAGACAAATTGACAAAGACAAGGGGGCAGCTTTTCTGTGATTACACAGAAAAAATAACCAGAAAATAGAAAACTAAACGTACTACCAAGGAGGAAAACAGCTTTGCCAACAAAAAACGCTACGAAAGCATCAGCCAAGGGGGCAGATATATCATAGATGCTAGCGATGCCACCATCCGACTTTCATTACCAAAGTTTGGTTTCACTTTCCAAGCTCTTAAGCGTACCTAGTCTACCAATTTGCTCGTGAAAAAAGGAGCTGAAAGGTGTGTAAGAGAGAGAGAGAGAGAGAGAGAGAGAGAGAGAGAGAGAGAGGAGAGAGAGAGAGAGAGAGAGAGAGAGAGAGAGAGAGAGAGAGAGAGAGAGTGAGAGAGAGAGAGATAGAGAGAGAGAGAGATTATTAGACAGGGTAATTTAACAGTCCATTGGACGCAGCTAGGTTCATGCATGTACAAAAGTTTACGTACTGATACACATGCATGAATGCATGTATGCTTGCTTGAAAGGACAGTTTATTTTGCACGTACAGGTATTAACGCTCAAAGCATGCACGTAGGTAGACATAGACAGGTGCACGCACACACACAGATACACACACACACACACACACAAACCCACCTACACACACGTGCGCGTGCACACACACGCGCACACAAGCACACACATACGCACACACACACACCGACGATATGGAATAAAAGAAAGACAAGGAGATGGGGAGGAAAGGAGGGAAAGATTTACACAGAAAGAGAGAGCGAGGAGAGAGAGAGAGAGAGAGAGAGAGAATCAGAGACAAGGACATAGACAGACACAGAAAGAAGAGAGACAGAGAGAGAAAAAGAAGTACATCACAGACAAGAAAAGACAGAGACTCATACACAGAGACAGAGACATAATTATAGAGATAAAGAGAGACAGGCAGAGAGACAGAGACAGAAAACGTACATAAAACGTACATAGACAGACAAATACACAGATTGACACGGGCAAAAAACCTTCCAAAATTCACACACAGCAGTACGAAACAGCAAAAAACCCAACAATCCAAAAACCAAACTGTAACAAGCGAAACCTCAATGAATAAGCTGAAAGAAAGCCAATCACCTAACTATTTGTCTATTCTAGCCTAGCCGATAGGTGTACCCTGTCTGGTCTGCCTTTCATTAAGGCAGGGTGGTTTCATTTTCCAAGCTCTTAAGCGTACTTTGTCCGGCAATTTGCTTCAGGAAAACGAGCCAATGATAGTGCTTAAGAGGCCGTAAAGCACAGCCAATAGAAAAAGCAAGTTTCCCATAGTAGTCGAACTTATACTTGTACGCGTGCATGTGAGCACGTGCGCGTATACACGTGGGTGGGTTCGCACACGCGCGCGCGTACGCACACACACACATTCACAAAAGCACACTTTATCTGTGGTGTCTCTCTCTCTCTACCTTTCTCTGCTTCTGTCTGTCTATGTATATGTCTGTCTGTCACACACACACACACATACACACACACACACACACACACACACACGCGCGCGCATTGGCGGTAGCTAGGTCTTTGTTTTATCCCCATTGCAATCCCCCCATCTTTTAAAAAGAAGAAAAAGTAACTTAAGGAAGGGTATGAAGAAACAAGAGGCTCCATCATGGGGGAATTCTGGTGAAGGAAGAAGAAATCCATCCCCTGTTATTTACCCCCCCCCCCCAGGTATATTTTAATTCTGACAAACTGAAAAGTTAACACAAAGTAAACATGTGTAATCTTGAGCATATTCAGTAGGAAAATCTGAGATATTTTCTCTCCTACGAGCAATGTACTTAAAGCTTTAATTTTTTTATTAATACGTATTGAGTTAGTATGGTATTAGTTCACGCCTTGAATTATTGATTTATATGTATTGAGTTAGTATAGTATTACTTTGCTCCTTGAATTTTTCATTAATATGTATTGTGTTGGTATAATATTATGTAATACTAATAATTGTAGCAGAGTTGTGCGACTGAAAATGTAGCTACCCTCCATAGAGAGAGTGTTGCAAAAGTGCAACAGCAGTCACGTTTTCTTTTCATTTTTTCAATGTAATGAAAATGTAACTACTATAAGGAAGGTGATGTGTCTCAAAACCCCAATATATTTATTTGAAATAGTAATTTTTAGTAATAATTCCAAGTGCTCTGATTTGTATTTGCAAGATACAGCACTATATAAATTCCATTTATCATTATCATTATAAAAAATTATTATTATTATTATTATTAATTTGGAATCATATTTATTGAAATGCGTAAAATCTGCAGACACTCGTTAGAATCTCTGTTTTACAAGAGCAAAATGGCAGGGAGTAAGTGAATCATATGTACAAATCTAGATGGAAAATCAATATGAAGCATTACTTTACTCATGGCATAACAGTTTCAATGGCGAGCTGGACAAGGAATGAACAGCAAGCAAAAAAAGCAACATGTACCACTCAAAGCAGCTTCACAGAAGGCAATGCGATGTAATGCGATTCAGAAGAGATACAAACATCACAATGGAAGATGAATTAGAAGTAATGCAAAAAGCAAAGTGCAGTGGAAGTAGTACAGTGAGATGTAACGTTAACAAACCACACATGCACAGTACATTTCAACTCTATGTATCCTAGCTAGACGATACAGCACAAAATCATCAGAACATAACGCAGCACAACAACATAGCATACCATAACATACACACCATACCATACCATACCATACCATACCATACAAAACCATACCATACCATGCCATGCCATACCATACCATACCATACCATACCATACCATACCATACGTACCACACCATAACCTATCATACCAAACCATACCATACCATAATCCCCACATCCCACCTCATCCCACCCCACATCAGCACACCATACCACAAAACTAACAAAAAAACGCCCAGAGTGAAGGAAAAGAAAGGGGATGTATTCTAAATCCTTTACACCGGATGCAAAATAACCCCAGATTAAGGGGAAATGACTCTCTAAGCAGGCACTTTCTCCCCAACCTATCAGGTGAGTCGCGTTTACTGAACCATATGGGAATGTGATCAGGATGGAGACGAGAACCGAGTGCCAACGACGCGCAGTTTGAAGATAGTAGCCATGTGGGGTGAAGACAGATCTTGAATGCTTACCCTGGAGGTGGGTAAGAGGGATTCTGTGATTCTAGACAATGTCTGGAAATGATGTGGATGTGAACATTGTGGATATTGAGGAAGCGGTGACGTTTTGTCAAGGTATGATTAATTTTTAACTTTTGAAACGATATTATTCTGTGTGAATTCCATTGTGTTCTCTTTCTGTTTGTCTGTTTGTTTGTTTGTTTATTGTGCCTGTTCCTGGTTTTACTTTGTTCTCTTCTCATTTCTGTTTGTCTGCTTCTTGTTTCTGTTCCTGTTATTTTTTCAAAGTATAGACACGTTATGTTCCTACTTCTATATATTTCTTTCGATATGATGTGATATTGCTAAGCTGCAGGTAGTATTTTTTGGAACATGTGTTTTCCTCAGTACTCTGTGCAACTTAAAACTTCTTTGTACTCATATTTTATGTGTTGCTGTTGTGTTGTTCTGATCTGATGATATTCTGGGTAATGTTTTGTTTGAGGTTTTTTTGTGTTCCTCGGCTAGATCTCTTAGGGTCACCAATAGTGAGACTTTTGCATATGCGACAGTTTTTTCCCACCATTTAGGTAGTCGTATTCCGACTTTGAATATGGTGTCTAAAAACGACACCTGTGTGCATACAGGTTAATTTATATATATTTTTTATCCGTTCCTTCCAGCACACAATGGATTACTCTTCCGAAAGGTGGAACAGGGTTTTACTGTGTGCGCAAGATGTTCTGCGCCTGCGTTAGCACACAGGGCCTCGGTTGATATAGTCTAATCCGGACTTTGCCATTTACTTTTATTTTTTTTCGTCAAACTTGGAAGAGAGGGTGATGTCAGAAACCCAGAACCTCATGGTTTATTTATTGGCAGACTAACGTGTTAAGCATCCTGCCACCCTCTTTCTTAACACTGTGGTTCAACCGATGGTAAAATCAAGTGAGGAGAAGTGAAGCTAACCTTCCTGTTTACTTACGTATCTCTCTTATCATCTCGCGCACTTGTTGCCTTGATACGCTTTGTTCAGTATTGGGAAAGAGAAGAGAAAATTGATGACTTTGATCTGAGATGCACTTGGGGAAAAAGTTGGCCCAAGCCAAAGATTGTTATCGCTTGGCCCGGTCAATTAAGGGCCAATCTGTCAATCATCTTGCGCAAGACATGAGCCCTGTGAAAATTACATGCTCCCCTTCTCCTCTCTCCTTTCTGTCTGTGTCACTGTCCCTGTCTGTCTCTGTCTGTCTGTCTGATTGTCTGTCTGTCTGTCTGGTCTGTGTCTGTCTGTGTCTGTCTCTGTGTTTGTATCTAACTCTCTGTCTCTATCTCTCTGTGTCTCTCTGTCAGTCTGTCACTGTCTCTGTGTCTCTCTGTCACTGTCTCTGTCTCTGTCTGTCTCTCTCTTTCTCTCTCTTTCTCTTCCATCAATTGTTTGTGTATCTGTATTTTTGTCTTTCGGTCTGTCTGTCTCCCCACTCTCTGTCTGTCTGTCTGTCTGCCTGTCAGTATGTCTGTCTGTCTGTCCATCTGTCTGTCTCTCTGTCTGTCTGTCTGTCTCTCTCTCTCTCTCTCTCTCTCTCTCTCTCTCTCGCTCGCGAGCTTGCTTGCTCGCTAGCTCTCTATCTCTATTTCTCTGTCTCTGTCTCTGTTTGTCTGTCTGTCTGTCTGTCTGTCTCTCTCTCTCTCTCTCTCTCTGAGACAAAACCAGTGATGCAAACCTTATAACAAAGTGATAGTTGTATAGTGTCTAGAGCATGACGTTGCTATGCTTATCTTCCTTAGCTCTGTGATAGAGAAAACAACACAGTAGCGATCACAGAGTAAATACCCCCCCCCAAAAAAAAAAAAGAAAAGTTTTAGGTCTTAGAATAATTTCATTTTCGTCCGTTCAACTATTATTGTCTGTGTTATGTTCCTTAATTTGTTTTTGTCATGCTCCTGTTTGGTTTGTGAGTATGCTACTTTGAATATAGACCGGTGACATAATATTAAAATTTTGTTGAGTCGTTCGGTCGTTGAGTCTCAAGAGACACATGCCATGTCGAAGCTTCATTCATCAGAATATCTTTAAGTTTGTAGGCCTGTGCAATTAAGTCTTCTTCTTCAATTTTAACGTCTTTCCACTTCAAGCGCAATTACATTATTCATGAAGTGCATCACTGTTGACTGAAGAAGAGGCTGACTCGTGGTGTGTCTTGTCCAGAGCGTAGCGGTCATTTTGCATTTTCCTTTTTGGTAGGTAGGTAGGTTGGTTAGTTGGTTGGTTGGTTGGATGGCTGCTTGGTTTGTTAGCTTGTTGGTTAGTTGATTGGTTTGTTTGTTGGTTGGTTGGATGGTTGGCTGGCTGGTTAATTTGTTGGCTTGTTGGCTGGTTGGTTTGCTGGTTGGTCAGTTGTTCGATTAGTTGGTTGATTTGTTGGTTTGTTGGTTGTTTTGCTGGTTGGTTGGTTGTCTAGCTCTCTTTTCTCAGCACTATTGCTAATTTTTTTCTCCTTTTGAATATTTGATAGTTCTTGTGGGCTTAGATGATTCTTTCACAATCATTAAATGTTTTTTTCAAGTTACTTAACAGTGGTTTTCACCATACTACAAGAGAGATGGATAGTGTGTGTGTATGTGTGCGATCGATGGAGCGAGTGCACGGGCACCAATGTGCGTGCACTATCACATACACTATCCCTGTGCTTGCCAATCCAAATGTAGGCTATACTTGACAAGTTAAATAGTCAAACGGGTCTGCTGAAGAATATGTAATGGTAATGAGTTTAACGAGTTTTGGACTAGTTTTGGACTAGGTAGAACAACGGTGAAGGAGTTTGATATTTCCCAGGTCAATGTATGTGCAGTCCTGCCAGTGTCCCCCACCCTCTTGCCCTTTTCTCACCCACCCATTCTCCAATAAGACACAGCTGGTTAGCAATTGCTTGTGTTACCTCATCATTTTGTTTTCTTTGAAGGAAAAGAGGGATAGATATACAATTCATTTATTTATCTATTTATTCTTTTATTTCGAGGATAATGGAATAACCACTTATGTGCTTTTTTACATACAGTCTCCGTGTGTATGCGGTTTTGTAAATTGTCATCTGTTCCCACCGGCACACACTGGCCTACTCTTACGAAAAGCGGAACAGGATTTTAACGCGTGCACAAGATGTTTTGGGTGCGCTTGCACACGGGGCCTCGGTTTATAGTTTCAACGGAAGGACTTTTGGGGGATAGTGGAGTCTGCACGGATGTTAACTCCAGGGTAAAATATCCCTTTGAACGGGAATCGAACCCGGGTTGTCAGATTGCGAGCCCCCGCAGTGTTCTAACCACTAGGCCATCCCGTCCCCCCGGCGATCGGCGATGGAGGCATCTGACCTGACCTGACCTGACCTGACCTTAGATGCTAAGAAAATCGCTGATAATTATATACTGCTGTATGATTGTCAGACGGGTCAGGAAAAGCAGATGATGGCCATCACTTAGTTCTGCCGATCGTTTGCAGCCACTGTGTCCATCCCCAGGCCTGCCACACCCGATCCCCCAGTTTCAGTCACGTACACAGGTGTATTCGCTCTCTCCAATCTTCTTAGCTTCTGAGTTTGAGACTTCCTCTCTACCTGTTTGTTTGTTTGTCTGTCTGTTTTTCTGTCTGTTTGTCTGTCTGCTTGTGTGTCTGTTTCTCTTTCTCTCAGGATCTGTATCATTCTCTTTCTCTTTGTCTTTCATATGTCTGTCTGTATCTCTGTCTCTGTCTCCTTTGCTCTCTCTGTGTGTCTCTCTGTCTCTCTCTGTCTTTCTCTCTGTCTCCCTGTCTCTGTCTGTCTGCCTGTCTGTCTATCTGACTCTCTCTCTCTCTCTCTCTCACACACACACACACACGTACACACGTACACACAAACACACACATACACACACACACACACACAACACCATACAATGCAAAAGAAAAAAAAAGAGATCTGAAAAACCAAAACTCTTAAGTAGGCACTGCCATGCCATTGTTTTGTCCTCGTTATTCATGAATCAGCTAAGTACTAAAAATAAGGACAGACTGCACACTATGTTTTCTGATAAGCCCTGGAACATTCCGTATGACACTCGTAAAAGATGGCCAAATTGCTTCATGCATAACTATGTCTTCACTCCACCACAAACAAAGCAGGCTGTGAAACGCAAACACACACAGAGACATGTATGTATGTTTGTCCGTCGTGTCCGACGATGACCCCCAAAACAGCAGAGAAGGCAGCTGCTGTTTTGGAAACTGGGCAGACATTTGATTATAGTAGAGATGCCTTGCCCACAGTACATTCCCAATCTCTCGGCCAAGTGGGCATAAGGACAGTCAGCGTTGGAGATGTTCTCCAAAGGCCAACCAGTCCCCAGGGCTGCAGCACATGAGGACTGTGCGAGTCAAGCCTCCTAGTCAGAGAGTCATAGTCGATCACTAAAGACTAAGCTGTAAAGTGGAATTCCATGAGTGGGAAAGCCACTGGTCATACAGCCTCTCACTGTGCTGTTGCCCCCAGCGTCAATGGTTTAATCAAGAACTGTGATAAAGCCCGGGTACACGCACACAAACACACACAGACAATCACAGACAGATACAGATACATACAGATACATTCAGACACATACACACACACACACACACACACACACACACACACACACACACACACACACATACACACACACGAGTTCCCCCAACTCTGTAACTGTGAAAGTTGCATTGGACTTTTTCGTGTGTTGTGTTTGGGGGCAAGCTAGATAGTAGTTGTACAAGCACAGGAGAAGATCAGTCATAACGTACCACTCTCCGAAGGTTACGCACAGAGAGAGAGAGAGAGAGAGAGAGAGAGAGAGAGAGAGAGAGAGAGAGAGAGAGCAGAGAGACAGAGACAGACAGACAGACAGACAGACAGTGACAAAGACAGACATTCAAGGATAGACTGATAGACAGATTGACAGACAGAAAGAGAAATCTCTAAACTCTGAACATTTTTAATGTATACATTGGCCTTAATTCAGAACACACGGAGTTTGGATGGAAGGAGTAGAACCAAAATATTTGTATACACAATACGATGGAAACTTAAAACACAAACAAACAACCAACTTACCATGGATCCTAATCGCAATGGCCATATCATCTTGAACAAGGATGGAACTTGATCAAACATCCATAGTATACGGCATCAATAAGAGAGGCTGTAAAAAAAATCCTCAGAGCAGCCACATCTGTCGACCAGATGACAGAATAGGTGAAGATGAAGGTGAAGAAATACTTGAACCCATCCTTGTCCATTTTTGCAGTTCGGAAGCTGTTCGGGTCATCAACGCCACCTGCTAAGGGTTGCCTGCACTGCTTCACACTGCCCTATAAAAACGCATACATGTGTGTGTGTGTGTGTGTGTGTGTGTGTGTGTGTGTGTGTGTGTGTGTGTGTGTGTGTGTGTGCCGTGTGTGCTGTATAACATTCTTCATATGTTGCTGTTTCTTGTGTGTGTTTTATTTTCTGTCTCTCTGTGTTTTCTTGTTTCTCTGTCTCTCTGTGTCTGAATGTGTCTGTCTCTCTGTGTTTTCTTTATCTGTCTCTCTGTGATCTTTTGTTTCTGTCTCTCTGTGTTTTCTTGTTTATGTCTCTCTATGTGTGACTGTCTACTTGTATGTCTTGTTGTTTGTTTGTCTCTGTATACCTGTATGTCTGTCTGTCTGTCTGACTGTCTGTCTGTCTCTCTCTTTCTCTCGCTCTCTCTCTCACAGATACATGCATACATATCCCAACACTAATAAACAAATACATACATACACACATGCATGCATACATACATACATACATACACACACATACATGCATACACATGTACATACATACATGCATACATACATACACCATACATACACATGTACACACACACACACACTCACACATGCTCACACCAAACAAACCACCTTACCCAAATGAACCCAAATAAGCAAACGAACCAAGACAATAATATAATCCCCAAACAAACAAAAAAGATACAACAACAAACAAACAAACAAGCAAACACAATCACCCAAACAAGCAAGCCAACAAAACAATACATAAACCAACTTACAGAGAAACTGTAAGAAACGGAATAATGATAATAAAAAAACCTCCTAACCTGTCCCTTCCATAATAAAGGCGTAACTCTCGATTTGTTCACAGCCAGTACTCTGTCCCTTGACACTTAGAATAGATAATGGTGTCTTATCCCTAGGGATAATCAAACAGATAAAAAAGAAGAGAGGAACCAGCAAAGAGGAGAAAGGGAAGTCGAAAAGCTTGGCAGATCTTGTTAATCCCTCAAAGCAACAACTGCATCAAAAGTGTACAGCAATTTCTCTTCTCTAAGAACCAGTTTGGCAGTTTTCAGTTCCAGTCCCAGGGTTGGGTTCTGCAAACAAACCATAGTTTGTATAAAATATTAATATTTTTTCCAGAGCCTCTTCGACAAATAGTGTGCAGATCAGTGGAGAGAAAAACAACCCAGTTGATGATAAATAGTGCCAACAGTATCATCACTGACCTTATGATGCAAAACAAGAACATTGAGACCGTCCAATAGCTTTAAACTGAAGCAGATCGCAATGCGTTTGTAGCCTGTTGGGTGCATGCTGGGTATGTTTCTGTTTTTTACAACCCACCAAATGCTATATGAATTCCATGACTTGCAGGAATACTTGATTTTTTTCTGTTTTGCTTGTTTTCCCGCAAGAGAGGAAGGCCCCTGTAAGTTAACTTGGGAAATCATAAATATTCTAAACTTCCATCCACCGTGAACCACAGATTCGAACCCAATGTTTGCGAACCTAGCACCTCTAGGATCAAATAATAGTAATAATAATAATATATGGAATTTATGTAGCGCTGAATCTTTTAAAGCAACAAATCAAAGCGCTCAGATGATTTATTTTTATTTTTATTTTATTTATGCGTGCGTATGCGGTTTTTCTAAATTTTGTCATCTGTTCCCACCGACACACAATGGCCTACTCTTTCGAACAGCGGAACAGGATTTAACGTGTGCGCAAGGTGTTTTGCATGCGTTCGCACACGGGGCCTCGGTTTATAGTCTCATCCGAAGGACTAGGATT
>CM054135.1:41079882-41107382 GCA_028751875.1 Rapana venosa
CCTGCGTATGTTAGCTCAGAGCAGGCACCTTTGAACACCTCCGAAGTGACCCAGCAGTAGTGCAGGACTTTCGCTGGCTGGTGGCCCTGTGGACTTCTGATCCTGAGGATACAACACAACAAATCTGTGTGTAGCTGAGGCGGAGAGATGGACATAAGCGGCGTGTATACTGTAGGGTATAAGCTCACAGAAATTTAAGTAGGAGAAGAATCCCTAACCTACAAAAAACCCCAAACTAAAAGACAAACAAAATAAAACAGCCAAACAAAATAAAACAAAACAAAACAGAAAAACTCAAAGGCATTTGGAACTTATACAGTAGGACATTAATTCACAGAAGATGAGGTAGTTTTAAAAAAATCCCAACAACCAAACAAAAAACCCAAAACCCTGAACATTATTTTGTAAATGTCTCTTGAAGCCCATTCCATTCCATGATGCAGAGTGTGTGTGCATAGTCCAGACCATTACACACACAGTTTTGTCTACTTTTCCACAAAGTGGTAGACGGATGTGTGCGTGTGCACAAGAGATCTTTCGCGTGCGCTCGCATTCACAGCTTGGGTTTATAATGTTTGTATTCAAAGGACCTGTGAGGTTGTTCAGTTGGAAATATCTTTGATAGAAAACACAATCCCTTCAAGAGACAGCTCAGCGGCGACTGGAATCCATGACTTCAGATGAGATCAGGAATCAGACAGTATAAGTCTGTACCATTTCATTCCTTGGTTTTAGATCATTCGTTTTATAAAAAAAAAGAAGTTTATTCTTGTTTGGGAGTGTGTGTGAGAGCACATGCGGATACAGACACAAACACAGACAAATATACACATGTTAAACCCGTTCCGCTTTTCGGAAAATTAGGCCATTGTGTGTCGGTGGGAACGGATGACGAATTTACAAAACTGCATACACACAGGGACTGGATGTAAAATAAAGCACATGGCTGCTTATTCCACTGTCCTCGAAATAAAAGAATTAACAGACAGACAGACACGACAAACAGACAGACACTTACACACACACTCGCACACACAGGCACACAGACACACAGACACACACACACACACTTGTCTTCAAGATACAATACAAAACCACCCTGACACATTTCTTTCATATATTCCCATCACCTTTCCTCGTGACTCCAGCCTCCCCACAGGCTGAGTTACTCGCTATCCCACACCAAACCTGTCTGTCAACTCTCACAATACATCCCATCCCATCATCTCTCATCTTCAAAATATACGAAATGACCATTATTTTTCTTTTTCTTATTCCTCTTTCCTTCCCTTTCTTCATGGCAACAGCCTCCCTACAGACCCAGTTACTAGCTAGCCCACACCAAACCTGTCTGTCAGCTCACACAACACATCCCGTGTCCTTTCCAAGGCTGCTCTCTTGTTTCTGGGTAACAAGGCACTCCATACCTCATACACCTGCTATCCTTCTGCCCAGTTCTCTACACAATCAATACTTTCTCTCTCTCTCTCACTCTCTCTCCTGTTTGTGTGTGTGTGTGTGTGTGTGTGTGTGTGTGTGTGTGTGTGTATGTATGTTTGTGTGTGAATGTGTGTGTGTAAGGGAGAGAGACAAACAAAGACAAAGAGAAGATAGACATGTGAGGGAGAGAGAAAGACAAAGAGAAAGATAGACATGTGAGGGAGAGAGAAAAACAAAGAGAAAGATAGACATGTGAGGGAGAGAGAAAAACAAAGAGAAAGATAGACATGTGAGGGAGAGAGAAAGACAAAGAGAAAGATAGACATGTGAGGGAGAGAGAAAAACAAAGAGAAAGATATGTAAGGGAGAGAGAAAAACAAAGAGAAAGATATGTGAGGGAGAGAGATAAACAAAGACACAGAGAAAAATAGACACGTGAGGGAGAGAGAAAAACAAAGGCAAAGAGAAAGATAGATATGTGATGGATAGAGAAAAACAAGAGAAAGATAGATATGTGAGGGAGAGAGAAAAACAAAGAGAAAGATAGATATGTGAGGGAGAGAGAAAAACAAAGAGAAAGATAGATATGTGAGGGAGAGAGAAAAACAAAGACAAAGATAGATATGTGAGGGAGAGAGAAAAACAAATACAAAGAGAAAGATAGACATCTGAGGGAGAGAGAAAAACAAAGGCAGAGAGAAAGATAGACGTGTGAGGGAGAGAGAAAAACAAAGACAAAGAGAAAGATAGACATGTGAGGGAGAGAGAAAATCGAAGACAAAGAGAAAGATAGACATGTGAGGAAGAGAGAAAAACAAAGACAAAGGGAAAGATAAACGTGAACACAGATAGACAAAGAGATAAATAGACATGTAGGCAGTGACATAGAGAGAGATATTTTATTTATTTTATTTTATTTATTCGTTTATATCGAGGATAATGGAATAAGCACTGATGTGCTTTTTACATCCAGTCCACGTGTGTATGCGTTTTTTTAATTCTGTCATCTGTTCCTACCGGCACACAATGGCCTACTCTTACGAAAAGCGAAAAACAGGATTTAACGTATGCGCAAGTTGTTCTGCGTGCGTTCGCACACGGGACCTCGGTTTATAGTCTCATCCGAAGGACTTTTGGGGAGAGTGGAGTCTGAACTGATGTTAACTCCAGGGGGAAATATCCCCCTTGAACGGGAATCGAACCCGGGTCGTCAGATTGCGAGCGCAATGTTCTAACCACGAGAGAGAGAGAGAGAGAGAGAGAGAGAGAGAGAGAGAGAGAGAGAGAGAGGGAGAGGGAGGGAGAGTTGTCACCTAAGCTCCTCCCTTCCCTTCCTCTCCGACTGCCTTTCATGATTGTACATGTTTATATCTCATACAGAGACTACTTCATCACAATTTTTTTTGGTTTCCATTCTATACCATCATTTTAAATTTCAAGTGTTTTCAGTTACAGTCAGTTTTGATTTTAGGGAGACTATCATTATGCTGTCAGCTTTGATTCTATTAACACTTTACGATTTCAGCCTTAATTTTATCGCATGAAAATTAAGTTAGTCCTATCTAGGGAACGCGCCAGGATTAGTCTCTCTGCTAAATTGATCTTGACCAGACGGATATCAGCCAAGGGCAAGAGAGAGAGAGAGAGAGAGAGAGGAGAGAGAGAGAGAGAGATGAGAGAGAAGAGAGAGAGAGAGAGAGAGAGAGAGAGAGAGAGAGGAAGGGAGATTAATGCAGACAGACAAACAGATAAACCTACTGAGAGAGACAGAAAGACACAGAGAGAAAGAGAGAGAGAGAGAGAGAGAGAGAGAGGGGGGGTTGGGAGAGAGAGACAGAGAGAGACAGACAGAGAGACAGGGAGAAAGATGAAGAGGAATACAAAAGAATGTCGTATTTTTGTTATCTTCAAGGCGGTAGTTTAACGTGTGTGTGTGTATGGGGGTGGGGGGGGGGGGTATTGAGAGAGAGAGAGGGGGGGGGGGGGTGGAACGGGATAGCCTAGTGGTCAGAACATTGCGCTCGCAATCTGACGACCCGGGTTCGATTCCCGTTCAAGGGGGATATTTTCTCCTGGAGTTAACATCAGTGCAGACTCCACTCTCCCCAAAAGTCCTTCGGATGAGACTATAAACCGAGGCCCGGTGTGCGAACGCACGCAGAACATCTTGCGCACACGTTAAATCCTGTTCCGCTTTTCGTAAGAGTAGGCCAATGTGTGCCGGTGGGAACAGATGACAAAATTTACAAAAGCGCATACACACGGGGACTGGATGTAAAAAAGCACATAAGTGCTTATTCCATTATCCTCGATATAAAAGAATAAAAGAAAGAAAAAAAAGAAAGAGACAGAGACAGAGAGACAGGGAGAAAGATGAAGAGGAATACACAAGAATGTCGTATTTTTGTTATCTTGAAGGCAATAGTTTTACTTGTGTGTGTGTGTGTGTGTGTGTGCGCGCGCGTACGTGCGTGCGTGTGTGTGTGTGGTGTTGTGTGTGTGTGTGTGTGTGTGTGTTTGAGAGAGAGACAGAGAGAGAGACAGAGAGAGACAGAGAGAGAGACAGAAAGACCAACAGACAGAGAGACAAACAGAGATAAAGAGAATATATTGATTGTGTAGAAAACTGGGCAGAAGGTTATTTATTTATTTATTTATTTATTCTTTTATATCGAGGATAATGGAATAAGCACTTATGCGGGTTTTTTACACCCAGTCCCCGTGTGTATGCTGTTTTGTATATTCTGTCATTTGTTCCCACCGGCACACAATGGCCTACTCTTGTGAAAAGCGGAACAGGATTTAACGTGCGCGCAAGTTGTTCTGCGTGCGTTCGCACACGGGACCTCGGTTTATAGTCTCATCCAAAGGCTTTTTGGGGAGAGTGGAGTCTGCACTGATGTTAACTCCAGGGGGAAATATCCCCCTTGAACGGGAGTCGAACCCAGGTCGTCAGATTTTCGAGCTCAATGTTCTAACTACTAGAGAGAGAGAGAGAGAGAGAGAGAGAGAGAGAGAGAGAGAGAGAGAGAGAGAGAGAGAGAGAGAAGAGAGAGAGACAGTTATCACCTAAGCTCCACCATCCCCTTCCTCTCCGACTGCCTTTCATGATTGTACATGTTTATATCTCATACAGAGACTACTTCATCACAATTTTTTTTTTCCATTCTATACCATCATTTTAAATTTCAAGTGTTTACAGTTACAGTCACTTTTGATTTTAGGGAGACTATAATTATGCTGTCAGTTTTGATTCTAGTAACACTTTACTGTTTCAGCCTTAATTTTAGTAACATGAAAATTAAGTTAGTCCTACCTAGGGAATGCGCCAGGATTAGTCTCTCTGCTAAATTGATCTTGACCAGACAGATATCAGCCAAGGGCAAGAGAGAGAGAGAGAGAGAGAGAGGAGAGAGAGAGAAGAGAGAGAGAGAGAGAGAGAGAGAGAGAGGGGAGGGAGGGAGGCAGGGAGGAAGGGAGATTGATGCAGACAGACAGAGAGACAGAGAAACAGACAGAGAGAGACAGAAAGACACACAGAGAGAAAGAGAGGGTTGGAGAGAGAGACAGAGACAGAGAGAGACAGAGAGACAGGGAGAAAGATGAAAGGAATACACAAAAATGTCGTATTTTTGTTTATCTTGAAGGCAATAGTTTTACTTGTGTGTGTGTGTGTGTTTGAGAGAGAGAGAGAGAGAGAGAGAGAGAGAGAGGGGGAGAGAGAGAGATGAGAGAGAGAGAGAGAGACAGACAGACAGACAGACAGACAGATAGACAGACAGGGAGAAAGATGAAGAGGAATACACAAGAATGTCGTATTTGCGTTATCTTGAAGGCGGTAGTTTTACGTGTGTGGTGTGTGTGTGTGTGTGTGTGTGTGTGTGTGGTGTGTGTGTTTGTGTGTGTGTGTGTTTAAGAGAGAAACAGACAGACAGATAGACACAGAGAGAGACCTACAGACAGAGAGACATACAGAGATAAAAGGAATGTGTTGATTCTGTAGAGAACTGGGTAGAAGGATAGCAGGTGTATGAGGTACGGAGTGCCTTGATACCCAGAGACATGAGAGCAGCCTTGGAAAGGACACGGGATGTGTTGTGTGAGTTGACAGACAGGTTTGGTGTGGGCTAGGTAGTAACTCATCTTGTATGGAGGCTGTTGCCATGAAGAAAAAGGGGAAGAGCAATAGGACAGAACAGTGTCGTTTCGATTTTTTTGAGAGGGAAACAGACAAACAGACAGGCAGACAGGCAGACAGAGACAGAGAGACGCAGACAGACAGACAGACAGACAGACATAGAAGGAGAGTGAGAGAGAGAGAGAGAGAGAGAGAGAGAGAGAGAGAGAGAGAGAGAGGAGAGAAACGGAGAAGGAGACAGAGATAGACAAGAGAGAGGCAGAGAGAGAGGGGGGGGGGGGGATGTTTCCACGCAGGAAGGTGAAGAGAAATACGAAAGAAATCGTGTGTGTCGGAGGGGGGGGAGGGGAGGGAGAGGGGTAGGAAGAGAGTAAGAGAGAGAGACAGAGACAGACAGAGACAGACAGCCAGACAGACAGAAAGACAAGCAGATAGACACAGGTAGGCAGTGATAGAGACAAACACCAAGAAAGAGAGAGAGAAAGCGAGAGAGAGAGAGAGAGAGAGAGAGAGAGAGAGAGAGAGAGAGAGAGAGTGATAGAGTGATAGCAGTGATAGAGACAAAAACCAAGAGAGTGAAAGAGAGAGAGAGAGAGAGAGAGAGAGAGAGAGAGAGAGAGAGAGAGGGGGGAGACTGAGAGACAGAGACACAGAGAGCCAGAGAAACAGAGAGACAGAGATAAACAGAGAGAGAGACAGACAGAGCGAGACAGACAGACAGCGAGACAGAGAGAGACAGACAGAGAGTTCTCCCATAACCCACCCCACGCCCACTCCCACCACACCCCTCTAACTGACGTCCAAGATTGTATAATTATGGTGTTCAGAGACTACATATTTTTTTCCATTGCATCATCCTTTACGATCAGTTTCGAATACAGTGGCATCAGTCACAGTTAGTTTTGATTCTAGGGAGATGATACAGTATCGGTTTCAATTTCAGTGACACTTTACATTTTCAGTCTTAATTTTTAGTCGCATGAAAATTAAGTTAACCCGGGTACCTAGGGAATGTTGCCATGATTAGACAATCTGCTAAATTGACCTTGACCGGAAAGAATTCAGCCAAGGGCGAGGGAGAAGGTGAAGGGCAAGCAGCGGAGAGGAATAGATAGATAGATAGATAAATAGATAGGTAGATGGGTAGGTAGATAGATAGATAGATAGGAGGTAGGTAAATAGAGAGAAATAGATAGATAGATAGGGATAGATAAAGATAGATGGAGAGGTAGCGATAGAGATAGAGAGAAATAGAGATAGAGAGATAGAGAGAGATAGAGATAGAGAGAGATATAGATTGAGAGATAGATAGATAGATAGAGATTGAGATAGACAGAGAGATAGATAGAGATAGATATAGATAGATAGATAGACAGATACATAGATACATAGATACATAGATACATACATACATAGCTTGATTTTTATTATTTTATTTTATTCTTTTATATAGAGGATAATAGAATAAGCACTTCTGTACTTTTTTACATTCCAGTCCCCGTGTGTATGTGGTTTTGCAAACTCTGTCGTCTGTTCCCACCGACATACAATGGCCTACCCGTACGAAAAGCGGAACAGGATTTAACGTGTGCGCAAGATGTTCCGCGTGCGTTCGCACACGGGAACTCGGTTTATAGTCTCATCCGAAGGACTTTTGGGGAGAGTGGAGTCTGCACTGATGTTAACTCCAGGGGAAAATATCCCCTTGAACGAGAATCGAACACGGGTCGTCAGATTGCGAGCCCCGCAATGTTCTAACCACTAGGCTATCCCGTCCCCCAAAGAGAGAGAGAAGGGGGGGCGGAGGGAAGAGAGAGAGAGGGAGAGAGAGAGAGAGAGAGAGAGAGAGAGAGAGAGAGAGAGAGAGAGACAGACAGGCAGAGAGACAGACAGAGAGACAGAGAGACAGAGAAGAGAGACAGAGATAGAGAGACAGAGAAAAACAGAGAGAGACAGAGGTAGAGAAGCCCTGTGGGTGATATATAGAGAGAAAGAACATTGCAACACTACACTTGTTCTTTAACCTAGAGTGGTTGTCGGGACTCCACGCTGACGAGCATGTTAGAATCCTCCATCCACAGCGATCGTGTGCCAATGCCTTGGTCTCAGTTACGCTCTTCCGAGTCCATTCAGTAACGTTGTGCACCCACTTCTTTTTTTGTCTGCTTATTTCTCTACGTCTATGCTATGTGTCTTACAAGATGATCTTTAGAATGTCTGTCGGATCATGCAACATAATCATACCACTTAACGTTTTTGCTTTCTTTTATTTTTGGTTTTTATTCATGTTGTTCTGTTGTTTTTTTCTGATGATGTTCCGTTACATTCTCATCTGTTAGGTAGATGGTCCAGAAATGAGGATAATGTTTTTCCCTGTAGCTTCGCATTTAAACTGCTTGAGTTTGTTTTGGGTTTTTTGCATTAATTTCTACTGTGACTTTCCCCCGAACAGGGAGATTCACACACACACACACACACACACACACACACACACATACACGCGCGCGCGTGCGCGCGCGCGCACACACACACACACACACACTCTCTCTCTCACACACACACATACATACGCACCTACGCACACACGCACGCATGCAGGCACACATGCACGCACGCACACACACACACACACTCTCTCTCTCTCTCTCTCTCTCTCTCTCTCTCTCACGCACGCACGCAAGTACACACGCGTACGCAAGCAGGCACGTATGCACACAAACACGCATAGACACCCACCAAGTCCTACGTATGAGACTATAAACCGAGGTCCCGTGTGCAAACCCACGCAGAACATCGTGTGCACACGTTAAAACCCGTTCCACTTTACGGAAGAGTAGGCCATTGCGCTCCGGTGGGAATGGATGACAAAATTCACAAAACTGCATACACACGGGGACTGGATGTAAAAAAGCACATGATTTCTTATTCCATTATCTTCAAAATGAAATAATAAAATATAGAATAAAACAAACACACATCGTCTAATATCACAATTTGTGAAGAGACGTAAAATGAATCGAACACACATACATACTCACACCAAACAGTGCACACAGTAATTTTAGTTTTGTTTTTACACTGATATCTTCCTTATTTGTCCAGACTGTTCTTGAAAAAGATTGGTTCTGTCCCAATATGAAGTCGATCTGGTTATGACTGTTTCCAGGTGGCGTATGCCATTTCCACCATCATGAGTGATGGATGTATGGTGCGATGCTTCGCAGGTGGACGGCCGTAGGGCTACCACCTTCTGCAGTATAAGTTACATGAATTTCTCTGTTTGTTGAGGTAATAACGTATTGCTATTGGTACTGGATGGCACCAAGATGTTGAAACCGGCAAACTCCAAGTCATCTCCCTTGGACTTTGGAGACATCATTGCGTGATCGTCCACAATAATCGCTCCAGTTATTCTGAGCTTCAGAACCAGCCTTGGCATTCCAAATCCCTTGTTTGATGGTAATGTCTTTCCTAGTGAATGTATCTATGACGTTCTGGAGCTAGATATAAAACTCCGCAATATCTTCTCCAACGGAGTATGTGGGTTAGTACGTAGATTTGAAACACGTTGATGTTGAAGGCAGGTGCTTTCCAGCAGATTGTAATGACCTTGTAAAGATATGTGGCAACATCCAAATACTGAGCGTGGAAGGATGAAAACCTGAAATGAGATAAAGGAAGTAAAGAAGAAGCGATACAAATAGTAGCAACAAATATTGCGGAGGTGGTTGTCGTTTTCTGTGTGTACCTCAAGTTTACAAGTTGGATTGTTATTGAGCCAGCTGCCATGTGCTGATACAATTCATTGCCTTCTGGCAGCAGAAAAAAATGCTTCTGCTTGTTTGCGCTTGTGGAATGGATGCTGCTATCTTACAGGTTGTTTTTTTTCAGAAGTAGGCAAGTGTGCTCATTTCTGCTAGAAAGTAGCAGAAAACTGAGATTGAAGTGTGTTTTAGTTTGGTCTTGTCTTTTCTTTGATTAAGGTGTCACTGCGTGCATGACAACTAATAAGCGCTGTGCGCTATATCATCAGTTCTACTTGGAATCTACGTACCTGCACAATAATGTTTTACCATCTTCATAGCTCACTGCACTGCAGAAACCTGGTCTGCAAGGTTGTTTTTTGTGTGATATTTTTATTATTAACTTTAGGATGGATTAGAAAATGTTGTAGCATATGGCTTTATTTATTTTTTATCTACTAATCTAAATGTATTCATATAATCCATTTGGAAAACACTCTACCATAATTATTTTGGCTGCTATGCTAAATGTTCTTTCGAACACACCCTCTTAGACTCAAAGATCAAAGAGTATTCCTGCTTTAAAATCAAATATTGGGTATAAGTTCTGAAAAAATGTAATTGTTGTTCTTGCTTTGATTTTGTTTTTGTTTTTTTTAAACTGGTTTTCAAAACAACATCTGGTCTTTGGTTCACATGAAAAAAAATGGGCAACTCACCCTTCTTACAATAAACCCATCCCTAATAACGCATCATTTTTCTGCTCAACAGCAACACCATATTTAACATAAAATTCAAATTGTATCAAATGTACTTTTTTTTACTCCAAGAACACTTGCTAAGGACCGCCAGTATGGATTATTTTGCTGGTTTTAATATTTTGCAAAGTCAACAATATTTTCCAAGTCAAAACTGGCTTGGCCAGTCTATAGAGCGACTTTAAGAAACTACAAGTGGCAGGCAAAGGCAGAAGAACAGAATAGGGCAAAGAAGACTCGAGGTAAGTAAGAAAATAGGATATTGATTCTCTGAAACTTGCCAGTCCACGGTTCCAACTGTGCGAGACAGGAAGTGTCTTTCTCTCTCGCTCTCTCAGGACAATGGGAGTGGCTGGAAGGGCAGGGCAATGTCTTAGAATCGACAGTTATTGTGTGCAAGTCCGAAGACTTGTTAAAAACGTGAAAGGAGGAGAAGGTAATTTCTTTTTCTGATTGTCGATGATTCTTTTTTTTGTCTGGAGATAGATAGATAGATGATAGATAGATAGATAGATAGATCTATAGATAGATAGAGAGAGAGAGAGACAGAGAGACAGAAGTAGAAAGAGAGAGAGAGAAGCAGACAGACACACTGACAGAAACGAAAATAAAGAGAGAGAGAGAGAGAGAGAGAGAGAGAGAGAGAGAAGAGAGAGAGAGAGAGAGAGAGAGAGAGAGAGGAGAGAGAGAGAGAGAGAGAGAGAGAGAGAAGAGAGAGAGGAGAGAGAGAGAGAGAAGAGAGAGAGAGAGGAGAGAACTCGAACTCGAACTCGAATATTTTAATGAGGGTAAATGGATAAGCCATAGGCGTCTTTACACCGGGCCCTCAAAGAGAGGCAGAGAGACATACAGACAGATACAGAGATACAGAGAGAGACAGAGGCAGAGACAGAGATACAGAAAGACAGAGACAGACAGACAGAAAGACAAAGACAGACAGAGGCCGAGACACACAGGCAGATAGACACACAGACACACAAACACACAGACACACACACAGACACACACACACGCACACACACATACACATACACACACACACACACCACCACACACACACACACACACAGAGTCAAGGCCAACAGATGGACAAGCGTTAGATAGAGAGAGAAAAACAACAACAACACTAAAAGCAGCAGAGATAATTTCTCTAATGCCTGATCAATCTCCCATGCTCCCCACCCCCTTCACCACCACCACCGCCACCACCCCCACCACCCCCACTATCTATCCATCCATCACCATCTCCCACCAGGGACCCTGTCCTCACTTTTAGTGGACCGCTCTGTCAAAACACGAGTCAGTTTTAATCGTTAGGACACAGAAGGATTAAGTCCCAAGGGAATGAATACACACAAACCTGTGGGTGAGAGCCTGCAAGAATTCGACCTTGACCTGACCGAATCTGACCCCTTTGGGGACAAAGGGAGAGCATGTCTAGGGGAAGGGAAGGGGTGAATGGAATGGGTGATGATGAGGGGGGGGGGGGGGGGGGATAGGGGGGAGTGTGGAGATTCGGTGTGAATGAAGGAGGGTGGGGGTGAGAGTGGGTGGTTTGACAGCAAGTGAAAAAAGGCAGAGGATGCGTGAAGTGGTGGTTTCCATGTCGCTAACGTTATTATGCTGGGCTGGAGGGCTGATAACAATAACAATAACTGGAATTTATACAGCGCTGTATCTTGCACAGACAGATCCAAGCGCTGGCACTCAACTCAATTCTTACACAGTCGTGCATACACACACACAAGTCCTTCGGATGAGACTATAAACCGAGGCCCCGTGTGCGAAGGCACACAGAACATCTTGCGCACACGTTAAATGCAGTTCCGCTTTTCGTAAGAGTAGGCCATTGTGTGCCGGTGGGAACGGATGACAAAACTTACAAAACTGCATACACACGGGGACTGGATGTAAAAAAGCACATAAGTGCTTATTCCATTATCCTCGATATAAAAGAATAAAATAAATAAATAAACACATACACACACACTCACATAGGTGATGAGATCTTTGGCTGTTGGAAATGAAACTGCTGTTCGTATGAAGTATTGTGATATGCTCTGTATTTCCCAGTGGGGATGTCACGTGGGTTGGCAGGGGGGGGGGGGGGGGGGGCTGTCAGTATAAAAATAGCAACGCCACCTTCTGGAAATTCTGTGCTAGGAATTCCTTCTTTTCTATCCCTATCTTTGTGTCTGCCTCGCTCCTTTATCGTCTTGCCACCTCCTTCTCGATTATGTTCTGCCTTCTTTGTCCCTGCCCCCTCCCCACCCCCCCCCCCCCAACTCCCCCCCCCCCCCCCAAAAAAAAACCTAAACAAAAAAAAAAATCAAGATAGACTTAAACCCACAACCTCAGCCGCCGTCATATTACGAATATGACGCCCTAACCACTAAGCTGGCTAGCTCTCCTACGCCCCTTTCTCCCCCCCTACACACACACACACACACACACAAACACAATGCAGCCTATTCCAAGCTCACAAATCGGCCAGTCATTCAGCCAGCTGTTGTATTGCTGATACTGTTTCCCTGCTCTCCTGACAACAGGAAATCATTTTGGGCTCGCTTCCGTTTCCCAAATACATATTAAATACCATTTGATACGCTTGTCCAACACTTGGCATTTGCAGAAATGTGTGCCACAAAAATGGATGAAAGCTGAAATCTTAAATAAAATGTAGTTTTGTATTAGTTGAGATTTGAAAAAGAAAAAATGGTAGGCGCGAGCACGGAAGGTGTGTGTGTGTGGTGGGGGGGGGGGGGGGGGGAGAAGCAGAGCAAAAAGAAACCCAAACAAACACAAAAAAACATTCTGCACGAACTTCGTAGCTCAAACCTCTGGTGAAATTTGGGTTTGTGTATGCTTATACTTTCTGTAACACGCATTGATGTGGTTTACAGCATTTTTTGCGTGCATACGGAATCCTCTTTGTGCATAGCGCACCCCTGCCACAAAAATTGATATGGTCTCTTATATTTTTCAACTTCTCCACCTTTAAAGGAAGAGTATGGATTTTTAAAAGTTAGCAAGGTTTTACAGTGTAATGTGGGCCAACTTTTTTTTTTGATGTGGGTGTGACTGTTGTATTATATTGCATTGTATTGTATTGTATTGTGTTGTATTGTAGTGTAGTGTAGTGTTTTCTATTATATTATTGTATTACCTTACGTGACGTTATATTGCATTGCATCCTGTTGTCCCGTTTCTTATCATATTATGTCACATTGCAATGCATGGCGTCATGTCCATTCCTTGTCGCTTTGTATTGTATATATTGTATTGTATTGCATTGTATCGCAGTGCATAGTATTGCATTGTATTGTATCGAATTGCATTTTGTTGTATTGTACTGTATCGCATTTTATTGCATTATATTGTATTTCATTGCATTGTATTCCATCTTCAGTCATAGCAGCTTTCTTATTTCTCCAAGTGGAGGCACGTTTGAAAAACCGGTCCATCAACTATTAGCAACTTCCAAAGGTGACCTTTTGCAAATCAGCCAAGTATATGAATAAGTAAAAATATGAATAAATGGATAGATAAACAAATAAATAAAGAAAGAAAACAAGAAAGCTGTTTTCAAAAGCAGCAGAAGAATAGGAAATCGACCCAAGACCAGAACAATAGGCATCGATTCTTTTTGATATTGCTGGCTGGCTGGTCACCGTGACTTGCATGAAGTATACAGTTTCCGTTCTTCATTCAGAGACAATAGGAGTTTCTGAAAGGTTATAGCATATGTCTTGAATTAACTCTTGTTGAAAAGTTCCAATCATCCAATCACACTGACCAGCTCATTTTTACATACAATTTGAAGAAATGAACGCTTCAAAACACAGTGTTAATGAAATCATTATTTTTTAACGTCTCCACACAGTGCATAACAAACGCTTCACTGCGTCTGTTCCCTATTAACAGGGAAAATAACCTAACCCAGCAAGACCTGACACACCGCATCAAGCATGTATCGATCTGCGCTTTTTCTTCTTTAAAAAAAAACAACAACATGTCCACGTCTACGAATTCATACAGTTCAATAACAACGTAAACTCTTCAAAGCCTTAAACAGAAAGAATCGACCGCTGTGCACTCCATCGTGGTCTACGTTAACTTCTTTATTTTTTTGCAGACAACTTCTCCAGCAGTCAACGACACTTGAAAAACTGGTCTGGCAAGTCACTTTAAACACTTTTGAAATCGCCTGTAGCAAAACGAAGAAAGAAGTTGGGTGAGGAGGTAGACAAAAGGACAAAGAAGAAAAAAAAAGGTAAAACAATAAGAGAAATGAAGGGAAGATTAAGAAAAAAGAAAATTTAGAGAATCGATTTTCTTTCCCCTAGAAATCGCTTAAGAGGTTTGATGAAATTGTTCTGCATCTAAATACAATAGGAGTCTCTGAAAGGTTGTGGTGGGCTAGCTTATGATATAAAGTGACAGCTAGTTATTATGTATGCATCATCCAGAACAAAGCTGAGAAGAAGAATGATGGGGGGAGGGGAGGAGGGAGGGGGGAAGGGGGAAGGAGGCATTTACTATTGTTTTCTTAGAAAGCAGATACGCTAGGTGTGTTTTTCTCTCTCTAAGGGTTGTTCACCTATCAGAAGGAGATTAAGAATAAAAGAAAGACAGGAAGACATTTTTTTAATAATAGAAAGAGAGATAGGACGAGATATATAATTGAATTAAATTGAATTGAAATGAATTAATCCAATTACTAAATTAAATTGAATTGAATTAGAAATGAATTGATAAGAGAGACAGACAGACACACACAGACAGAGACTCAGGCAGACAGAAAGACAGACAGGCAGACAGACAGACAGAGACACACAGACAGATGACGGACAGACGTAATGACACCTGTACCAAACAGTTACAAAACAAACAGGTAAAAACGGAGAACTACTGGAGGAATAAAAACGCCCAAAGAACTCAATACTTTATACTAGAGAGAGAAGAGAGAGAGAGAGAAGAGAGAGAGAGAGAGAGAGAGAGAGAGAGAGAGAGAGAGAGAGAGGCAAATAGACACACAAGCACACAGACACACAGAGACAGAGGCAGAGAGACAGAGAATGGCAGAGAGACAGAAAAAAACCAGATAGACAGAGAAAAACAGATAGAAAGAGAGACAGACAGAGAGAGAGAGAGACAGAGAGATACAGAGACAGAGAGATACAGAGACAGAGTGACAGAGACAGACATACAGACAGAAACAGAGAGACAAACAGTCAAATCAAGAGAAAAAATCACCTAGAAAGGCATTTTACTTCCTATCTCCCCTACCCCCACCCCCCTACCCCTACCCCCATCCCCTACCCCAACCCCCCACCCCTCACACACACACACACACGCACACACACTTTCCATGTAACTCTCCTGTAGAGACGTTGTTTTGACTTTTAAATGTCCATTCTGTCAGCCTCAAGTCGTTTCTAATCCTACGGACAAGAAAATGTGATAAGTACCAATGGGGGGCAAAAAAACTAATCTGGGAGAGAGAAAAACAAGTCTGTTAAATCGACGTTGACCATAATGAATCTGATCCTTTAAGGGAACGGGAGAGAGGATGTTTTGAGGAAGATGTGTGTGTGGGGGGGGGGGGGGGAGAAAGGGGGGGGGGCAGGGAGGCTGCAGGGGGTGTCGTGCGGGGGGTGGGGGTGGGGGGGTGAGGGAGAGTGTTGATAGTTTGACAAGGGACTGAGAAAAAGAGTGTGTGATGTTTTGCAGCAGCAGCAGAAGCAGGAATATTTCAAACTTTGCCAAGTATCTTGACTTGGTCATGTATATACATGACAGAAGCGGGGTTAAATCTCTTGGAGACAAGTCCCTTTGATCTAGCCTAAGAACTAAGGGTTTTTGTGTGTGTCTGTATGACTTGGAGAAATAAAAGGTTTTTAAAGCAAAGTGATTCGTATCTTGTGTTTGGAAAGTATCCACACATCACTTCAGAAACTTTTGACTGTATACTTATATGACGTTATGACAGTATTCGCACCTCCTGGGATTTCTATGCTAGAAATGTTCCGTGTTTCAATCCCTCCCTTTGTTTTTCTGTCTTTGTCCTTCCTACCTAATCTCTCGCTGTCTGTCTGTCTCTCTCTCTGTCTCTCTCTCCCTCTCTCTCTCTCTATCTATCTATCTATCTGTCAATCGATCTATCTATTTGTATATCTGACTTTCTATCTATTTATCTTTCTATCGATCTATCTATCTATCCATCTCTATCTTTCTTTCATGATTACTATCTGCCCACTCATCCCCAATCTACTGCCTTTCTTCATGAACATATGATTTTTTTTCTAATAAGCTTTCTGAAGAGTTCTCTTGGAGTTGGCTGAGACTAGCGGGCAGACTAGCGGGCAGACCTTCTGCAAAGCTGCAAGCACACGAGAGGATTCAGACACTACTCATCCCCCCAATATGGAAATGCAAACAGACTTTTCTTTAAGAAAGGTGCCTCGAAAATACAAGCATAACCTTGACAGGATATCTGACGTTTATTATCGAGAATGCACAGCACTGTCTGGTACATTACATCCGATATTTATAGATGAATATAATTCAGAGTGTTAAGCTGGTAAACGAGCAGCAGCACCAGTAGCAACAGCAGCAACAACAGCAGCCATCATCAATTATAAACGGCAGAATTTCTGTCTCTGAGATAAAAATGTTTTTGAATTGAATTTAATTGAAAAGTTCGCTTCTGTTTAAAGCACACGTTTTCAAACGTTCCTCAATGTATACTGTTTGACACAGAACGAAAGTTTGAATTTCTGTCAATTAAAATAAATATTTGCTAGAAGGCTCCAAATGCCTCTGCCTTAGCCTTTGAGGAAACCTTGAACAGTCAACAACTTTTGGAGAAAAAAAACCCTGGTCCGCTAAGTCAGTTTAAAAGCTTTGGTAATCACCTTTAATGAAATGTATTGAATAAATGAATAGATAAAAAGAACAGCAGAATGCCATAAAACAAAACAAAAATCGATGTTTCTGGAGGTTGCATGTCAAGAATGGAGACACTGTGATGTTTTCTATGCATTTTGTTCAGCCAAGGACAAAAACGGTCTCTGAAGTGTTGCGGGCTAGCTGATGTCGTGACTGTCATTGAGCATTTTCCAGCATAACATCCTGGAATTATCCAGAACTAGCAGTCTATGTCACTCATCCCACCTGGGAATAATCATGAAATAAGCACACAGAGAATACAAAGTTAACATGTACAACTGCTATTGCTTTTTTTAAAGAACCTTGTCATCAAAGGCAACCAATCTACGATTGTAGATATTTTTTCCCTTAAAAGTAGAATAGAAGTTGGATTGACAAATACTGTCCTATAAGGGGCAATACGAAGAGGGATACACACAGAGACAGACAGAGAAAACGATAGGGAGACAACATCAGAGAATGGATTGGCCTTGAGTGGACGACTTGCTTCGGAAGGCTTAACAAATAACTCCCGAGGAGTGGAGGAAGCTGGTTATAAAATCTTCAATAGTGCCCCAACGGTTTACTAGACGACGGGGTTAGGTGAAGGTGAAGAGTTTCTCATGCTTAGAACTTTGTCTTGGCCGAAAACAACCACAACACAACATTTTGAAACTTAACAATATTCCCATACTTAAAGCTTTGGCACTTGGCTTCATTGGATCGGTGGTCTACAGGTAACGCACCTGCCTGGAAAGCAAAAAGTCTGGGTCGGAGAGGAGCCTGAATTTCACGCAAAGAAATCTGCCGTGACTTTATTTGGTATACAATACAATACAATACATTGCAATACAATACAAATCAACAGGACACAGCACATCACGATACGATACAATACAATACAACACAATGCAATACAATGCAATCAATGCAATGCAATACAATACAATGCAATGCGATACAACACAACACAACGCAACACAACACAACACAGTAAAACACAATATAATACAATACAATACATCAAACCTGCCAGAATCTTTGATCTGGGCCAGTGATAGCTATCAAAGTATCCCTTTTTTCATATAGGCATGTTGAGAACTGTAGGAGAGGAGAGTTGTGAAGTGGGAATGATTTTTTATCTCTCCATTTCTCCATCAGAAAAGAGATGCTTTCTGCTATTGCTTGGGGCAGGTGATAGATTTGGAAAAAAACAGAGAGAGAGAGAGAGAGAGAGAAGAGAGAGAGAGAGAGAGAGAGAGAGAGAGAGAGAGATAGAGACAGAGAGACAGAGACAGCCAGACATACAAAGACAGACAAGAAGACAAACAGACAGAGGTGGACTCACAGACCGACACAGGGACAAACAAAAGACACACGCGCGCGTGTGTGTATGTGTGTGTGTGTGTGTGTGCGTGTGTGCGCGCGCGCGTGTGTGTGTGTGTGTATTCGTATGTGTGTTTCTGTGTCCCTGTATGTCTGTCTTTCTGCTTACTTTTTCCTGAACAAAAGTGCATGCATTCATTAAAGAGCATGGTTTAATACAAAGTTAGCTCTTAAAATGTGCTATACAGAAGAAACCAATTGATCGCAGGTTTGAAAAAAAACTGTTTGAAGCTGCAGTCGTTAGCAATCAATAGTTTCTTACTTCCATGATCGTTTGGAACTGTTTACCTTTTAACATTGCACTCTTTGACACACAGAGAGAGAAAGAGAGAGAGAGAGAGAGAGAGAGAGAGAGAGAGAGAGAGAGAGAGAGAGAGAGAGAGACAGACAGACAGACAGACAGACAGACAGACAGGCAGGCATACAGACAGACAGCAGACAGACAGACGAAAAAGCACGTAGCCACAGGAGCAATGCCACTTCTTTTCTTTTCTGTACGTATGTGTGTGTTCGTTTCTCTGTGAAAGTAGAACTCTGTTTAATGCTGAGTTTTGCCAGAGACAATTCTGCAGTTGCTGTGAGTTCTTTAACATGCGCTAAATGTTCATTGCACTCGGGACCTCGGTTTATCGACTCATCTATCGCATTTAACACGACAAGGGAAAGAAGTGTTTGTTGAGGCACAGCATATACTGAAAAAGTTTACATTACAATAAAGTGAACGACTGTTTATATGTTTTAACACCAACTGATGAATGAGGTAGACCGTGGTGTTTACATAAATAACATGTCCGGTCATTTTTTAAAAAAATATTCTTTTATATCGAGGATAATGGAATAAGCACTTATGTGCTTTTTTACATCCAGTCCCCGTGTGTTTGCCGTTTTTGTAAATTCTGTCATCTGTTCCCACCGGCACACAATGGCCTACTCTTTCGAAAAGCGGAACAGGATTTAACGTGTGCGCAAGATGTTTTGCGTGCGTTCACACACGGGGCCTCGGTTTATAGTCTCATCCAACAGGACTTTTGGGGAGATTGGAGTCTGCAATGATGTTAACTCCAGGGGAAAATATCCCCTTGAACGGACTTCGAACCCGGGTCAGGAGATTACGAACGCAATGCACAACGCTCTAACCACCAAGCTAACCTTAGCTTGGGTAGAGCAAGTGCTATCTTACTACGAGATCAGTTCCTTGATTACTAGATTTAAAAACGAACTGAGATGATCTTTCGAGAAGTCGGTTCTGTGACCTTAGCTCATTAACTCTTTTACTTCCAGCCAATGTATTTTGAGAAATAGCGCCACGTTACACAAGCCTCAAAATGACGTTTCACAGACAGTTTTTTTATTTTATCAAATTGTGTAAGATGAGTTTAAGTTTTACATCTTTAGCCGCATTAAAAAAACCACTTTTATGACGGAATAGTTTCCATTTTATAGGATTCTCGATTCAGATTAAAAGACATACTGCTGCTACTGAGTTAACCCCCTTCCCCTCTCTTTGTAAAAGAAAATAGTAAAGATAAAAAGTGTGCCTTAAAACGTAAAACAAAATAAGATAAAATGACAAAAACCATAAAAATAGCAGACTAGTGAGACTATAACAAAATAGGATAAAAGATGGAATTTTAAAAAAAAAAGAAAAAATTCAAAAAGAGGACAATGAAATGAAATACAGAAAAAATAAAAATAATTATGAAAATTATCAATATTGATCTCTAGATTGCGCGTGACAGATCAAAAACGCTGCTTTGAATTAATAAAACATTGACAAAGGTGCTTGGAAGTCTTTCTTTTTTTTCAAATTTCGTTCGTCTGCTTAGCCTGGAATTACGCACGCTATCGGCGTACGCACACACTCACGCACACGCACACACAGAGCCTACGCACGGACGCACGGACGCACACACACACACACACACACACACACACACGCACACACGCGCGCATACCGCTGTTTGTGTTGCTGTTAATCGTCGGTCCTTTTAGCCCAAACGCCTTATACACAAAAGAAGACGGCTCAAATCGATTCTCGACTAACTGTAATGTCAAGTTTTCCAATAGGCAGACAGCTTCACAGAAGACTTGGCTTAAAGCAAGCTCTTTACAGTTCAGCCGACCACAGTGGTTGTCGCAGAATCTGGAAAATACAGCATTTTTAAGAATAAAGAGAATAATTATCAGTCGCAGACACGTCTGGTAAAGATATAACTGGAAGAATTTTGTGAAAGCCACTATAATTAATGGTCCATAGTCTATGGTGGCTTGGTAATAAACACACACGCATGCACGCGCACGCCCGCATGCACGCGCACACACGCACGCACTCACATTCACGCACACACATACAAGCACGCACAAACACGCACACACACGCGCGCGCACGCACACACACACACATGTATGTCATCATGCATAATTTGCACGTACATGCCAATGTTAAATGAATACAGTTACAGTGTAGAAACATTTGTGCTCTGATTTACACATGAGCATGTGCATACGCAAGTTTGCGCTCTCGCGGCCCCCCCCCCTCCCACCCCTCCCTCACTCACACACACACACACACACACACTAAACAGAGTAGCGCTGTACTTGTGGCCTACTATCTCCCCGGTATAAGAGAGCAGCCCGAGTTAAATCCAGAGAAATGATCAAGAAATGCAAAGCTAGCATGCTTTTACAATATATTTGGCATGGAAATGCAAGGAGAATGTTTCTTAAGGCAAAGAGTTAAAAACGTAGATATACACTGCCCGTTACAATACCTTAAACAATGTTTATCTTTAAAAGTAAACTGATGAATAGTTTTTTAAAAAATGGAATGATCTTTCAAGACGAAGTTTCTATGATTTCAACCCATTAACTTTTTAACCACCAGTTGCTCTGTCCTAAGAAGGATATCTTTACTTTTTGAGATGGAACCCTTAAAAGAAATGAATTGCAAGTTTTCTAAAAGACTGCGTAGGATAAAGAATCCTTGACATTTCCGCCATTTACCAAAGAAAGCCTTTCAGAGCGAATATCCATTCTGTCAGCTTTTTGATCAGATTCAAAGTCGTACGGGTGCTATTTACTTAATGCTCTTCCTCACCCCCTTTATGCACGCACCCACACACACGCACACTCACACACACACACACACACACACACACACACACACACTCACACACCACACACACACACACACACACACCACACACACACACACACACACACACACACAAGATTTAAGATTTAATTCATTTCAGCCCTTTTGGGGTATGGAGGACACACAACACACACCACACACACACACATACACGCACACTTCTGTTCTCTCTCTCTCTCTCTCTCTCTCTCTCTCTCTCTCTCGCTCTCGCTCTCGCTCTCTCTCTTGCAGTGTTTTTTTAAGCAGCCTTTAGTTTAACACAATCAAGACAGAGAGGAACACGAGAGACAACTCTTACATTTCGTTCATTTATTTTCTTCCAAAATAAAAACCACACACACAAAGGAACAATGCCTTTATACAACCACCAAATGACACACAGATGGGAAGATGGGAGCGCTTTAACTATCAGGAATATTGTCTCAGAAAAAAAAGAAATCCTAAGCTACCCAAACAATCATCATGTTACTTGTACAGAAAATGGCGGAGATGTAGAAAATGGGTCAATGTGTTTTTTTCTTTTGTTTTATCCAACACTGGTCTGCTGTTTATGTGCGAGGTGGTTAGTAAACAGTATACAATCTACTGCTCTAAATGTAGATTTGTTGATGTTGTTGTTGTTCTGCAATTGAAGAAAAAAGGTTCTCTTATATTTGAAAACGAACAAACAAAACCAAACCAAAAACAGCAACCCAAATTAATGTCTTCAATGTAACCTAACACTCGTATACCTATTCCACAGTAAATACAAGATTTAGTCTACAATTCTCGCTTTATTCAGGTGATAAAATGTGATCTAGAATCTAGTACATTCAGACAAAAAAATAACAATTCAGACAGCGCTAAGTGATCTTATTCTCAACAGATTGTAACGCTATACCAGCCTGTAATGATTACACTGCTTACATACGCTCAAAAAAGAAAACTGGCCAAAAGGATTAAAAAGAGAAACCAAATAAACGAGAAAAATACAAGGAAGTTAAGATAGAATATCGTTTCACAAAATCAAGTAGATTTGCTAGAAAAAGGAAACTAAGAAGAAAACAAAACAGAAAAATACAAAATAAACACATTTTGAAAAATTGAACAAAGCAAAACGGGCAGACACGTCAAAAGGTTGAGTGGCTTAGCAAAAGAAAAGAACAGAGTATTAAGGGAGCTTAAGCAAAAGAAAAGACATGAATAAACAAACAGAATCCCAGGAGACAAGAAAGAATAAACAATGAAAGAACAGAACAATGGGCGGATTGACAGCAGCACGGAAAAAATAGACGTCAAAATATCTGCTCAGACCCCTTACACAAGAGCAGATGACGAAGCGGTCAAGCTCACAGCGCTTTCTAAAGATAGCATAGCTCATGTCAAAACTTGGTTGGATACCGAAACCTACAAAGATCTCTAGCACTCACAAGAAACCTTACTGCATCTGGTAAGTATTCATTTTGGGGAGCACAGAAAGGTGGTGCATAATCATGAAGTAATCTCTACACTTGAAGGTCAGGCAACAAAAAAACTAATATTATGACTTTACCAGAAGGCAAAGCGAGGCAGGACAGGACAAGGTAGGATAAGGCAATACAGGACCATGGCACAACAAAATCAAGGCAAGTCGAGGAGGACATAGAAAAGTACAGAGCCATATAAGAAGAAAAAAAGGCAAAACAAACGTCGACGCAAGAAACAATAAAGAAATTAAACTCCAAGGTGTTGTGAGTCAAATCAGAGTAAGGCAAGGTAAGGTAGGGTTGACATGATACACCACACCACTCCATGATATTCAAAAAGCGTGGAAGGCAAGACAAGGGATAGTGTGTTTGATCATGGCAAGGCAAAAGCAAGGCAAGCCTTTGCACGGAATGAAACGCCACATCGTAGCATTACATTAAAATGCATGGAAAAGGCAAGGCATGGCACGATACGCCACACCACGGCATGACATTAAAATGCATGGAAAAGGCAAGGCATGGCATTAAACGCCACATCATGGCATAACACTAAAATGCATGGAAAAGGCAAGGCATGGCATTGAACGCCATATTGTGGCATAACATTAAAATGCATGTCAAAGGAAAGGCATGGCACAAAACGCCACATCACGGCATAACATTAAAATGCAAGAAAAGGAAAGGCATGGCACGAAAGGTCATATCGTAGCATACCATTAAAATGCATGGAAGGTAAGGTAAGGCATCGTGAAACGTTACACGGTCAGGCAAGGCTAGGTTAGGCCAAAAAAGAAAAGAAATAGAAAAGAATAACAAAGGATAAAAACAAATGTAAACCCCTACCCTTTCCTCCAAACAAAATTGCAAGGCGAGTATACAACAACGCTAAAACATCCATTGTAAAGCAAAAGCAGGGGGCGACATAGCTAAACAAGTCAACAAAGCAACAAAACATTAAGGCAAGGCAAGACAAGACAAGACAAGACAAGACAAGGCAAAACAAGGCAAGACAAGGCAAGGCAAGGCAAGGCACGCAAAGCAAGGCACGCAAAGGCAAGCAAGGCACATCATGGCAAGGCAAGACAAAACAAGACAAGACAAGGCAAGACAAGACAAAACAAGACAAGACAAGACAAGACAAGACAAGACAAACAAGGCAAGGCAAGGCAAGGCAAGACAAGACAAGACACAGGCGAGGCCAAGACAAGGCGAGGCAAGACAAGACAAGGACAAGACAAGCCATGCCAAGACAAGACAAGACAAGACAAGACAAGACAAGACAAGGCAAGGCAAGACAAGACAAGACAAGGCAAGGAAAGGCAAGACAAAACAAGACAAGACGAAGCAAGAAAAAAAAGTAAGCCCCCCCCCCCCCCCCCCCAAAAAAAAAGGCCCAGCATATCAAGACAAAGGACAGACCAGGCAAAAAATGACAACACTCAACAAATCATTGCAGAGCGAAACAGGGTGTTTTGTTTGCCAGGTTGGTCACCTTAGCGTGTTACAGTGGCCAGATCACAGCCCGGCAATAGGACACAGCAGACCCCCCCCCCCCCCCCCCCAGGGGAATTAGGTCTGGTGTTGGGAGGTGTGCATACACGATGTTGTCACGCTGTTGGCATCAATAATTCAGCCATCTATCCTTCTATCTCTCTGTCTCTGTCTGTCTACCTGTCTGTCTGTCCGTAGGTCGGTCGGTCCGTCTGTCTGTCTCTTTGTCTGTATCTGTTCTCTGTGTGTTTCTGTCTCTCTCTGTATGTCGGTCTGTCTGTCTCTCTCTGTTTCTGTCTCTTTCTCTCTCTCCACATCTCTCTGCCTATCTGTCTGTCGATCGCTCGGTCCGTCTATCTGTATCTGCCTCTATCTCTCTGTCTCTCTCTGTCTGTATGTCTGTCTCTGTCTTTGTCTATCTCTTTCCCTGTCTCTCTCCATCTCTCTGCCTGTCTGTCTGTTTGTCGTGTGTGTGTGTTGGGGGGGGGGGTGTCTAGGTGATGCAAGGTATACGTGTTTGTGTTTCAGTTTTGTCTGAGTACACGTATTTTTCTACGTGTGAGTGTACCTTATTTATTATACCATATTATGTGAGTGCCAATGAAGAGGCGAGAGAGTTAGCAAACGACTATGTGTGTGTTTGTGTTTGTGTGTGAGAGAAAGAAAGAATCTTGATCTTGATTGATAATCTTCCATCCCAAGGGTAAGATAAGTTTTGATACACTTTTTTTTAATCAACAGAGAGAGAGAGAGAGAGAGAGAGAGAGGGAGCAATTAGTTGTTGATACAATCATTAGGGGATATCCCATTTTCTCCTTTTGTTAATTTTAGTTCTTTTATTTTACTCAATTTGAATTGATTTTATTTGAATTATAGAGGTTTTTTTTATAAATACTATATTTATTTACATTTTCTATTACATTTTTTTTTATAAAGTTCATTTTAACTTATTTCATTCTCTGTAGAAATGTTTCAGTGACTTTTATAATAGTTATAACCCAAGTACAAAGCAGGTTAAGTTTTAAAAATACACACAACCAACATCGCTGTCAAATTAATGGGAGACAAACGAAGCCACAGCTTCTTTGACTACTTCTCTCCCTTGGAGGGCAAAAGCGAACATCGCTCACTGTCTCGCACTCTTTGAGAGCGGCTTTTTTTTCTGTCTGTCTGCTCTGCCTCTGTCTGTCCCACTACATTGTCTGTCTTACTGTCTGTCTGATTGTTTTTCTCTCTCTTTTTTCTGTTTCAGTATCTGTGTCCCCCGGCCCCCTTTGTTGCCGTTGTTTTATTTTGTTTGTTTTTTTGTTTTTTTCTTTTACATGACACTCAATAAACAGGCATTATATATAAACGAATATGCAAGTGCTCGTACACACACATGCACGTTTGCTCGCGAACACACAAGCAAGCGCGCATACACACCTGCACACACAGACACACACACGCGCGTATGCACGCACACGCATATAGTCACACGCATACACGCACACGAACACGCGCGTGTACGCTCACATACACACACCGCCCACACACACGCACACACACACACACACACTCTCTCCCTCTCTCTCTCGCTCCTCTCTCTCACACACGCACACACACACACACACACACACACACACACACAAACACACACACAGACACACATACACACACATACCACTGCGCTGTCTCAAAAACGCCATGTAGGTATTATTTTACTACCTCGGTGTGTGTGTGTGTGTCTGTTTCTCCCTCTCCCTCCCTCGCTCCCCCTCTCTCTGTCTCTCTTTATCTCTGTCTCTCTGTCTCTCTCTGTGTCTCTCTGTATCTCTCTCTGTGTCTGTCTTTACCCCCCTACCACTTCCCCCGGGACAGATGGCCATAAGGTTATAGCCTCACTGGAACAATAAAGAGAGAAAGAAACAGGAGAGAGAGAGAGAGAGGCGAGAGATGAGAGGAGAGAGAGAGAGAGGAGAGAGAGAGAGAGAGAGAGAGAGAGAGAGGGGAGGGGAGGGGGAGAGTGGGGGTTAGAACGCAAAGAGCAAAACTTCTTGAACCCTGAACCGTGCATAAAGGCAAGCAGATGGTGAACTGGGGCGTGGGGGGAGAAACGAGGTGGGGGAGGGGTGACATATTTATGATACCTGCTTCCTGCGAGTCTTTATTGATTTTTGGTCACTTCTTCTTCTTCATCATCATCATCATCATCATCATCGTCATCATCATCATTCATCATCATCATCTTCATCATCTCATCTCTCTCGTTTTTCTCTTCTTTCTACTTCCTTTTCTTCTTCTTCTTCTTCTTCTTCTTCTTCTTCTTCTTCTACTTGTTCTTCTTCTTCTTCTTCTTCTTTTCTACTTCTTCTTCTTCTTGTTCTCCTCTCTTCTTCTTTCTTCTTCTTCTTCTTCTTATACTCTTCTTTTTCTTCTTCATCTTCTTCTTCTTCTTCTTCTTCTTCTTCTTCTTCTTCTTCTTTCTTCTCTTCCCTTCTTCTTCCATCATCATCCTTATCATCATCATCATCACCTTCTTCTTCTTCTTCTTCTTTTTCTCCTTCTCCTCTTCTTCTTCGTCGTCGTCATCGTTGAACGCTCAAACAGCAACTACTGTTGTCTGCTATAATCAAGAGCGAAAAAGCGTCACGCTGCCGTTAAGCGCCTGACAAGTCAGGCCCAGCGTATCCGACTTCGGCATAAGAGGGAATTGTTATCTTTTAAGTCTTTCTTTCTAGGGAAATAAAAGAAGAAGGCAGGAGGAGAATAGATCGAGAAGGGAGAACACTGACAGGATGGAGGTGACAGGAAGAAAAGAAAGAAGGCAGCAATAAAGAGAAGAGAGAGAGAGAGAGAGAGAGGAGAGAGAGAGAGAGAGAGAGAGAGAGAGAGAGAGAGAGAGAGAGAGAGAGAGAGAGAGAGAGGACATTTCTAGGAGAATTCCAGAATGTGAGGATGCTATCATAGTGACAGCTCCAGCCCCCCCCCACCCCCACCCCCCACCCCCGCCCGTATCCCCACGGGAAAGACAGT
>CM054135.1:41117382-41119882 GCA_028751875.1 Rapana venosa
CAGACAGAAAGCACGAGCATAAAACACAAATCAACTAGAGGAGGAGTAAAGTAGTTTTGCGTCGTTGATATAGATGACACAGAATCACGCTGCAATTATGAGACGCTTCATCTTGGACAGTGTAAGATTATGCAGAAGGGCAAAACTGTTGCAAACTATATTTTAAGCCGATGAAACGTGGCGTATGTGAGATAATACAATCGCAGTGAGATCTTAAAATCTGAAAAGACAACACAACGAAATCTACAAGTAAGAAACAGGAACCAAAACACACACACACAACACACACACACACACACACACCACACACACACATGAACGCGCGCGCACACAAACTCACTCACACACACACACGCACAAACACACACACACACCAAAACAAAGAAATACTGAAACAAACAAACAAATGACAAGCCGCAACACAAACTGAAAGTGAATTTCATATCATTTTCTTGCGCTTTATACTCTGTATCGGACCAGATCAAATACCTCGCAAGATTTGACTTGTAAGAGGGTTTTTGTTTGTTTTCCAATCCAATTATTTATCTTCTGAAAAATTGTGCTGGTACAGCATTTGTCTTCCTCATTTTTGGGGGGATGAGATTAGAAATCGAGCTCCAATTTTTAAAAAAAGCACAAGCATAACAATTTTTGCTATTATTATTATATTCTTCTTTTAAAAAAACAACATTTTTACGACACTCCTTCGCGTATTTATTGATACATTCGATGACCGTTAATTTTTTTTTGTAGGACATGGCATTTTCTTTGAGCTTTTCATCCCAACACTCTCTATCCCCTTACAGTCAACATCTTCCTAGTCAGTCAGCCAGTAGGCTTGTAGACTTGACTGTGTCGGCAGGTACAAATCGATGGACAGACATGTAACTTAACGAGCCGCTGATAACCCCGCGATCGATAAGACTGACTCTCTGCCTCCCTCCTTCTCTCCCTCTGTCTGTCTGGCATTAAGTGCTGCTGCTGATGCTGCTTCTACTGATGATGCTGATACTGATGATGCTGGATGGGATGATGAGTCTGAGAGACGGGGATGAGTGATGGACAGAGAGATAGGCAGGTAGATATATATATATATATATATATTATATATATATATATATATATATATATATATATATATATATATATATATAGATAGATAGATAGATAGACTGACTGACTGGCAGAAAGACAGACAGCGATACACAGACATACACACACATGCACTCACACATACACACACGCAATCTCCATACACACACATACATACACACACATACACATACACACGCACGTACAAACGAACACACACACACACACACACTCACACTATCCACATGCACATGCCATTATCCACGAAATAAAGGAATGAAATAGAAAAATAATAAAACACACAATACACACACTCACACACACGCACACACATACGCGCACGCACATACGCACACACATACATACACACAAACACTCACATACACACACACGCACGCACGCACATACACACATACACCACAAAACACCCACACATCACATACAGACACAGACACACACACATAAACACAGATAGACAAGTTATCATACTTATTGACATTTCTCTGAAGCAAAAGTATGTCACAGTCCTCCCAGTCCTGTGTCTTTCACTGGCACCAAGCATTCAGGTCTGTGACTCTTCAGCCTGTCTGCATCAGCGGAATGAAAGTGCTCAGCTTCCAGAGCTGTACAGACTGACAGTGTACAGGTTGTCAGTGTTTGACGGCACAGTCATGTCATAACGCTTGATTGACATCTTGTCAGGCAGTTACAGGGGTGGGGGAGGGAATGGTGTAGTATTTTTGGTGAAAGGTGTACATTATACCGTCGTTTGCTTTATAAGAGAGGGAGAAGAGGGAGAGGAGAGAGAGAGAGAGAGAGAGAGAAGAGAGAGAGAGAGAGAGAGAGAGAGAGAGAGAGAGGAGAGAGAGAGAGAAAGAAGCAGAGACACAGAAAAGTAATGTACGTTTGAATCAAATAGAAACACACACACATTCACAGAGCCACAGATGCAGTCTCACACACACCACACACACACACACACACACACACACACACACACACACACACACACACACACACACACACACACACACGTAAAGTAAAGAATATAAGACAACATTAAGTGACATGGAACAAACAAAATTATCGTTAAAGTAAATGAGGGGGAAAATGACAGAAGAAAAGAAGGAAATCATGAAATAAAGAAAAGAGGCAAATGAAAAGAAAGAAGGAAAGCAAGAAAAAAAAAAACACACATAAAACCGCAAGGTGAACAGAAAAGAGAAAGAACGAAACATTAAAACAAGATTAACAGAAAAAAATCAGCACAGCTAAAAAAAATGGATTGATCAGTAAATAAGTAAATGAATCCGAAACAAAAACTGTGCAAAGAAAAACACATGAAAGAAAATATTAAGAATAAATAAAAACAGATTTTTTTAAATGAAAGAAAAAAAAAGACAATGCA
>CM054135.1:41124882-41134882 GCA_028751875.1 Rapana venosa
GAAGCAGCAGCAACAACAACAACAATAACAATTCTTCTTCTTCGCAGTTCTTCTTCGCAATTCTTCTATGCTCGCCTCAAAAACAGACAAGTATGGTGTATCGACCCTGTCTAATCGCTCTTAACTGAAAGTTTTCGGGGCTTGCTCTTACTTGACTGTTCCTGTGGGAAATGTCAGCAGACAGGTTAAAAAAGAATCAAACCAGAGCCCAGCCTGACAAGCTTGTAGCTGGATGACATTTGCTCACGTACCTGTGCTGTGTATCTCAGGCGGCTAGAAGGGTACCTTGGAACACAGACTCCCATACGCTTTACAAATGGGAGTCGAATCTGTATAGGTTTCTTTTTCAGTATTTTTCCTATATCTTTCATCTTCGTTGTGTTTTTGTCTTCCTTTGTTATTTTCCTTTTGGCGTTGTTCCTTTCCTCTCCTTTTTTTCTCTTTTTTCCCGTTTTTCTTAGGTATTTTTTGTGGTTAGTTGATGTCTTTTCTTTTTCCCTGTCGCAGTTCTTTTTGTTTCTATTCTCTTTGTTTGTTTGCTTGTTTGTTTGTTTCTGCCCTGTTGGTTCTATTTTCTCTGTGTGTGCTTGTTTATATTCTTCTTTGCACTTCTTTCTTTCTTTTTTGTTGTGTGCTATGCCTTAATTTTCCTCATTGTTTATCTATCTATAGATCAATCAGCTGCTTGATCCATCCATCAATCCATTCATCTATCCATCCATCCTTATTTCTTTATTTCTTTCTGTTTATCTTCTCCTATGCAAGTCTTCCTCTTCATCACAACTCTTCTTCTTCGCAATTCTTCTTTGCCCGCCTCAAAAACAGACAAGTATCGTGTGTCGACCCTGTCTAATCACTCTGAACTGAAAGTTTTCGGGGCTTGCTCTTACTTGACTGTTCCTGTTGGAAATGTCAGCAGACAGGTTAAAAAAGAACCAAACCAGAGCCCAGCCTGACAAGCTTGTAGCTGGATGACATTTGCTCACGTACCTGTGCTGTGTATCTCAGGTGGCTAAAACAGTACCTTGGAACACAGATTCCCATAGGCTTTACAAATGGGAGTCAATTCTGTACATTTTTTTCAGTATTTTTCCTATTTCTTTCTTTCTTCGTTGTGTTTTTGTCTTCTTTCGTTATTTTGTGTTTTTGCTTTTTTTCTTTTCTCTCCCTTTTTATCTATTTTTGTTCCCTTTTTCTTAGGTATTTTTGTGATTAACTGATGTCTTTTCCTTTTCTCTGTTTCAGTTTTTTCTTTTCTCTTTTTTTGTTTGCTTGTTTGTTTCTGCCTGTTGGTTCTTTTTTCTCAGGTGTGCTTGTTTATACTATTCTTTGCACTTTTTCTTTCTTTTCTGTTGTGTGTTATGCCTCAGTTTTCTTTATTGTTTATCTATGTATAGATTAATCGGTTGATTGATCTATCCATCAATCCATCCATCCATCCATATTTCTTTATTTCTTTCTGGTTGTCTTCTTCTTCTTCTTCTTCTTCTTCGAAATTCCTCTTCTTCTTCGCAAGTCCTCTTCTTCATCACAATTCATCTTCTTCTCAATGTTTTCGCAATTCTTTTCTGCCTGTCTCAAAAACAGACAAGTATCGTGTGTCGACCCTGTCTAATCACTCTGAACTGAAAGTTTTCGGGGCTTGTTCTTACTTGACTGTTCCTGTGGGAAATGTCAGCAGACAGGTTAAAAAAGAATCAAACCAGAGTCCAGCCTGACAAGCTTGTAGCTGGATGACATTTGCTCACGTACATGTGCTGTGTATCTCAGGTGGCTAGAAGGGTACCTTGGAACACAGATTCCCATATGCTTTACAAATGGGAGTCAATTCTGTACATTTTTTTCAGTATTTTTCCTATTTCTTTCTTTCTCCGTTGTGTTTTTGTCTTCCTTTGTTATTTTTCTTTTGGCGTTGTTCCTTTCCTCTCTTTTTTTCTCTTTTTTCCCGTTTTTTTAGGTTATTTTTTATGGTTAGTTGATGTCTTTTCTTTTTCCCTGTCGCAGTTCTTTTTGTTTCTATTCTCTTTGTTTGTTTGCTTGTTTGTTTGTTTCTGCCCTGTTGGTTCTTTTTTTTTTCTGGTGTGCTTGTTTATACTATTCTTTGCACTTCTTTCTTTCTTTTTTGTTGTGTGCTATGCCTTATTTTTCCTTATTGTTTATCTATCTATAGATCAATCAGTTGCTTGATCCATCCATCAATCCATTCATCTATCCATCATCCATCCTTGTTTCTTTATTTCTTTCTGTTTGTCTTCTCCTATGCAAGTCTTCCTCTTCAATCACAACTCTTCTTCTTCGCAATTCTTCTCTGCCCGCCTCAAACACAGACAAGTATCGTGTGTCGACCCTGTCTAATCACTCTTAACTGAAAGTTTTCGGGGCTTGTTCTTACTTGCCTGTTCCTGATGGAAATGTCAGCAGACAGGTTAAAAAAGAATCAAACCAGAGTCCAGCCTGACAAGCTTGTAGCTGGATGACATTTGCTCACGTACCTGTGCTGTGTATCTCAGGTGGCTAGAAGGGTACCTTGGAACACAGATTCCCATATGCTTTACAAATGGGAGTCAATTCTGTACATTTTTTTCAGTATTTTTCCTATTTCTTTCTTTCTCCGTTGTGTTTTTGTCTTCCTTTGTTATTTTTCTTTTGGCGTTGTTCCTTTCCTCTCCTTTTTTTCTCTTTTTTCCCGTTTTTCTTAGGTATTTTTTATGGTTAGTTGATGTCTTTTCTTTTTCCCTGTCGCAGTTCTTTTTGTTTCTATTCTCTTTGTTTGTTTGCTTGTTTGTTTGTTTCTGCCCTGTTGGTTCTTTTTTTTATCTGTGTGTGCTTGTTTATACTATTCTTTGCACTTCTTTCTTTCTTTTTTGTTGTGTGCTATGCCTTATTTTTCCTTATTGTTTATCTATCTATAGATCAATCAGTTGCTTGATCCATCCATCAATCCATTCATCTATCCATCCATCCATCCTTGTTTCTTTATTTCTTTCTGTTTGTCTTCTCCTATGCAAGTCTTCCTCTTCATCACAACTCTTCTTCTTCGCAATTCTTCTCTGCCCGCCTCAAACACAGACAAGTATCGTGTGTCGACCCTGTCTAATCACTCTTAACTGAAAGTTTTCGGGGCTTGTTCTTACTTGCCTGTTCCTGTTGGAAATGTCAGCAGACAGGTTAAAAAAGAATCAAACCAGAGTCCAGCCTGACAAGCTTGTAGCTGGATGACATTTGCTCACGTACCTGTGCTGTGTATCTCAGGCGGCTAAAAGGGTACCTTGGAACACAGATTCCCATAGGCTTTACAAATGGGACTCGATTCTGTAAAGGTGGCTTTTTTCGGTCTTTTATTTTGTTTCTTACATGTTGTTTTTCAATTCTTTGTTTCATTTTGCTTTGGGTTGTTTGTCTCACTTCTTTCTCTTTTATTCTCTTTGTTTTCCTCTTTGTTTAGGTATTGTTGTGGTTATTTGATGTCTTCATTTTTTCCTGTTTTAGTATCTTTTTCTTGTTTTTTGTGTGTGTGTTGTTTCTCCCCTGTTGTTTCATTTATTTTCTCAGTGCCTCTGTCTATACCATTCTTTGCACTTCTTTCTTTCTTTTCTCTTGTGTTTTGTTCTGTATTTTTCTTTCTTTTTTATCTATCTATCTATCTATCTATCTATCTATCTATCTATCTATCTATCTATCTATCTATCTATCTATATATATCTATCTATCTATCTATCTATCTATCTATCTATCTATTTGTCTGTCTGTCTTTCTATCTATATATCTATCCATCCATCCATCCATCCATCTATCTATCTATCTATCTATCTATCTATCTATCTATCTATCTATCTATCTATCTATCTATCTATCTATCTATCTATCTATCTATCTATCTTCTATCTATCTGTCTGTCTGTCTGTCTGTCTAGCTATCTAGCTATTTGTCTGTCTGTCTGTCTATCTTTGTATCTATCTGTCTGTCTGTCTATCTGTCTATCTATCTATATATCTATCTATCTATCTATCTATCTAACTGTCTTTATTTCTTTCTTTCCTTTTTTTTCTTATATCTGTTCTTTACTTTTATGTCCACTTCTTTTCCGATTACCACCCTTTAGTTTTGGTTTTTCACTTCCTTTTTCCTGCCTGTCTGACTGGTCAGTCTGCCTTTCTGTCTTCCTGTCTGTCTTCTTTTCTGTCTCCCTTTTTGTCCTTATTTCTTTGTCTCTCTCCCTCAATCTCTCTCCCTCTCACTCTCCCTCTCTCTCTCCTCTCTCTCTCTCTCTCTCTCTCTCTCTCTCTCTCTCTCTCTCTCTCCTGTCTTTCTTTCTTTATTACGTTCTGTCGTTTTGTATTTTTTGTCTTTTTTCTTTCTTTCTCTCTTCTTTCCTTCTTTCTTTCTTTCTTTCTTTCTCTCTTCTTCTTTTCTTCGTTCATTTCTCCATTTCTTTCTATCTTTCTTCCTGTCTTTCTTCTTTCCTTTCTCCTTTTTCTTTCCCTCTGTCTTATCTATATTTCCCCTCCTCTCATTTTACTTTTTATTTTTTTATTTTCTCTCTCTTCCTTTGCGTCTTTGTGTCTTACTATATAGACATGTTAGTATAGACACCTTAGAGCTACCTAGCAAAAAATATAGGAATCTAGAGAACAAAAAGGACTAATACCGAAGGTGCCAAAACAAGTACCCAAAGAAATACCATTGTAAGGGCAAAGAGGGAACCAAACAGTGGCGAAAGTCGATGAACACGAACGAAAAGGTGGGCATAGAAAACGAAAAGGTGATGGTAAAAAGAAAGATAAGAAAAGATAATGTGCTTAATGTCAAAAAGGAGCGTGAAAGAAAAGAAAGGAAACCCAAAAGAACGAAAGCAGGATTCGACAGGACCGGTATTTTCTAAGTATAGCGAAACAAGCTGTATAAAAGACAGCTCCAGGAGTGTAAGTGATCTAGTGTAACTTGTACCCAAAAAAGACGTGAGACAGGCTAGTCAGCCAAATTCACAAAATGTTGACCGGGCAAACAATATATTCTTATTCTATGGATTAAATGGATCCAGATTTCAACAAGCATGCATCTGTTTGACACTCTACAGTTCTGAAGTATGCGACACAACAAAACTAACACTAATTCCAGAAAAAGTGATACAACTGTTAATTTCGTTTAATAAGTGAAATTACCTGAAATTTACAATATCCCATAGCAGAGATTCCCCCCCCCCTTCCCAAAAAAAAAGAAGAAGAAAATATCGGGTTAAAAATATCTGATACATTTTTGCAGCAAGATCTAACAATTAGAAGGTAACTCTGGAATATGCTGTTTGCTATTTTTTGTGGTTTTAACAGATAGTTTGTAGCTCTGCCATAATTTCTGAAAATACAGTCTAATCCATGAATTAAGTTAACCATAGTAAAGATTCCACACAGTGTATTAAATCAGAGAGAAGGAATTTTAAAGTCTTTGTTGAAAAACAACCTGGTAGGCTCCTAGTGTGAAAAGCACTGATCTTCCCTCACCCCCCCCACCCCCCCCCCAAACATGTTGTCTTTTATCTAAGCGACATCAGGCGCTGCACCGTGTTTAAATAAAAGACTTGTAAAAGGCATCTGATAACATTGCATGCAACCTCAACAGTACCTCTTTGAGGACTTCAATATTATACAAAGGATTGCCAGTATTGTAGAAACAGTACGCTGACAAAGCTACAAGCAAAGTCATCAGCAATAAGTAGTGCAGATGAATGGCTTTCATGCTACTATCGGTGTCAGACAAGGCTGCACACTTTTTCCCACTCTCTTTGACATTTCGTTTTTGGTTGCAAGCCTTGTCACTAGTGTGTTAGAGAAGCACGCTGAACAGCAAGCGCTCCAGACAGAATCACTATCAATCTATGCTTTTACCCGAGAAACTGTTAGCTTTATGTCATACAAGACTGAGAACTGGGTTACACAACAAAGACAATATCCTAGTGACGAGTTGAGCCACCTCCCCCCTCACCCCCATCTCCCCCCCCCCCCTCTCTCTCTCTCTCTCACAGACACAAACACACAAGCACACACACACAATCACACACACAATCACACAAACACACAAACACACAAACAAACACACACATACACACACTCCTTCTCTCATATCTAAAAACGAAATCAATGGAATTCTTATACAGTTCGGAAGCTGTCATATGACGTCATTCTGTTTTTGAATAACTTAGTATCCTAGAAAAAACCCAAGAGTCATAAGAACGGAGTGTTTTGGTTACTCCGCCCCCAACTTGTCTTATTCTAAAACTGATCTCAATCAGAGTTCACTGTGTGTGTGTCTGTGTGCGCGCGCGCGCGCGCGTATGTGCGTGCGTGTTTGTATGTGTGTGTGTGTGTGTGTGTGTGTCTGTGTCTGTGTGTGTCTGTGTGTGCTTCCCTGTGTGCCTGTGTCTGTGTGTCTGAGTTTGTATGTGAGAAAGAGAAAGCGTGTGAGTATGTGTTTGAGAGAGAGAGAGAGAGAGAGAGAGAGAGAGAGAGAGAGAGAGAGAGAGGGGGGAGGGGGGGGGGGGGGGGGGGGGGGGGGGGGGAGAGTGTGTGTGTGTGTGTGCCTGCGCGCACGTGTGCGTGTGTGTGTCTGTGTCTGTGGGTCTGTTTGTGCCTTGTGTGTATGTCTGTGTGCGCGCGCGCGCGCACTCGCATGCATGCATGCATGCATACATGTGTGTGTTCTTCACACAAGCAGACACACGAACAGCTTAATTAAAACAAAGACAGACACAATCAGAAACACTAAACAAAAAATCGACTGAAAGAAAACAAAAAAGAAGACACACGTAAGACAAACAAGAATAGACAGACACACAGACAGACACACAGACCAAAACAGCCCCCAACCTCTCACCCACCACCACCCTTTTCTATACTCCCTTTTCTCCGCTTGCCCCCCCCCCCCCCCCCCCCACCACCACCACCACCATCCCCCATTCCCCCTCCCCCACCTTCTAAAAAAACCAAACTTTCAGTCACAGACGAAAACAGAACAAAACAACATTTTTTTTTAAAAATCCACTCTTGCTACAACTTACTATAAAGCGGAGGGTGAGTGACTGATTACTCTTGCCATACTTACTATATAAACAAGGGTGTGGTCTCAATGCCAGTTGAAAAACAGAGACAAGAGAGGAGAGACTGAAAGTGTAGGGGGTAAAGGTAAAGCGACAGAGCTTTCTGAGTATAGCGCCAATAACAAGGTGGGTGTGCCCGCCTCTTTCTTTCTTTCTTTCTTTCTTTCTAGTGTGGAGTAATTAACTGCAGCATCTTTTGAGAAGGACAGGGAAAGGTGGGGTGGGGGTGCGGGGATGGAGGGTGGAGGGGGTGGGGGTGGAAGGGGAGGAGCGGAGGAGGATGTTTGTGTGTGTGTGTGTGTGTGGGTGGGATGCGTCTGTGTGTGGGTGGGTGGGTGGCGGGGTGGGGGGTGGGGGGGAGGGGGGTGGCTGGTGTGTGTGTGTGTGTGTGAGTGTGTGAGTGTGTGTGTTATGTGTGTGTGTGTGTGTGTGTAAGTGTGTGTGTGTGTGAGAGTGTGTGTTGTGTGTGTGTTTTGTGTGTTTGTGTGTTTGTTTGAATGAGTGTGTGTATGTGTGTGTAAGTGCGTGTGTGTCTGTCTGTGTTGTGTGTGTGTGTCTGTGTGTGTATGTTGTGTGTGTGTGTGGTTGTGTCTTCTAAATTCTTGGAATTTAAGACCAGGAAGGGGGGGGGGTGGGAATGAAGGAAGGGGTTAGGTAGAGAGTGTGTGTGTCCGTGCGTGCGTGTGTGTGTGTGTGTGTGTGTGTGTGTGTGTGTGTGTGTGTGTGTGTGTTTGAGTGTGTGTGTTTGTGTTTGTGTTTGTTTGAGTGTGTGTATGTATGTGTAGTGTATGTGTTTGAGTGAGTGAGTGTGTGTATGAGTGTGTGTATGTGTGTGTCTGTGTGTGTGTCACTCTTGGGAATTTAAGATCAGGAAGGAGGGAGGGGGAAATGAAGGAAAGGGATAGGTAGAGTGTGTGGTGTGTGTGTGTGGGATGTAGTGTTGATGAGTGTGTGGTTTGTGTGGTGTGTGTGTTGTGTTTGAGTGAGTGTGTGTATATTAGTGTGTTGTATGTATGTGTAGTGTGTGTGTGACTCTTCGGGATTTAAGATCAGGAGGGGTGGGGGGGGGAGGGAGTGAAAGAAGGGGTAAGTAGAGTAGAGAGGTAGGTGAGGGGGAGAGAGGAGAACGGAGTGGTGTGGGTGGTTATTGATTGCCTGGGTGTAGACAGGTCTGCGTCTATGTCTGGAAGGGAGTGGTGGAAAAAGAGGGTGAATGTCTGTGTGTGGGTGGGGGAGGGTGGAAGGGCAGATGCAAAAGTGTGTGCGCGCGCGTGTGTGTGTGTGTGTGTGTCTGTGTGTGTGTGTCTGTGTGTGTGTGTGTGTGTGTTCGTTTAAGTTCATCTTTGAAAACACACACATTTACACACACATACTTACACTCTTACACACACATATGTACATACACATACACTTACTCCCACATACGTACATACACACACACACACACACACACACACACTAACATACACACACTCTCTCTCTGTGCCCCTCTCTCTCTCACTTACACGCGTGCACACTTACACACACACACACACACATATGGTTATGATCGGTGGGTGTAGACAGATCTGCCTCTGTGTCTGGGAGGGGATGGAAGAGGAGAGTGCAGGTGTGTGTGTGTGTGTGTGTGTGTTTGTGTGTATGTGTGTGTTTATGGTGTGTGTTTGTGTGTGTTTGTGTGTGTATGTGTGTGTGTGTGTATGTGTGTGTGTGTGTGTTTGTGTATGGTGTGTGTGTGTATGTGTGTGTGTTTGTGTGTGTGTGTATGTGTGGAGTGGATGGAGGAGGGATGTAAATGTGCGTGTGTGTATGTGAGGGGGTGCGTGCGCGCGTGCGTGCGTGCGTGCGTGCGTTGTGTGTGGTGTGTGTGTTTGTGTGTGTGTGTGTGTGTGTGTTCGTTTTTTCTTTGACATAACGTGTTTTTAGTTTAATTAACATTACATAATACGCGCGCACGTGAATGTGTTTGTGTGTGTGTGCGTCTGCCTGTCTGCCTGTCCGTCAGTCTGTCTGTCTGTGTGTGTCTGCGTGTAGGCATCTGTTTGAGTGTCTTTCTGTGTGTCCGTTTGTGCATCTGTCCATCTGTTTGTATCTGTATATGTACATATGTATAACTTTGTCCTTGTAAAAGGAGACTAGGGTTTTTTTCGTTGTTTTTCTTGTTCAGGGTATTATGCCAAAAATGAGGGGTAAGTCTAGGGATGTTGTTGGCATCATCCTTTCTTGACCTTTAGCGCTTCTTTGCTTCTGATCTGGCCTTTGAAAGAGCCAGAGAAGCTTTGAGAAGGTCGTTTTGAGGATTTATCAGAACTAGCACGAACTTTTGTTTTAACTGCTTTTCATGTCACAGTGCCAGGGAATGGTCAAGACGTTCTTTTAGTTTGAGGTCATCAGCGTCATTGTTGTCGTCGTTGTCATTGTCACTTGATTAATGTCAGTGTCAATGTATGTGTTATCGTCATCGTTGTTTATGTTGTTGTCAACTTCATTATCGTCGTGGTGATATTGTCGTGTTTTTGTTGTTACGTTTAGTATCATCATCATAAGCAGCAGCAGCAATAACATCGACCTCTTCATCATAGTCCTCCTCCTCCTCCACCTCCTTATCTCCCTCAGCATCCGCATCATCATCATCATCATCATCATCATCATCATCATCATCATCATCATTACCATCATACCCCCTGTCGTCGTCATTTTGCTCCCCACTCCCCTCCCTCCCTCCCCCCCAAAAAAAACCCAACCCACCACAAAACACCCAGCACACCCACCACCTCCCTTCCTAAGAAATAAAAACCCAACAACAGAAAGTATGGACATTAACTGTTCCTCCTATTTAAAAAAAATATCTTTACAACTAAAAAAAAAGCACATAACACTAGGTCATTGGGAATCAAAAATGAAGAAGAA
>CM054135.1:41137382-41139882 GCA_028751875.1 Rapana venosa
CCCTGAATATCCTGGCCCCTAGAGAAGCTGAGGTATCCGATGCCTCACTCCCCCTGCGACCACACAGGTTATGGGACACCATTACCTTTATACGTGTATTTTCCTGTTTGATGCGGCATAGCTATCTAGGTTAGTAAAATGTGTACATTTTGGTCAGAATATTCAGAAACATCGCTACCCAGTTTACTTTGGCTCAGGGCTAAAGGTTTGTGAGGTATTGATGTAAGCATTGTGCCAAGGCCAACATTAATGGTATGGTGTGATGCTGGGACTGCCTGATAGCATGGCTAGATCATCATTCATACACGCGAATTTCTCATCGACAGAATACATATATGGTCTAAGAGTGGTTCTTCGTGTGATAGGTAAGACAGTTTGTATATTTTGGAGGTGACCTCTTGGGCTTTTAAGCTCAGGAACGAGCAATAACAACCAACCACAATAGCTCACCAGAGTCTGTAGCACAGTGGTTAGAATATTGGCTACCAAGCTGGAAGGTATTGTGTTCGAGTCCCATAGTTTCTTTTTTTCGAAATGTGGTCGGTTCTTACCAGGAATGGTTTTGTTGTTTGGCTAGTTGAGAAAACAGGAAGCACACAGTCAAAATAATCCCGTTTTACGAATGTATTCAAGAGTGTGTTGCTTTAATTACTTGACCTGCACTACAGTATTTGAATCTCTTAGGCCCTGTTGACGGCGGGATATATCATGATAGAAAGTGTAGAGAATAGCCTTTGTAAGTAGTCTGAAACCTTATGAACTTGTACAGCATCGTTATTACGTTACCCTTATCACAACTGACTCTCAGGCAAGGACAGACTGTATTATATGATTCTTATCTGATCCTATGTGGTGACCACTGTTAATGTGATGTCATAGAGATTATGGTTTGGGTGTTCATGTATACGCTTCAAGGTAGTCGAAGGATGGTTCCAAAATATCGAGTCATGGATTTCATGGTAGAAGATCCTCACTGTGGTGATTATCATCCCAGGTGAGTGACTGACTCAGTCTGGCTCAGCACTAAGGCGTCATTGTAGGCACAAGGGGCCTTAATGGAAGATGTTCTGTGTTTGTCAGCTAATAGCAGGCACATCTGCACACTCTTCAAGTAACCCAGCAGGAGTGTTTGGTCATCGTAGTTGATGGCCTTACAGCGGCCTAGCAGTGATAAGATTCCCGCCCTTGTAATACGACCTGAGGAGGAGTCTGAAGCATGAAGGGGAAGGACAGGGCCAAATAAACGGCGTGAGAACAACAGCAATACAGCATCCTCAGAAAAGATTAAGTGATGAAATAAACAGTCACAAGAATACAAAACAAACATAATCAAACCAAACACAGACCAAAATAAGCTAAATAGTTGTCTTTGTTGCTTGTTAAACATAATTTTGCAATTTTTTCCTGCGAACTGAGACTTTGCACATATAAATAACAGATATACGCATAAAAATCCACTAAAAGAAAACTAGAGCATAACAAAACACAGAGCACAACTATCAAAACTCATAGGCACATTGCAGTCTCAGAAAACTATAGGCAGAGTTTTTGATTGACGCTCTATTATACCCTTGCACCACCTCTTCCTCCTCCAAACCACTCCCCCCCCCTCCCTCAACACACACCTCCTCCTACTCATCCTTCTTGTCTCCGCCTCTCTATCCCTTTACAATGTCTGTCTACATCCAATACTGCTTCTGGTTGGCATAGCAACCACCTTTTAGCAAACCTGCTGTTGCCACTTTCTGTTTTCACTCTACTAACATGTTCTTCTCTGTGTGTGTGTGTGCTGTGTGTGTGTGTGTGTGTGTGTGTGTGTGTGTGTGTGTGTGTGTGTGTGTGTGTGTGTTATACTCTGTGTGTGTTTCTGTCTGTCAACTTGTCTGTCTGTTTGTCTGTATATGTGTGTGTGTGTGTGTGTGTGTGTGTGTGTGTGTGTGTGTGTGTGTGTGTGTCTGTTTTCCTGCCTGCATGTCCATCTGTTCGCCTTCTATTTATCTTTGTTTTGTGTCTCACAGTTCTGTGGCTGTATTTGTTTACTTCTCGCTAACATTACAATAACAGCAAGAAAACACATCAATAATGATATCAGTAACAACAGCAGTAACATCTTTTACTCCTACTATTACTCCTACTCCTACTACTACTTCTGCTGCTGCTGCTCCTACTACTACTACTGCTACTGCTACTACTACTACTACTACAGTCCTCAAAAGCAATTGATAACATGTATTAACCACTAGAATTGCGAACAGATGTTTCGATGAAAACAACAACAATAATAGAAATAAGTATAGGCATCAGCATTTACATCGTTGTCTTGGAAATCGTCACAAGCATAGTCATTATTTTCATCGTCATCGCAATCACCATCAACGTCATTGCTATCACCACCATCGCTATCATCATCACCACCATCATTATCAACAGTAGCAGAAGAAGCAGCAGCAGCAGCTGTAGCATCCTCCTCCTCCTCATCATCATCATCATCCTCATCCTC
>CM054135.1:41142382-41149882 GCA_028751875.1 Rapana venosa
CCACCACCGCCACCACCACCACCACAATCACCACCATGGCCACTATTGCCATAATTGTCTGACTAGCAAACAGTCCACGAACACAGAGACAGATGGGAAACTATGCGGAGAGGGTAAACGGTAGGGAAACATGATGGCAATTCCATGTGATCTGCATTAATGCTGCCCGCCCCTGTGAGAATATCTCTTCCGCTGCTGTATCCAATATCACGCTTGTCCCATGCGCTGCCGAAATTCTGCCCCTTCTCTGTTTCTCTTTTCTTTTTGATGTGTTATTTCTGTGGAGAATTATGCATTTTAGTGGGTTTGATGAATAGTGTGTGCGTGTGTGTTTGTCTGTGTGTGTGTATTTACGTGTGTGTGTGTGTGTGTGTGTGTGTGTCTGTCTGTCTATCTGTTTGTGTGTTTGTATCTATCCATCTGTCTGTCTGTGTCTGCATGCCTGCCTGTCTGTCTGTCCACCCGTCCACATTTTCTCTGTCTCTGATATGTGTCATAGTTCTGTATCTTTATTATTTTATTGTTTTTTCTCTAAAATTGCAATAACAACAGTATGAAAGACATCAACACGAATGTTTACAACAGCATCAGCAAGAAAAACGGTTTTGTCTTACTGCTATCACTACTGCTACTAAAACTACTACTACTACTACTACTACTACTACTACTACTACTGCTGCTGCTGCTGCTGCTGCTGCTGCTGCTGCTAAAACTACTACTGCTACTGCTGCTACTGCTGCTGCTGCTGCTGCTGCTACTACTACTACTACTACTACTACTACTACTACTACTACTACTTCTACTGCTGTCATCAAAAGCACCTACAGCAATCATCATCAGTATCCTTATTACACTGATCGTCGTCACTATCACCACCAACATAGTCGTCACCAGTGCCAACATCACCACCACATTCACTACCATGGTGGCATCCTACCACCACCTCTAACCCCACCATCTTTACCACCACCATCAGAACCACAACCACCACCCTTACCACCACCACCACAACCACCACCACCACCACCACCACCATGGCCACTATTGCCATATCTGACTAGCAAACAGTCAACGAACACAGAGACAGATGGGGAACTATGCGGATAGGGTAAACGGTAGGGAAACATGATGGCAATTCCATGTGATATGCATTGATGCTGCCCGCCCCTGTGAGAATATCTCTTCCGCTGCTGTATCCAATGATCACGCTTGTCCCATGCGCTGCCGAAATTCTGCCCCTTCTCTGTTTCCCTTTTCTTTTTGATATATGATATTGTAGAGACTATGACTATGCGTTTTGTGAGTGTGATGGATGGATGTGTGTGTGAGTGTGTGTGTGCGTATGTGTTTGTGTGTTTGTGTGTGTGTGTCTGTTTTATGTGTTTGTCTGTTTGTATCTATCCATCAGTCTGTCTGTGTTTGCTTTCCTGCCTGTTTGTCCGTCCACATTTCGTCTGTCTCTGGTATGTGTCATAGTTCTGTATCTTTATTTTTCTTCTTCTAAAATTGCAATAACAACAGTATGAAAGACATCAACACAAATGTTAACAACAGCATCAACAATAAAAGCGTTTTTGTCTTACTGCTACCACTACTGCTACTAAAACTACTACTACTACTACTACTACTACTACTACTACTACTACTAATACTACTACTACTGCTGCTGTTGCTGCTTCTGCTGCTGCTGCTGCTAAAACTACTACTGCTACTGCTACTGCTACTTCTGCTGCTGCTGCTGCTGCTGCTATTACTACTACTACTACTACTACTACTACTGTCATCAAAAGCGACAATAGCAATCAATAAAAAAAAAATTAACCACTCAAATCACGGACAGATATTGTAATTAAATCAACAATAATTAACAAAAACAAATACAAAGCCTCATCATCTACACTATATTCATGGAAATCATCACCAGTATCCTTATTACACTGATCGTCGTCACTATCACCACCAACATGGTCGTCACCAGTGCCAACATCACCACCACATTCACCACCATGGTGGCATCCTACCACCACCTCTAACCCCACCATCTTTACCACCACCATCAGAACCACAACCACCACCCTTACCACCACCACCGCCACCACCACCACCACCACCACAATCACCACCATGGCCACTATTGCCATAATTATCTGACTAGCAAACAGTCCACGAACACAGAGACAGATGGGAAACTATGCGGAGAGGGTAAACGATGGGGAAACATGACAGTAATTCCATGTGATATGCATTAATGCTGCCCGCCCCTGTGAGAATATCTCTTTCGCTGCTGTATCCAGTGATCACGCTTGGCCCATGTGCTGCGAAATTCTGCCCCTTCTCTGTTTCCCTTTTCTTTTTGATGTATGATAGTGTAGAGACTATGACTATGCGTTTTCTCGGTGTGATGGATGGATGGGGGTGTGTGTGTGTGTATTTGCGTGTGTGTGTGTGTGTGTGTGTGTGTGTGTGTGTGTGTGTGTGTGTGAGTGTTTGTGTGTATATGTATGTTTGTGTTGTTGTTTGTTGTTGCTTCGATTTTACGTCTGTTCACTCAAAGTGATATTAGACGATGGGAAGGGGAGGGGAGTGGACATTGATGTTGATGGTTGTGTGCTGTGAAATTGGTATCTGTTGCTAAAATATCCTAGGCAGTATACAGAAAAAGGCTAAGCAATGATAACAACAAATAAATACATAAGAAATGCTAATGCGACTTATAACTATAACAAATGTCCTATAGGACTGTTCATTAAAGATTTTGTTATACGAAATGCCAAATCAATATTTTTGAATATCTTATCCAAGGACTTTTCAGAAAAAGAAGGTAATAATGGTTTTAGACTCTTACATTCAAAAATTATATGAATGCTAGTAATTTTCTCACCACACAAAACATTTTATATTTTTACTATATTTAGTGATAAAAGCATTCAGTTTTATTCTAAAGAATAAAGCGCTAACCCTTCTTGCCATGAACAAACTTGTGTAGGTTTCAGAGTGATCAATATTCCTAAAAACAGGGATAGTGATTAAAGATTTGTCTGAAAGGTGCTCATTTTGATGATAAGCTTCTTTATGTATGTGTGTGTGTGCCGAGGTGTGTGTTAAAAAGTGTGTGCGTGTATGTATGTATGTGTTTGTGAGCGCGCAAGGGGTGTGTGTGTGTGTGTGTGTGTGTGTGTGTGTGTGTGTGAGAAGAGAGAGAGAGAGAGAGAGAGAGAGAGAGAGAGAGAGAGAGAGAGAGAGAGTATGTTTACGTCCATCTGTGTGTGTGTGTGTGTGTGTGTGTGTGTGTGTGTGTGTGTGTGTGTGATAGAGATAATAGTGTATGTTTATGTCCATCTGTGTGTGTGCGTGCTTGTGTGCGCGCGTGTGTGTGTGTGCGTGCGTGAGTGTGTGTGTGTGTGTATGTGTGTGTGTGTGAATTCGCGTATGTATGTGTAGCCTGAGTGCAGACTTGGTTGTCACTTGAGCGTAAATGCTTTCAAAATTGAGAGAGAGACAGACAGACGCAGACAAACAGACAGACAGACAAACAGACAGACAGAGACAGAGGAAGAAAGAGAGCGAGAGAGAGAGAGAGAGAGAGAGAGAGAGAGAGAGAGAGAGAGAGAGAGAGAGAGAGAGAGAGTAGTTACACAAAAAGGCCAGCCGTCATGCAATCTGTATTATGATTTACATCATCTAATACCACGTCTGTCTCAAAGTCCCATTTGACACGTAGGGAAATACATGCATGACACCTGTTCTATTTCATCTGTTTACGTATCCAAATCGCATGTAAAATGTTGACTTTTTCTAAAATATAAAAGCCAGAAAATACAGTTTCCTTTTTTTGTAAAGTATGTGTTTGAATAAGACTTTTTTGTATATGGTAATATAATTACCAAGGTGGTCCAGAATATCATATTTCTAGCTTGCATGGATTATTTCCCCTTTGTTTAATACAACAGAAAACAAACTAAAAACGTTTCTTTACGGTGTTTTTGCTTTGGGCATTCTTTCTAGTTAAGAAATTGGAAAACTTGCACAGAATAGCCATGCTCCACTGCTCATCTTTTGTGTGTTTTAGTGAAAAAAGCAGTATGTGGGAAACAAGAACGTAATGACATAACACGCATGTACGCGCACGCGCAGGCACCCCCCCCCCCCACCACCACACACACACACACACACACACACACACACACACACACACACACACACACACGCACATTGTCCACTTAGTTTGGTTTTTGTTTCTAAATCCTATTAACTTGACAATTGCAAAGCTAAATCGGATCGGACAGATGGAAGAAAATGTAATGAAATCCTTATTGATATTATTTTACGATTCGATTACTTCTATCAAGTCACATTGAAGTAAAGAAGTGACTCAATGCTTTTTGTCTGCTTGCTTCTCTCTCTCTCACACACTCTCTATCTCTCTCTGCATTTTTAATCTCTCTCTCTCTCTCTCTCTCTCTCTCTCTCTCCTCTCTCTCTCTCTCTCTCTCTCTCTCTCCTCTCTTTCTCTCTCTGTCTGTTTCTGTATCTGTCTCGCTCTCTTACACACACTACACACACACCCACACACACACACCACACACACACACAACACAACACCACGTCTACTGTATTTCATGTTGCATACGTGATATTAGTTTGCGTTACACAAAACGAAACAATTTCAAGTAATTTGAGGAAAGTGTCTATCACACATAGCTGTTTATTCGATGTCATACGGTAGAATAGAATAGAACAGAACTCAATAAAATGCAATGCAATACAACACAATACAATACCATACAATACAATACGATACGCTACGATACGAAACAATACGATACAAAACAGTACAATACGATACAACGCAATACAACGCACACAACACAACAACACAATACAACAACACTCTCCAATAACTACTGTACATTATAGATTCATATCAATCATTTCACTAAGAGTACTAACTGTGTTAGAAACAAAATGGAGAAGCAAGTTCCTGTCAGGCTCATATGAATAAAACTATGATCGAGAACTCTTTCTGGTCCCAATGGTAGAAACATATAACTCTTTTTTCCCTAGCACGTAGCCAATAGTAGCATATCGAGACTATTATTGGTGGCTGTAGTGTGGGAAAGAAATGAGCTGTTTGGATCCTTTGAATATTTATGATCTGTAGAAGAGCCTTCTTCCAATATTGGTTTTGGCGTATTGGAATTGTCATGTATTGCATTGCATTGTATATTGTATTGTACTGTATTGTATTGTATTGCATCGTGTTGGATTGTATTGTGTCGTGTTGGGTTGTAGTGTGTTATGATGTAATAGCCTCGTTTTGCACCGTGTTGTGTTGTATTGCACTGTGTGTATTGCATTATGTTGCATTGTATTATAGTGTATTGGATTGCATCGTGTTGTATTGTATCGTGTTGTGTTGTAGTGTGTCGTGCTATATAGCTTCGTTTTGTATTGTGTTGTGTTGTATTGCATTGTGTGTATTGCGTTGTGTTGCATTGTATTATATTGTATTGTACTGCATCGTATTGTATTGTATTGCATCATGCTGTATTGTATTGCATCGTGTTGTATTGTGGGTATTGCATCATTTTGTATTGTATAGTATAGCATTGCATTGTAGGCTTTCCCAAAACACGCTTCCAGAATAATCCAGCGCAATGCTCTACCAACTCCTTGGAGAGTTAAGGTAAATTCTATTGCATCGCATTGTATTGTATTGGATTGCATCGAATTGCTCTGCATTGTGCTGTATTGTATTGCACTATTGTTTATCGGATTGCACTGCGTTTAAACTTTTTCGCCTTGTATTGTTGTTGTTTTTTTATATCCAAATGCATTGGATGCTTTTTCTGTTACATTTGCTTGCATGGAATTCGGGCTATATTTTCAGGGAGACAGAGAGAGAGAGAGAGAGAGAGAGAGAGAGAGAGAGAGAGAGAGAGAGAGAGAGAGAGAGAGAGAGAGAGAGAGAGAGAGAGAGAGAGAGAGAGACTATACTGCGGTAGTAGCACTGTATTATTTATTTCTTAATTGTTACCTGTATGTGACCTTCTCCACCTAAGAAGGAAACAGATCAGAACGAAAAGTTACAGGGAGCAACACCGTTCTTGCTGTGGGTATATTTTGCAGCGCTGAATGCATCTTGCACACTGGACATCGATTTACACTCTCATGTTAAGGAATTTAAAAAAATAGCAAAATCATAACAAACTATCCATATCATTACTTTGAACGAGATTTCAGCAACCCGGCTTCGTGTTTCTAAGAGTTTCATCTCTTGGTTACCGAATGGGGGTGGGATAGCCTGGTGGTTAGAACATTGCGCTCGCAATCTGACAACCCGGGTTTGATTCCCGTTCAAGGGTGATATTTTCCCCTGGAGTTAACATCAGTGCAGACTCCCCTCTCCCCAAAAGTCCTACGGATGAGACTATAAACCGAGGCCCCGTGCGCGAACGCACGCAGAACATCTTGCGCACACGTTAAAATCCTGTTCCGCTTTTCGTAAGAGTAGGCCATTGTGTGCCGGTGGGAACAGATGACAGTTTACAAAACCGCATACACACGGGGGCTGGATGTAAAAAAACAAATTAGTGCTTATTTCACTATCCTCGATATAAAAGAATAAAATAAATTAAAAAAATAAAAAATAAAAATGACTTAATCTGCGGCAAAAAACTTGCTTACTGTCTCTATCTTCTCCTCTTTCTCTGTCTTCCTAAAGAATCGTTGGAGCACTGCACTTAATTTTTTTCCAGACTTTTCCTTGTTAGTGTTTTGAGAGGATTTGGGTGGGGGTGGGTGGTGATGGTATTAAAGCAGCAGAGTCCACCACCCTACAGGCACAAGGTGTGGCCTATACTGTATACTGTGTTATATTCTGTGTATCACTCACAGAAACGCTACCATAAATTACGAGACTTTTAACATGCATATTCGACCTTCTGCATACGTATATATACGAAAAGAAGTCTAGACCCAGGCCGTTCTATACTTTTATTGACCTGGGGACATTTTTGTTTTTAAAAATCATCAACCTTGATTTACCGGACACCACTTTCAGGATTCGAACCCACAGCTTCCTGAACCTACGGGGTGAGCTTGAAACACTCTTGCCCCACTCAGTTACAGCGTCGTCTTACTCAGCATTTATTTATTCATTTTTTCTCTATTTATTTATTTATTTATCTACGCATTCATTTATACCACTTTAATTCACGACAGATTTCTCTGTGTGAAATTCGGGCTGTTCTTCCCGGGGAGAACGCGTCGCCACAAGGGCAGCGGCACCCTTTAATTTTTGTGTGTTTTTCTGTCTGCAACTGTATATATTTCCCTATCAGACCGGGTTTTTCCTACATAATTTTGCCAGGGACAATTGTCTTCTTGCCGTGGGTTCTTTTACGTGCGATAAATAATTTTATGTAACACACGGGACCTCAGTTTATCGTCTCATCCGAAACACAAGCATCCATAGCACCACTCATGGTCTAATGGATT
>CM054135.1:41154882-41169882 GCA_028751875.1 Rapana venosa
CCTGAAAGAGAATGATTGTCTTTTAAGTCTTTCTGTTAAACAATACAGGATAATGAGCCATGAAGACAGAAAAACAAACAAGAAGTAAGTGACAGGAAGGAAAGGAGCAAGGCAGTAAAAAGAGGGCTAGAAAAGATGGAATTCCTTGCACAAAGTTCTAGAACGTGGGGATGCTACTTATACTGAGAGCCTCCCAACATCCCCAGGGGTGGGGGGGTATTTACTAATCAATAATTTTTTTCTTTGTTCTCTGGCTAAATATCTGAGTTTCACCAATGTGAAGATCGTTTTTGTGTATGTAGCCATTTTTGCCTAGCATTTAGGTGGCCGTATTTGAACTTCAGAAATAATTTCTTTTGTGTTTTGTTTTGTCCCATCGCTTACCATACTTTCCTTTTATTATTTGGTGTTAAAATACTGTACCAGAAACCAGCAAACTCATATCTTATCTATAGGAATAGCCCTGACTCACAACATTCGAACCCTCATCTTAGCCTTCCACAATGCATGTCAAAACACACGCAAACTGGGCCACACCATGCAGCTAAGGTACATCTGATAGATATATCACCCCCTACCCACTTCATTCTTTTCACTTATTTTTAAACAAAACTGCACAGTTTCGTGATTTTGTTGATATCATACTGCGTAATGCAATCTTTTCAACTATTATGTCATCATTTATTCATGAATGAACGTTACAGAGGCAATCTTCTGGGAATATAATTGCAGAAAAGCAAGAGAGAGAGAGAGAGAGAGAGAGAGAGAGAGAGAGAGAGAGAGAGAGAGAGAGGGAGAGAGAGAGAGAGAGAGAGAGAGAGAGAGAGAGAGAAGACAGACAGACAGACAGACAGACAGACAGACAGACAGACTAATTGACTGACTGACAGAGATATAGACAGGAACACACAAGAGACAGACAGAGACACATAAAGAGACAGAAATAAACAGATAAAAAGACAGAGATACACAGAGACAAAGAGACAGACAGACAGAGAAACAGAAATACAGACAGACAGAGACAGAGACAGACGGAGACAGAGGGAGACAGAGATAGAGCCAAAATCAGAAAGAGAAGCATCCTAAACAAGCCCTGGTGTACTGCCCATCACGGCACCATTGACTCTATGACACTCTTTGTTACCAAGTTTGATAGGAGTTGCTACTTTCATAATACAGGTCTCCCGCCAATGCCTGTTGATACCCCCCTTCCCCCTACATTTCTCCCCTCCTCCTTGTCCTTCACCCCCTGAATTGCCCCCCTTCCCCTTCCCATTCTTGCTATGTTCCATGCTACCTTGGCTCTTGACCAAATTCTGTCTTTGATTTCTTTTCTTCTTCACCATGGAAAATATCGATTTCTGTGAGAATATTGGTGCATTGAAAAGGGAAGCAAAATCTGGTTGTCATTAACTCTAAATTGTTGTACAGGAGCTACTCTCGCGCGCGCGCGCGCGCGCGCGTGTGTGTGTGTGTGTGTGTGTGTGTGTGTGTGGTGAGAGAAGAGAGAGAGAGAGAGAGAGAGAGAGAGAGAGAGAGATGGGAAGAAAGAGACAGAGACAGAGATAGACAGAGAGCCAGGCAACCTGGTTACAGACAGGATGGAACCCAGACCTCCTGCTTTCCAGGCACAATACCGGTTACCACCAGACTACAGACAGCTGCAGCCTCATTCCCCAATGCCTCGACCCCTCTTCCCAGTGAGCTCATTCTGACACTAATATTGTACATGGTTTACCACACTTATAGACATGCTGTCCACAGAGGAGCTATCAGCTTTAAACCATCAGGGGACACTCTCATTACAGCCTGCAATCATGCCAGGTGCCACTGAAGGTGTTCAGTGGTTTCATGTTCCCCAATGATCTACTCAGAACATCATTAATAACATGTGTTTTGGCTCATGGTACGCAAGAGTTGAGCTACAGACCTTGGCCAAGGTCCACACAGGGAACCATCTCTTTTTTCTCATCAATGAATATTCTGATGAATGTTCTGATGTATTCAGTATTATCCCCTTTTTCGCAACTACCATATCAAATGAGTGCTGCAAGCATATGCCTGACAAGTCAGGCCCAGCACATGTGGCTTCAGCCTAAAAGAGAATTGTTCTCTATTAAGTCCGTCTGGAAAACAGAATGCAGGAGAATGGGCCATACAGGCAGAAAATAGACAAGACTAAGGTGAGAGGTCAAACAAGGAATAAGGGAGACACACAAAGTGGAGTAGAAAAGAGGGAAGTCCTAGCACATAGCTTCCAGAAAGTGGGGATGCTACTTTTACTGACAGGCCTCCAGCACCCCCATGGGGCAGCATTTGGCAATCAACACCTTTTTCTTTATTCCTTGGCTAAATCTCCAAGGTTCCCCAATGAAAAGATTGTTTTGCGTTTGCAGCTATTTTGCCTACTGTTCAGGTAGCTGTATTTCAATTTTAAAGATCATGTCTTGTGTGTTTTTATTTTTCCAATCACCTACTGCACGTTCCTGTATTTTTTGGTGGTAAACGTTGTATCAGACACCAGCAAACTTATTTCTTATCTATAGGAATAGCCCTGACTCAGAGCATTTTATCCCTCGTCTTTGCCTTCCACAATACATGTCAAAACACACACAAACTTGGCCACAACATTCGGCTAAGTTGCATCTTATAGATCTATCATCCCCTACCCACTTCATTCTATTCACTTATTTTATACAAACTACACAGTTTTGTGATTTTGTTGATATCATACTGCGTAATGCAATCTTTTCATCTCTTATATCGACATTTATTCATAATGAACATGACAGAGGCAATCTTCAGGGAATATGATTGCAGAAAAACGTTGAGGGAGAGAGAGAGAGAGAGAGAGAGAAGAGAGAGAGAGAGAGAGAGAGAGAGAGAGAGAGAGAGAGAGAGAGAGAGAGAGAGAGGAGAGAGAGACAGACAGACAGACAGACAGACAGACAGACAGATAGACAGACTGGCTGACTGACTGACTGACTGACAGACAGACAGAAATACATAGGTAGACAGAATGAGACACATAGAGAGACAGGGAGAAACAGAGAGAGACAGAGACAGAGAAAGACAGACAGACAGACAGAGACAGAGACAGAAGGAGAAAGAAGGAGACAGAGGGAGACAGAGATAGATGCACAAACAGAAAGAGAAGCATCCTAAACAAGCCCTGGTGTACTGCCCATCACGGCTCCATCGACTCTATGACACTCTTTGTTACCAAGTTTGATAGGAGTTGCTACGTTCATAATACAGGTCTCCCGCCAATACCTTTTGATACCTCCCCCTGCATTTCTCCCCTCCTGCTTCTCCTTCACTCCCTGAATTTCCCGCCCCCTCCCCTTCCCATTCTTGTCATGTTCCATGCTACCTCGACTCTTGACCGAATTCTGTCTTTGATTTTTTTTCTTCACCATGGAAAATATCGATTTCTGTGAGAATATTAATGCATTGAAAAGGGAAGCAAAATATGGTTGCAATTAACTCTAAATTGTTGTACAGGAGCTACTCGTGTGTGTGTGTGTGGTGTGTGTGTGTGTGTTTGCGTGTGTGTGTGTGTGTGTGTTTGTGTGTGTTTGTGTATATTTCTGTGTGTGTGTGTGTGTGTGGAGAGAGAGAGAGATAGAGAGAGAGAGAGAGAGAAAGAGAGAGAGAGAGAGAGAGAGAGAGAGAGAGAGAAGGAGAGAGATGGAAAGAAATAGACAGAGAGAGAGAGACAGAGAGCAAGGCAACCAAGTTAAAGACAGGATGGAACCCAGACCTCCTGCTTTCCAGGCACAATTCCGCATTACCACCAGACCACAGACAGCTGCAGCCACGTTCCCCAATGCCTCGACCTCTCTTCCCAGTCAGCTCATTCTGACACTACCATTATACATGGTTTACCACACTTATAGACATGCTGTCCACAGAGGAGCTATCAGCTTTAGACCATCAGGGGACACTCTCATTACAGCCTGCAATCTTGCTAGGTGCCACTGAAGGTATTCAGTGGTTTAATGTTCCCCAATGATCTACTCAGAACATCACTAAAAACATGTGGATTTTGCTCATGGTTCGTAAGAGTTGAGCTACAGACCTTGGCCAAGGTCCACACAGTAGACCATATCTTTGTTTCTCAACAATGAATATGCTGATGAATGTTCTGATATATTCAGTTATGTGCTGCTTTTTCGTCGAACACTCAGATAGCAGCTATTGTTGTGTCATATGAGTGAATATGCTTTGTGCTGCCAATAAGTGGCTGACATATCAGACCAAGCACATGTTTTGTTTCTGTCTGAAAGAGAATGGGCAGGAAAAAGAGTGATAGAAAAGATGGAATTCCTAGCACAAAGTTCTAGAAGGTGGGGATGCTACTTCTACTGACAGGCTCCCAGCATCCCTAGAGGGGGGGAGGTATTTACTAATAAAAATCTTTGTTTCTTGGTTTTCTGGCTAAATATCTGAGATTCACCAATGAGAAGATCGTTTTTGTGTATGTAGTCATTTTTGCCTAGTATTAAGATGGTCGTATTTCAACTTCAGAAATAGTTTCTTTTGTGTTTTGTTTTGTCCCATCACCTACAACACTTTCCTTTTATTATTTTGTGTTACAATACTGTACCAGAAACCATCAAACTCAATTCTTATCTATAGGAATTGCCCTGGCTCACAGCATTCTAACCCTCATCTTAGCCTCCCACAATGCATGTTAAAACACACACAAACTGGGCCACAACATGCAGTTAAGTTACATCTGATAGATCTATCACCCCCTACCCACTTCATTCTTTTCACTTACTTTAAACAAAACTGCAAAGTTTCGTGATTTTGTAGATATCATATTGTGTAATGCAATCTTTTCAACTATTATGTCAACATTTATTCATGAATGAACCTGACAGAGGCAATCTTCATGGGATATGATTGAAGGGAAAAAAGGGAAGAGAGAGAGAGAGAGAGAGAGAGAGAGAGAGGGAGAGAGAGAGAGAGAGAGAGAGAGAGAGAGAGAGAGAGACATACAGACAAACAGACAGACAGACTGACTGATTGACTCACAGCCAGATAGACAGAAACACATAGAGACAGACAGAGACACATAAAGAGACAAAGATAAACAGATAGAGACAGAGACAAAGAGACAGAGAGAGAAAGAGAAAGAGAGACAGACAGACAGAGACAGAGACAGACAGAGACATAGGGAGACAGAGGGAGACAGAGATAGAGACATAAACAGAAAGAGAAGCATCCTAAACAAGCCCTGGTGTACAGCCCATCATGGCTCCATTGACTCTATGACACTCTTTGTTACCAAGTTTGATAGGAGTTGCTACTTTCATAATACAGGTCTCCCGCCAATACCTGTTGATACCTACCCCCTACATTTCTCCCCTCCTCCTTGTCCTTCACCCCCTGAATCCCTCCCCCTTCCCCTTCCCATTCTTGCTATGTTCCATACTACCTCGGCTCTTGACCCAATTCTGTCTTTGATTTTTTTTCTTCACCATGGAAAATATCGATTTCTGTGAGAATATTGGTGCATTGAAAAGGGAAGCAAAATCTGGTTGCCATTAACTCTAAATTGTTGTACAGGAGCTACTCGTGTGTGTGTGTGTGTGTGTGTTTGGGTGTGGTGTGTGCGTGTGTGTATGTGTGTTTGCGTATGTGTATGTGTGTTTGCGTGTGTGTGTGTGTGTTTGTGTGTGTTTGTGTATATCTGTGTGTGTGTGTGTGTGTGTGTGTGTGTGTGTGTGTGTGTGTGTGTGAGAGAGAGAGAGAGAGAGAGAGAGAGAGAGAGAGAGAGAGAGAGAGAGAGAAGAGAGAGAAGAGAGAGAGAGAGAGAGAGAGAGAGAGAGAGAGAGAGAGATGGAAAGAAATAGACAGAGACAGAGAGAGACAGAGAGCAAGGCAACCAGATTACAACCAGGATGGAACCCAGACCTCCTGCTCTCCAGGCACAATTCCGCATTACCACCAGACCACAGACAGCTGCAGCCTCGTTCCCCAATGCCTCGACCTCTCTTCCCAGTGAGTTCATTCTGACACTAACATTGTACATGGTTTACCACACTTATAGACATGCTGTCCACGGAGGAGCTATCAGCTTCAAACCATCAGGGGACACTCTCATTACAGCCTGCAATCTTGCTAGGTGCCACTGAAGGTGTTCAGTGGTTTCATGTTCCCCAATGATCTACTCAGAGCATCATTAATAACATGTGTTTTGGCTCATGGTTCGTAAGAGTTGAGCTACAGAGCTTGGCCAAGGTCTACACATTAGACCATATCTTTTTTCTCACCAATGAATATGCTGATGAATGTTCTGATGTATTCAGTTATCTGCTGTTTTTTCGTCAAACACTCAGATAGGAACTATTGTTGTGTCATATGAGTGAATATGCTTTGTGCTGCCACTAAGTGTCTGACATATCAGACCCAGCACATGTTTCTTGTTCTGCCTGAAAGAGAATGGTTGTCTTTTAAGTCTTTCTGGTAAACAATACAGGAGAATGGGCCATGAAGACATAAAACAAACAAGAAGTTAGTGACGGGAAGGGAAGGAGCAAGAGATAGAAAAGGGCTAGAAAAGATGGAATTCCTTGCACAAAGTTCTAGAAGGTGGGGATGCTACTTATACTGACGGACTCCCAGCATACACAGGGGGAAGTATTTACTAATCAATACCTGTCTTCCTTCGTTCTCTGGCTAAATATCTGAGTTTCACCATTGAGAAGATCGTTTTTGTGTAGTCATTTTTGCCTAGTATTAAGGTGGCCATATTCCAACTTCAGAAATAGTTTCTTTTGTGTTTTGTTTTGTCCCATCGCCTACCACACTTTCCTTTTCTTATTTTTTGTCAAAATATTGTACAAGAAACCAGCAAACTTAATTCTTATCTATAGGAATAGCCCTGACTCACAACATTTTAACCCTCATCTTAGCCTTCCACAATGCATGTCAAAACACACGCAAACTGGGCCAAAACATGCAGGTAAATTACATCTTATATCACCCCCCTACCCACTTCATTCTTTTCACTTATTTTAAACAAAACTGCAAAGTTTCGTGATTTTGTTGATATCATACTGTGTAATGCAATCTCTTCAACTATGATATCAACATTCATTCATGAATGAACCTGACGGAGGTTATCTTCAAGGAATATGATAGAAGAAAAAAATGAGAGAGAGAGACAGACAGACAGACAGACAGAGACAGGGACGGACAGACAGAGACAGGGACGGACAGACAGAGACATAGAGAGACAGAGACAGAGGGAGAGAGAAAGAGAGAGGGAAGCATCCTAAACAAGCAATGATGTACTGCCTTTCTCAGCTCCATTGACTCAGTGACACTCTTTGTTACCAAGTTTGATAGGAGTTGCTACTTTTGACAATACATTTTCCTCCTCCATTCCTGTTCATACCCCCCAAACCACCACCTACCCTTCTCTCCTCCTCCTTATCCCCTCCCCTTCTATTTACACCCTCCCTCGGCTTCTTTCCCTCTACCTCTACTTGCATGTTCCACGTTGCCTCCGCTCTTGACCGAATTCTGTCTTTGATTTTTTTGTCTTCTTCCACGGAAAATATCGATTTCTGTGAAAATATTGGCAGATTGAAAAGGGGAGAAAAGTCTGGTTACCATGAACGTTAAAATGTTGTACCTGAGCTAATGGGTTTAATTTTTTAAAGTTTTAATTTGTTTTTATAGAGGATAATGGAATAAGCACTTATCTGCCTTTTTACATTCAGTCCCCGTGTGTATGCGGTTTTGTAAATTTTGTCATCTGTTCCCACCGGCACACAATGGCCTACTCCACGAAAAGCGGAACAGGATTTAACGGGTGCGCAAGATGTTCTGCGTGCGTTGGCACACGGAGCCTCGGTTTATAGTCTCATCCGAAGGACTTTTGGGGAGAGGTGAGTCTGCACTGATGTTAAATCCAGGGGAAAATATCCCCTTGAACGGGAATCGAACCCGGGTGGTCAGATTGCGAGCGCAATGTTCTGACCACTAGTCTATCCCGTCCCCCGGTGTGTGTGTGTGTGTGTGTGTGTGTGTGTGTGTGTTTGCGTGCGTGTGTGTGTATGTGCGTGTTGCATTGTATTGTATTGCCTCATATTGCATTGTATTGTAAGGTACTGTATTGTATCGTATACCCCTTTAAGTCGTGGCAGAGTTTTCTGTGAGAAATTTGGGCTGCTCTCCCTGTGGAGACTGTTTTGTCACACGAGCAGCACCACCCATTATTTTTTTTCTTTTCCTGTCTGCAACTGTATTATTTTACTTTCCTATCAGAGTGGCTGTTTTTCTACAGAATTTTGCCAGGGATAACTCCCTCGTTGCTATGGGTATTTTTTGCGTGCGCCAAATAATACTGTGTGACACACGAGACCTTGGTCCATCATCCCATGCAAAACTCTAGCTCTGAAACCGCCACTCATGGTCTGGTGGATGGGGGAAATGTTTCTGCCCCAAATGGTGATCAGGAGACCGTGAAATAATACACTAGTTGAAAAAGGCCTTATTCATGCCGTACCATCATCCTTCGGATTAGAACTATAAATCATGAGCATGTGAGCAAACGCACGCAGAATACCACACGCGTTTTGGAAGAGTAGGCCATATGTGCCAGTGGGAAAGGATGACAACATTTATGAAACTGCATGCTCACAGGAACTGGATATAAGAAGAGCATGAGTGTTTATTCCTTTATCCTGAAAATAAAACGATGAATAAATTAGAGAAACCCTCACCTACACAAAGACACACACACACAATCACCACACACACACACACACACACACAGACGCACACACACACACACACACACACACACACACACACACACACACACGCACACACACTAGAACAAAGAGACCAACATAATAAAGAGCTTCTGTCTGTTCTCATTCTCACTGCACTTCGGAAGAATCGTCTAGAAGTCCTTTCGAGAAGCCACACACATTCAACAGATCCAATTTAATCTGGCCCAGACCACTTGGCTTGTGTACGAGTGTTCAGGAAGGATTCGTTTTGTGCTGAGGAGACTGATTGTGTGTGAGATATTAGATTCGTGATGTGGAATTTTAGATTGGAGCACGCGTACACGTTGAACTAGAAAAGCACAATAGAATTACACAAATCAGATAAAAGGTTAAAAAGGTAAAGGTGGCCCATAACTTATGTGGTCGTAGGGGAGCGAGGCATCAGAGACCTCAGCTTCTTCAGGAGCCAGCATATTGAAGGGCGGCGCCCATCTCCTCTCCCTGGCTGCTTTACTATCCCTGACCCTAGAGAGGGCAGGTAACCGTTGGCAGCTGGGTGAACTGGGGGATTGTACTGAAGCCAAGGCGCGCAAACGGTCACCCATCCACTTGCAAACCACACTCGATGCTGCTTAACATTGGCTTGGGGAGAGCGAGTGTTCTGACCACTGAGCTGTCAAGTTCCCACAAATCATATCATGGTTACTAATTCAGTTTTTTTCTTACTGTGTTTTAACGACAAGTAACGTAACACGATTGTTGTGATCATGTTATTCAGCTACTGTATTAATTTTTCCCTCTCTTCATCTTTCTTACTTTCGGGATCGCTGTGTGTCTGCTGCGGTGTGTGTCTTTCTATTGCTCATCATCATTATGTTCATCGATCTATTAGTCGAGTGGAATCGCTCGTGTAAATCCATTTCTGTTTTTATTTCTCTGATTCAACCATAGATAGGCAAATCTAAATCCCGATGATTTCATCCTTTATTTTCGATTCCCTGTTTATTGTTGTATTGACTCCAGCTTATTTGTTGTGCTTCTTTTCGAGTTTTTTTTATAAACTTTTTTCTACTTTCAAAGTTCATTTTTCTTTCTTTTTTTGCTGCCAAATCATTTCTTGTAGATTCGTATTCCCATTTTCAAACTAACCTGTCTTTCTATCTGTCTTTTTTTTTGTCTTTCTCTTTTCTTACTTTCTTTGTATCGTTCGGTTTTTTTTCTTTTTTTCTGTCTTTCTCTGTCATCCTTCTTTCATTCTTTATTCTATTTTGCTTTATTTGTTTTTTTTCTTTTTTATTTATTTCTTGCTTTCTTTCTTTCCTTTTGGTTTCTTTTTTTTCTTTCCGTTCTTTCTGTCTCTCTGTCTATTTGCCTATCTGTCTGTCTGTCTTTCTTTCTTTTTTCTTTTTCTTTTTTCTTTTCTTTCTTTCTTTCTTCCCCTTTAAACATCATCACTCTATCTTTCGTTGCCTTTTTTCTTCATTCCTTTCCTTACTTCAATAAAATTATCATTCAACTTTTTCCCCTCCTCCCTTCAACTGTCTAGTTCTTTTTATCTCTCCTTTTTTTTTCTTCTTCTTCCTTCTCCTTCTCCGTTTCTTCTGCATCAGTGAATAAACCGCACAACTTTCCTTCCATCCCCCACCCATTCTCCAATTCTTGCCTCCATGTCTCCCGTCTCTTTTTCACCTTCGGGATCACGAACAGCCCATGTTCCGACCTTGTCGAGCTTTTGTGAACGCAAATTTAGTGCATGTCACTCCTCCCTGTCGGTCTGTGTGTGTGTGTGCGTGCGTGTGTGTGTGTGTGTGTGTGTGTGTGTGTCTGTGTGTGTGTGTGTCTGTGTGTGTGCTGCGTTGTGTTGTGTTGTGGTATGGTATGGTGTTGGTGATGGTGTGGTGTGGTGTAGTGTGGTGTGGTGTTGTGTAGGTGGCGTGGTGTAGTGTGGTGTGGTGGCGATGGTGCGGTGTGTGTGTGTTTGTTTGTGTGTGTGTTTCATTTAAAATTTGTCCACTCTTGGTGGTAGCGTATGTGTGAGTGCATATATATATATATATATATATATATATATATATATATAAAATATATATATATATATATATATATATATGCACACACACATGTATAACTTTTTTATTTCCAGGATATTTGGATACGCACTCATATGCGTTTTTCATCCAGTCCCCTTGTGCATGCAGTTGCGTAAATGTTGTCATCCGTTCCCACCGGCACACATTGGCCTACTCTTCCGAAAATCGGAACGGGTTTTAACGTGTGCGCAAGATGTTGTGCGTGCGTTCGCACACGGTACCTCGGTTTATAGTCTCATCCGTAGGACTTTATGGGGAAAGTGGAGTTGGCACTCATGTTAACTCCAGAGGAAAAATCCTCTTGAATGTGTGTGTATGTGTGTGTGTGTGTGTGAGTGTGTGTGTGTGTGTAACACAGTACAGAACACATCACTCCTCTTCTGCGATCTCTTCACTGGCTGCCTGTCTCACAAAGACTGGAGTATAAAATCAATACCCTCTGTTTCAAATGTTTCCACAAATCTGCACCCTATTATCTCTGTAACTGTCTTTATCTGTACACTCCATCCCGTTCCCTTCGTTCAGCGGCAGATACTTTGTGCTTTCGAACATCCAGATTCAAACAAACCACTGTTGGCCGTTGCTCCTTCTCTGTTTCTGGTCCATCCACCTGGAATGACCTCCCTCTTTCACTTCGCCAAAAGTCTTCACTTGATACCTTCAAATCCAGCCTCAAAACACACTTATTTTCTACCTGAGACTTTCCCCCAAATATCTGTCCCTAATTTTCAACAGCATCTTTCACCTTCTAAGTGTTGTTCCGAGTGTCAAAGTCAAAGTCAAAGTCAAACTTTTATTTTCAGATGGTACATTGAATAAGCAGTGCATTTGCTTTTTTTTCATCAAGCCATCTATCTAAAGAAAGAAAAAAAAGCGAGAAAAAAAAGATAATGTATATGCAGACATAGAATAAAAAACCTAATCTATGGTAAACTATACAAATCAAACAAAAAAACCAATAACATATGCATATGTGGAATTAAAACAAAACAAAAAACCCAGAGAAATATGAGACCATACATGAGACCGAGTGTGTGTGTGTGTGTGTGTGTGTGTGTGTGTGTGTGTGTGTGTGTGTGCGTGCGTGCGTGTGTGTGTGTGCATGCGTGCATACGTGCGCGCGCATGGTTTTGAAATCTGTTGTTCATTATGTTTAAGGAGAGTTGCATGCCTGTAAATGATTGAGTGCAAGCGCTTCGATTTGTTTGTTTTTTACAAGATTCAGCGCTATATAAATTCCATATATTATTATTATTATTACAGGCTAGGAATAATGCCTTTAGGTGAATAGATTTGTGTATGCGCTATATTATTCAATACTACCATCCCGGAAGTCGGAATGCACCTATCTTCATTGTGGGCAAAAATGATCGCACAAGCAAAATCTCACCATTGGACAAACTCCGAACTTAAGCCGAAGAACGAAAGCAAAATCACACTTCTTGATATTCCAACAATTGTTTGTTTATTGTCGTTAGCGTTTTTTTTTCTGCTTTTAATCTGTCATGTTTTGTATGTTCTTGTCCTTTGTTTATTTTTTTGTTCGTCTGATTTTACGAGTGCCTTCCTCTGTTGTCTGTCATCTGTCTCCTCTATTATTTTTTTTTATTATCATCCTTGCCTTTTCCTTCTCAATTTCGTCTACTTCAGGGAATAAAGCCTTTACATTATCTTCCACTCCGTCCCAAGTTTTGCTGCTCTTTTTCACAAGGATAATGAAGAAATCGTGTCCAGACCAAGTTTTTGTAAATACAAAATGTATTGCCCGTCACCCTTGTCTGACGTCTCACGTTCTTCTGTATGTATGTATGTGTGTATGTATGTGTGTATGTGTGTATGTATGTATATATAAATATATATATATATATATATATAATAATAATAATAATAATGTATGGAATTTATATAGCGCTGAATCTTGTAAAGCAACAAATCAAGCGCTCAGATTTTATTTCATACCACTTTAAGTCACGGCAGATTTCTCTCCGTGAAATTCGGGCTGCTCTCCCGGGGAGAGCGGGAGAACGCGTCGCCACTTAGCGCTGCGCCACCCTTTCACCCTTTATATATATATATATATATATATATATATATATATATATATATATATATATATATATATATATATATATGTGTGTGTGTGTGTGTGTGTGTGTGTGTGTGTGTGTGTGTGTATGTATGTATGTAAGTATGTAGGTATGTATGTATGTATCCATACATGCGTGCATGTATGTATGTATGTGTGTATGTATGTATGCATGTATGTATGTATGTATGTATGTATATATGTATGTATGTATGAATGTATGTATGTATGTATGTTTGTATGTAAGTATGTATGTGTGTATGTGTGTATGTATGTGTTCGTATGTAAGTATGTATGCATGCATGTATGTATGTATGCATGCATGCATGTGTGTATGTGTGTATGTATGCATGTATTATGTATGTATGTATGTATGTTATTTTTTATATTCTTTTATATCGAGGATAATGGAATAAGCAATCATGTGCTTTTTACATACAGTCCCCGTGTGTATGCGGTTTTGTCAATTTTGTCATTTATTTCCACCGGCACACAATGGCCTACTCTTCCGAAAAGCGGAAAAGGATTTAACGTGTGCACAAGATGTTCTGCATGCGTTCGAACACGGGGCCTCGGTTTATAGTCTCATCCGAAGGACTTGTATGTATGTATGTATGTATGTATGTATGTATGTATGTATGTATGTATGTATGCATGTATGTATGTATGTATGTATGTATGTATATAGATGTGTGTATGTTTGTGATTGTGTGTATGCATGGATGGATGGATGGATGGATGGATGGATGGATGCAAGCATGCATGCATGCATGGATGGACAGACGGACGGACGGATGGATGGATGGATGGATGGATGGATGATGAATGGATGGATCGATGGATGGGTAGATGGTCTACCTGTGTTTATTTTTGAAAACTGTGTGTATAGGCAGCCAGGTATTGTCTTCAGATGATTTTTCCTCTTTAAATAGAGGACACACATTTTTGTCCTGCTTCGACCTTACCGTGGCTGCAGAAAATCCCCTACATGACGATTCAAAATACGAACAGTCTGTTTTACAAGGTTGGAACGCAGTTACCTTAAATATCGGATAAAATCTCACAGGTGTTGAGCCTCAGAACTCTTGCCTACGAATGTGGAAAAAACAACAGCATACATTTTGTAATGTTGGTCTTGCCATCTCGTTTGCATCAATGTGGGCTGATGGACACATCATAATGCGACTCTTAATATCTTTTTTTTCTCTTCTGTTGCATGTGCTGTCATTACGTCTTCCACACACGTTCTGGAAACACAGGTAAGTCCCTGCCTGGCTGGCATTGTCACATCAAAAGACTAGCTTTTCTTTGTGCCATTATTATTGTCTTGCCTGTTGACCAGTCTGTAGGGGCCTGTTTTCTCTTTGTAGCTGTCTGTTTTCATTTTGTAGCTGTATCTTTTCATTCTGTAACTGTTTGTTTTCACTTTGTGGCGATCTGTTTTCACTCTGTAGCTGTCTGTTTTCACTTTGCAGCTGTCTGTTGTCATTCTGCAGCTGTCTGTTTTCACATTGTAGCTGTCTGTTTTCACCTTATAGCTGTCTGTTTTCACCCTGAGGCTGTTTGTTTTCACTCTGTAGCTGTCTGTTTTCACTTTGTAGCTGTCTGTTGTCACTCTGTAGCGGTCTGTTTTCATTTTGTAGCTGTCTGTTTTCACCTTATAGCTGTCTGTTTTCACCCTGAGGCTGTTTGTTTTCACTTTGTAGCGGTCTGTTTTGACTTTGTAGCGGTCTGTTTTCACTCTGTAGCTGTATGTTGTCACTCTGTAGCTGTCTGCGTTCACTCTGTAGCTATCTGTGTTCACTCTGTAGCTGTCAGTTTTCACTCTGTAGCTGTCTGCGTTCACTCTGTGGCTGTCTGCGTTCACTCTGTAGCTGTCTGTGGTCACTCTGTAGCTGTCTGTGGTCACTCTGTAGCTGTCAGTTTTCACTCTGCAGCTGTCTGCGTTCACTCTGCAGCTGTCTGTGGTCACTCTGTAGCTATCTGTGGTCACTCTGTAGCTGTCTGTTTTCACTCTGTAGCTGTCTGTTTTCACTTTGTAGCTGTCTGTATTCTTCTCTGGCTAGCT
>CM054135.1:41172382-41174882 GCA_028751875.1 Rapana venosa
GTGAGTGTGCTTGCGTGCGTGCGTGTGTGTGAGGGTGTTTGCGCGCGCGCGCGTGTGTGTGTGTGTGAGTGTGTGGGTGTGGGTGTGTGTGTATGTCTGTGTGTGTATCTGTGTGTGTGTGTGTATGTGAGTGTTCATTTTTGGGGGAGGGTTGTCTGTTTAGTGGAGTGGGGTGTCAGGGAGGGGAGTTTGTCAGTGTTTAATTGGTCTTGTTTATTCAATCGATGGTTAATTTTTGTGGTCTTTCATTGATTTCTTGATTTACCAATAATTGAATGGAAAATTGTGTGATTCATTTCATTGCTTTTTGACACTATTTTATTTGTTGATTCATTGGTTTATTCATGTTTGTTTCACTTTTTGCCCATGAGGGCCTGGTGTAAAGAAGCCTCTGGCTTATCCAATTACCCTCATTAAAATATTCGAGTTCGAGTTCGAGTTCGAGTTCCCTCTATGTCTCTGTCTGTCTGTCTGTCTGTCTGTCTGTCTGTCTGTCTCTCTCTCTCTCTCTCTCTCTCTCTCTCTCTCTCTCTCGTCTGTCTATCTATCTGCTGTCTGTTTGTCTACCTGTCTCTCTATAAGCAAAATTTTTTGTATCTTTTGCATCTGAATAACAATGAAATGCAAAAACAAACTGAATAAAAAGAACGATTGAAAAAAGCAAAATATCGTTTTGTTTAAGACACTCCCCAACTCACCCCCACATTTCTTTAAAAAAAACAAAAATCCCAACCAACTAACTAACCAACCAAACCAAACAAACAAACTACCCCCAAAAAAGTATCATGTGTCATAGCCAGGTGTGATTGATATCTTGTGCTTAAAGTACCTGATGAAATAATAAGCGCGCAGTGCAATTGTTTGCAGACAAAGGCTGGAACAGCGTGGTCAATTAGGCAAGTCTTAATGACAATAACTGTAACTATTAAGAGACAATAGTTTGTGGTTTGTGGTTCGTGACACAGGAAACGAATCCGAATGGTGCAAGCTGTAGAACATTTGATTGTGTTGTGAGATGATTTTTTTATGATTTTAAGTATGTGTGTGTGGGGGGGGGGGGGGGGTCATGCGTGTGTATATATACATTCACACATACATACATATATACATACATACATACATACATATATACATACACATACACACATATCAATACACACACACACAGCAAGATGAAATCAAGAACATGAAACTGAATCAAGCTTAAGCACACATCCTTGTTGTGCCTAAAAGCAGAAGCACATCGAAGAGATAAACAAACACATAAACAGATAAGCATTTTCCTATTCAAATCTGAATCAGGAACGTCGGCTTTTTGTTATCTAATCCATTTCAATGAGATAGCTATAGGTCTTCTTAACTCTCTAACTTCAATAAGGTTAGTCACCCCCACACAAAAGTAGAATGCACTGGGCCTGACTTGTTAGGCGTTTAGCGGCAGCGCAACGTATGTTCCTTCATATGACAGGTAAAAATATTAGCTGTTTGAGCCTTTGACAAAGGACAAAGAAGGAGTTGCAATCAACAAACTACTCTAAACGATCTTGTGGAAGTCTTATCCACAGTCGTTATAGACTGATACTGTACATGCCTGATGAAACCAGCAACATTCCAGGGGATAACGGGCCGGCATTAGTTGACGAACATGGCCAGTTAGGCTAAATGCAATGACCGCTTGCAGTGACCGTTGCACGCAAGATCATCAACAGTTTGTAGCCAGGGTCAGCTAAGGGCTACAAACCTGACCGGCCATTTTCCCACCAAAATTCATGGTTATACCTTAGTGTGTTTTTTCTTTATGACGTTACCGAAGTTTTGTTCATTTAAAACGTTACTTTGACGTAAAAGTAAACCAACTTTTCCATCATAATTATCGTCAATATAGGCAGCAGCAGAATACCCTAGTTAGGCTCAAAGTGCAGCAAACAAGCACTTACGTATATACAGACATCAGCTACACTATATACAGAAAGTCTACAACATTTGAACTGGTCGTTAGTATGTTAGAAGTACAGTTGTTGGTTTTTTTAAGCAGTTAGGCCTTAGGATTAGTTGTTGAAGACATCTGGTTCTTTAATATATCTTCAACACGATGGGAGAGAATTCAAGATAAACAGGACTTGATAGCAGACACATCTTTGGTCAAATAATTTGAATTAGTTTAAAAAAAATACAAAGTAGCTAAAACTGAGAGGGTGAGAAGTGTGACAGTTTTGAAGAAGAGATAGAAGATAACATGGCAAACATTCCCAGAAAAAAAGACCAAGTGCCAAAACAACTATTTTGGAAATTATTTTAGAACGATAAATAGCCACAAAAATATAATAACAAGTAAATATATCCATTAATTTTCTGAAATCAACCAGACAGCATTGCTCTGAATACATTGTTAACAACCAATCTCCAAAGATGGCAAATCAATCGAGACTCGTTTATGAACATAATTCGATTCACCCTCTAAGCAGCAATATGTTAACCTGTACTAATAATCTAGACAGTT
>CM054135.1:41179882-41182382 GCA_028751875.1 Rapana venosa
ATCCACCTAAAACCAAACCAAACAAATAACACAGTGCAAAACAACAATAAAAAATATTCAAGGTGATGCATTTCAAAACAGAACAATATTTAAACATATTGTTATTGACACACTCTCTTATCTTACACACTTAGTTCATAAAACATCATGTGTGTACATGGAGTCTGATTTACCCCGAATTCTGCCATAGGGTGTGGTGGGAAAGAGTTTGCCCAAAGCATTTTGAAATATTATGGACACTTGGAGAGGGGTTTCCATCTGTTTATCCCCAAACGCTGTAAAGGACTGTATTCGAAAAGAACACATAGTGTTTTGCCAAGACGCTCAATACAATGCAATACAATAAAATACAATGCAGTGCAATACAATGCAGTACAATAGAATACAATACAGTGCAATACAATAGAATACAATACAGTGCAACACAATGCAATACAATGCAAGACAAGACAAAACAAGACCATACAATGCAATATGATGCAAGACAAGACAAGACGATACAATGCAATGCAATGCAAAACATTACAATACAATGTAAGACAAGACAATGCAAGACAGAGCAAGACAAAACAATGCAGTACAAGACAACATAAAGCAATGCAATTCAAAGCAAAAACAGCCCAACTTATACAAGTCAATGCGTCTCAAAACAATACTATCTTGTAAAATACATACTATACAACACAATGCAATACAAAATAACAGCCATAGTTGTCATAGTTTAAACAAAAATTGCTATTTACTGAAAAGAAACTTTTTTAGTCAGAAAATAATTGCTAGAGATTATTTAAAATATCTCTTATGCCTGAAGGAGGGCTTTTGAAGTTATCACCCCTACCCCGGATAAAAACGAACGAACAAGGACCACAAAACACACACACACACACACACACACACAGAGGCGCACTCACATACTAGCCATGCAAAGAAGAGGGGTTTTTAATGGAAGACAAGACATTTCATCAGGACAAGACGTTTTATTAGGAAATTTAGGGCTCGGGTTCACAATCATTCTGTCTGTCTATGTCTAAGCCGCCTTCCTGTTTGCGTACGTGCCTGCATGCGTGCATGTGCGTGCGAGGATGTGTTTCTCTATCTGTCTGTCTCTGTTTCTCTGTCTCTGTATCTCTCTTTCTTTCTTTCTTTCTTTCTTCCTTTCTCTGTATTTATCTATACGTCTCTGAAGACATGCACCTACAGAGAAAGAAAGTGACAGTCAGATATCCAGCCAACCAGCAAACCAGCCAACCAGCAAACCAGCCACCAAATAGAGGAACAGTGAGACTGATTTAGAAACAGAAACAAAATGACAAAGCCACACAGAAAAAGAAAATAAGCAACAGAGATGCGGAAACAGACACAAACAGAGAGAAACAGACAAACGGAAACAAACTCAGACAATAAGACAAAGAGTGATCGACATACTAAGCTGTCAATTAACAAGGAAGACGATGTAAGGACAGTGGCACCATTGTTGGTACCTCCCCCTTACAATGGGTTACAGCAACTATCTCAGTCGTGCCCCGAGGATCATAAATATTCATTAGATTTTAAATACTCATTTCTCCAGTAGCGGACATCTCTCTACAGGTGGCTTTTAAGATGTGCTCTACACACACAGAGAGAGAGAGAGAGAGAGAGGAGAGAGAGAGAGAGAGAGAGAGAGAGAGAGAGAGAGAGATGATCTTTTCCCTTTTATTTTTTCGTTCCTCGACTGGCACTTTAAAGTTCACCAGTAGTGAGATTCTGCATATACAACTGTCTTTGACCACCATGAATGTAGCCGCATTCCTACTTTTGGAATTTTATTTTATTTATTTATTTATTATTTTATATCGAGGATAATGGAATAAGCATGCATGTGCTTTTTCACATCCAGTCCCCATATGTATGTGGTTTTTAAAATTTTGTCATCTGTTTCGACTGGCACACAATGGCCTACTCTTCCAAAAAGCGGAACAGGATTTAATGTGTGCTCGAGATGTTCTGCATGTGTTCGACCACGGGGCCTCAGTTTATAGTCTCATCCAAAGGACTTTGACATTCAGTGGGAATGTATGCTAAGTATGCTTTAGATTCCAAAATCCACCAAACACTGACATGAATTACAGCATCTTCAACGTGCATATTTGATCTTCTGCATGCGCATGTACTCAGGGGGAATTAAGGCACTGGCAGGTCTGCACTTGAAGTTGACTCTTAATTCCCCAGACTCTTTCAAGATTTGAACCTATGCATTCACGGATCTATGGGATTAAAGTTGATTGTTCTTTACCACTCAGCTATAGCGTTCGTCTGAGAGACAGTGATAAACAGGGACAATGAGAGGCAATAACCAACACAGAGGGTGAAACCAGACACAGCCCATAGATAAGCAGAGTCAGAAGGAGAGGGAGACAGAGGGGTCGAGAGACACATACAAAGGGAGAAGAAGGATATAGACACACAGACAAACAGATTGAAAGGGAGAAAAGAACAAAGATAAAGACACAAAGAGAAA
>CM054135.1:41187382-41207382 GCA_028751875.1 Rapana venosa
TTGTTGTTTATTCCTTTTGGTCAGTCACTCTTGTGGCTATAGATGTAGTTATTATATTTGGTTTCTGCCTGTTATATGTTTGTATGTACCTTTTCACTACTCTTTAAAATTAGTAATTGTGTAGATGACTTACTGATTGACTGTTTTATTGTTTTATTATACCTTTTTGACTTTTCAAGTGCTGTTTGATATGTGTTGAGTGTAGTATATCTAATTTTGTTGCTGTGTTCATTTTTCCTGTTATAATTTGCTTTTCACTGCTATTAGTTGTTGATCTATCAATCTGTTTTAGTGTTGTGTTTATTGGTGGGTCTTTTTTTAGTCTTTTGTCTGTGTGTTTTTTATAAGTTTTCTTTTTTTCTTGCTTCCTGATCTTTTCTTCTTTCTTTCTTTTGTTCTGTTTTTTCTTTTCTCTTTAATTCGCTGCTTTCATTCTTTACTTTTTTCTTTCATTCTTTACTTTCTTTCTTTACTTTGTTTCTTTTATTTTGTCTCTGAGTCTATAATCGGGAAGTTTATTCATTTTTGTGTGTGTTGCAAAATCCAGTTTTCTCTGTGTGTCATAATATTTTCTTCTTCTTTTTCTTCTTCTTCTTCTTCTTTTTTTCTACACATACAAGTTTTCATTGCCTTTTCATCATTTCTCAGCATTCCATTCACCTCATTGACCAGACTCTCCCATGTGGAAACACCCTGCCCCCACTATCATGAATAACCCATGTGCTGATTCCACACAGTTCACCTCAATACACAGCTCCACTTTGACACTTGCCTTTGTCACCTCCAGCCTCTGCCCCAGTCTCCTACATTTCCACTTCTGCCTCAGTGATTTCCCTCTTTAGCATTGCTCTTTAGCATTTTTTCTGTGAGTCTATAATCAGGAAATTTATTCAATTTTCTTTTTAAATCCAATTTTTGTGTCTTCTTTTATCGTTATAAACGCAGTCATAATTATCTTCTCCTTCTCCTTTTTTTTGAACTCTCACTTCATCCCTTTTCTTTTTATTTTGCTTTGCTTTTCTACATGTACAAGGAGTTATCCTTTGTTGATCCAATCCAACATCTGGGCTGTAGCTGGGAAGTCTTAGAAAATCAAGCATTATTTGGGAAAACGATATACGGGGAAAAGAGTTGTTGTTTATACCTTTTGGTCACTCACTCTTGTGGCTGTATATGTAGCGATTATGTTTGGTTCCTGCCTGTTATATGTTTTTATCTACCTTTCCAGTACTCTCTAAAATTACTAATTGTGTAGACGATTTACTGTTTTTATCATATCTTTTTGACTTTTCAAATACTGTCTGGTATGAGTTAAGTGTACTATATCGACTTTGTTTTCCGTGTTTATTGTGTTTTTTTAATATGTTGCTTTTCACTGCTATTAGCTGTTGATCTAGCAATCTGTTTTAGTGTTGTGTTTGTTTCTGGTTTTTGTGGGGGTTTTTTGTCTTTTTTAAAAAAAAAAGGTTCTATCGTTCTTCCTTCCTTCTTTCCTTCCTTCCTTCCGTCATTCCTTCTTTACTTCTTTCCGTCCTTCCTTCTTTCTTTTCTTCTTTCCTTCCTTCCTTCTTCATTTCTTTCTTTCTTTTCTTTTATCTTTTATCTGTTACTTTCTTTCTTTACTGTTTATCTTTTATTTTTTCTGTGAGTCTATAATCAGGAAATTTATTCAATTTTCTTTTTAAATCCAATTTTTGTGTCTTCTTTTATCGTTATAAACGCAGTCATAATTATCTTCTCCTTCTCCTTTTTTTTGAACTCTCACTTCATCCCTTTTCTTTTTATTTTGCTTTGCTTTTCTACATGTACAAGTTTTTATTTCCTCCTATCATTTCTCAAGCATTCCATTCACCTCACTGAGCAGACTCTCCCATGTGGAAACACCCTGCCCCCACCATCATGAATATCCCATGTGCTGACACCACACAGTTCACCTCAATACACAGCCCCACTTTGACACTTGTCTTTGTCACCTCCAGCCTCTGCCCCAGTCTCCTACATTCCCACTTCTTCCTCAGTGATTTCCCTCTTTAGCCTGACTGACCTGAGTTATCTTTTGTTGATCCAATCCAGCATCCGTGGCTGAAGCTGTGAGGTCTTCTGAGAGAATCAAACATTATTTTGGAAAACGATATAGGAGGGAAATGAGTCGTTGTTTATACCTTTTGGTTACTCACTCTTGTGGCTATATATGTAGTTATTATGTTTGATTCCTGCCTGTTCTGTGTTTTTATATACCTTTTAAGTACTCTCTAAAATCACTAATTGTGTAGATGACTTACTGATTGACTGTTTTATTGTTTTATTATACCTATTTTACAAATGCTTTTTTATATGTGTTGAATGTAGTATATCTAATTTTCTTGCTGTGTTTATTTTTTCTGTTATATTTTGCTTTTCACTGCTATCAGTTGTTGATCTATCAATCTGTTTCAGTGTTGTGGTTTTGGTGGGTCTTTTTAGTGTCTTTTGTCTGTGTATTTTTTCATCAAATTTTCTTTCTTTCTTTTTTTTCTTGCTTCCTGATTTTTTCTTTCTTTCTTTCTTTCGTTACTTCCTTTCTTTTCTTTTTATTTTCTCTTACATTCTTTACTTTCTTTCTTTTATTTTTTTTAACCTTCTTTCTTTTATTTTGTCTGAAGTCTAAAATTGGGAAGTTTATTCAATGTTTTTTAGTTGCAAAATCCAGTTTTCTCTGTGTGTCATAAATACCTTTATCTTCTTCTTCTTCTTCTTCTTCTTCCTTTCTACACGTACAAGATTGTATTGCCTCCTCATCATTTCTCAAGCATTCCATTCACCTCAATAACAAGACTCTCCCATGTGGAAACACCCTGCCCCCAGCACCATGAATAACCCATGTGCTGACACCACACAGTTCACCTCAACACACAGCCCCACTTTGACACTTGCCTTTGTCACCTCCAGCCTCTGCCCCAGTCTCCCACATTCCCACTTCTGCCTCAGTGATTTCCCTCTTTAGCCTGACTGGCCTGAGTTATCCTTTGTTGATCCAATCCAGCATCCGTGGCTGAAGCTGTGAAGTCTTCTGAGAGAATCAAACATTATTTGAGAAAATAATATAGGGGGAAAGAGATTGTTGTTTATTCGTTTTGGTCAGTCAGTCTTGTGGCTGTAGATGTAGTTATTATGTTTGGTTGATGTTCTTTGTTATTATTTACCTTTTCGGTACTCTCTAAATATACTAATTGTGTAGACGATTTACTGTTTTTATCATATCTTTTTCTCACTTTTCAAATATTTTCTGATATGAGTTAAGTGTACTATATCGACTTTGTTTGCCTTTTTCATTGGGTTATTTTCTTTTATATTTTACATTTCACTGCTATCAGCTGTTAATCTAGCAATCTGTTTTGGTGTTGTGTTTTTCTTTTTGGTTTTGTGGGGGTTTGTTATTGTTTTTTTAAATGTTCTGTCTTGTTTCCTTCCTTCCTTCCTTCTTGCCTTCCTTCCTTCCTTGCTTCTTTCTTTCTTTCTTTCTTTTCTTGTATCTTTTATTTGTTACTTTCTTTCTTTACTGTTTATCTTTTATTTTTTCTGTGAGACTATAATTGCGAAATTTCTTCAAGGTTTTCTTTTCAAAATCCAGTTTTTTGTCTTCTTTTATCGTTATAAACGCAGTCATAATTATTATTTTCTTCTTCTTCTTTTGGAACTTCCACTTCATCCATTTTCTTTTTTATTTTGCTTTTCTTTTCTACATGTACAAGTTTTTATTGCCTCCTCATCATTTCTCATGCTGTCCATTCACCTCAATGACCAGACTCTCCCATGTGGAAACACCCTGCCCCCACTATCATGAATACCCCATGTGCTGATTCCACACAGTTCACCTCAATACACAGCTCCACTTTGACACTTGCCTTTGTCACCTCCAGCCTCTGCCCCAGTCTCCTACATTCCCACTTCTGCCTCAGTGATTTCCCTCTTTAGCCTGACTGGCCTGAGTTATCCTTTGTTGATCCACTCCAGCATCCGTGGCTGAAGCTGTGAGGTCTTCTGAGAGAATCAAACATTATTTGAGAAAATAATATAGGGGGAAAGAGATTGTTGTTGATTTCTTTTGGTCAGTCAGTCTTGTGGCTGCAGATGTAGTCATTATGTTTGGTTGATGTTCTTTGTTTTCATTTCCCTTTTTAGTGCTCTCTAAAATTACTGTGTTGACGATTTACTGTTTTTATCATATCTTTTTGACTTTTCAAATACTTTCTGATATGAGTTTAGTGTACTATATCGACTTTGTTTTCTGTGTTCATTGTGGTTTTTTAATATGTTGCTTTTCACTGTAATTAGCTGTTGATCTAGCAATCTGTTTTAGTGTTGTGTTTGTTTCTGGTTTTTGTGTGGTTTTTTTGTCTTTAAAAATAAAAGGTTCTATCGCTCTTCCTTTCTTCCTTCCTTCCTTATCTGTTACTTTCTTTCTTTACAGTTTATCTTTTATTTTTTCTGTTAGTCTATAATCAAGAAATTTATTCATTTTTTTTTTCAAAATCCAGTTTTTTGTCTTCTTTTATCGTTATAAACGCAGTCATAATTATCTGCTTGTTCTTCGTCTTCTTCTTCTTCCACTACTTCTTCTTTTTTTTTCTTCTTCTGGAACTCTCACTTTATCCTTTTTCTTTCTATTTTTCTTTTCTTTTCTACATGTACAAGTTTGTATTTCCTCCTATCATTTCTCAGGAATTCCATCCACCTCAATGACAAGACTCTCCCATGTGGAAACACCCTGCCCCCAGCACCATGAATACTCCATGTGCTGAAACCCAACAGTTCACCTCAATACGCAGCCCCACTTTGACACTTGCCTTTGTCACCTCCAGCCTCGGCCCCAGCAGTCTCCTACATTCCCACTTCTGCCTCAGTGATATCCCTCTTTAGCCTGACTGGCCTGAGTTATCCTTTGTTGATTCACCCCAGGATCTTATGTTGAGGCAAATGTGCTTCAGAGAAGCAGGGGCTATCGAAAATATAGTGGCAGGAGAATGTTCGTTTATTCTGTTTTGTTGGTCAGCTTCGGGAATAAAAAGTCAACACTTATATTGGATTTATATACTTTCAATTGATCCTTTTGTACTCTACGGAGTTATTGATGTTGTTAAATGACATAATTTTGTCATATTTTTTTTAAAAATCCAACATTTCTAGCTACTGTTTGATACATTTTGATTGATTTTATCCATAATAAATGCTTGCACTTATGGAGATACCAGGAGCTCGTTAGTATAGCGAGTAATAACACCTTTTTTGTAAATTCTGTGCTGGGAATTTCCCCTTTTTCTGCAACTCTCTTTGGGTTTTTTCCCAAAACTTTTCTGTAATGACTCTTGCTTAAATTCTGCCCTTTCCAGTCCTTTTTTCCTGGCTTTGCCAGAGCAAATCTTTTAGATATTTTTCATATGTTATAGAACATTTTTCCTGTTTTGTTTTGTTCTGGAGACCAAGCAGTGATAGGTTAAACACTGGAGTGTTCTGAAACCGCACAGTTCACATCAACACTCAGGCTCACTTGGACACTCGTCTTTTGTCACCATTGGCCTCTGCCCCACTTATATCCTTTCCATTCATCCTTCTGTTTTATTGATTCCCCTCTTGTTTTCTTCTTGTTATTGGCATAGGTATTGCCTTGTTAGTTCTTTCCATTGTTAAAAATGTTAGTGTCAGTGTTAATGTTAGTGTTAGTGCTACTGGGGTGTGTGTGTGTGTGTGTGTGTGTGTGTGTGTGTGTGTGTGTGTGTGTGTGCGTGTGTGCTTCTTTGCTGGTGTATGTGTATGCGTTTCTCTGTTTGTTTGTTTGTTTGTTTGAGTGTGTGTGTGTGTGGGTGGGGGGGGGGGCTTCTTTGCTTGTGTATGTGTATGTGTTTCTGTGTTTGTTTGTGTGTGTGTGTGTGTAAGTGCGTGGAAGTGTGCACTATACTCCGCTGCATCACTTAATAATCTAATGCTAAACAAAACAAAGCCAAAAAATACAAGATAATACAATACAATTAAGCACAATACCATGTACTTATCCTACAACAAATCTGGACTAACGCCAAGAATAAACACACTAAAAACCAGTATTCTTTCTCTGTTTAAAATTTTTATTGTCACGAGTGGTAGCATGAAAGGCTGGCTGAACGAAATCATCCCAGAAAAGCCCATACATATCCTAGCGGTCCAAGCTGATTTCTCCCTTAGCACCAAGATACTGCGACAGGCTTGAAAAAAATTACTCAATGTGAGATGTGCATACGCTCTCTGTGTGTCTATGGGTGTATGTGAGTGTGTGTGATTGTGTGCGTGCGTGCGAGCGTGAATATGTGCGTGTGTGTGTGTGTGTGTGTGATTGTGTGTGTTTGTGCGTGCATGTGCATTGTACTCGCTATACTACCTAATGTGTTAATGCTACACAAAACAAGGCAAACATACAATGAAACACAATACCACATAATAATCATACCAACAAAACTGGACTGACTCCCGGGATTAAGACACTGAAAACCAGTATTCTTTCTCTGTTTCGAATCTTATTGCCAACAGCGGCTGAGTGAAAGTCTGGCTGAACTAAATCACCCCCAGAACAGCCCATAAATATCCCAGAGATCCAATCCGATCACTCCACCTCCCTTAGAACCCCGATCCTGTGACAGTCTTGGAAAAGCATTCACTGTGAAATGTGGATACAATGTGTGTTTTTTGTGTATGTGGATGCGCGCGCACGAATGCACGCGTGAGTGTGTATGTGTGTATGTGTGTGTGTGTGTGTGTATTCAGAAAGAGATAGAGAGAAACAGACAGATAGATAGACAGACAGACAGGCAGACAGAGAGGGACAGAGATAAAAACAGAAAACAGAAAAAAAGATTAAAATGCTAGACAAGAAGTATACAGCCAACGAGAAACACCCCTCACCCAAACCAGGATATATACACACATACGCACACACATACACGTACGCATGAACACACAAACACACACAAACACGCGCGCATACAGACACACATACACCCCCCTCCACACACACACACACACACACACACACACACACACACACACTGAACACAAAATCAAACCTTCAACTTTCCAGACTTTAAAAGTAAACTCTCTGTTCCCTTTTTCAAATACACCCACAGGGTTTGAGGACAGAATTCCCAAACTACTTCAAGAGGCCATAAACATTTCAAGGACTTCGAGGGTTTTTCACCCCAGTCTTCTGGTTCTACACCATTGAAACAAGTCTGGTGACACTTAAGCTGTGTGTTGCAAAAAGTGTTTGTATTTTTGCTGCTGTCGTTATTGTTGCTATTGTACGTTCCCATGCTTAACATCCCGGAGGCAACTCTGAATATGTATTCTCACTTATCGTAACATCTCCGAAGTCGGACAGAATCTATATGTACAAATGATCCCATACACAAAAAATCTCACATTGGTGAGCTTCAGAGCTCTAGCTGAGGAGCCCAAGAGAGATAACTAACTCATCACCACAATGAGATTGTGCGAGCACACCAGATAGGAAGTTTGCATAAATGGCTGTTTCCAGCGACCTCTCAATGTAGACAGCCATAGTCCAACTTCAGAAGATTGTTTGGGTGTGTTTTTCTTATGAAGAATACCAGTTGTTAGGCTGTGAGTTTGGAATTGCTGTAGACAATTTCACTGTGACGTTTAAAAAAAATATAGCATTATCATTTGAATTTAGGATTCGGTATTGTACTAGCATCAGTGACTGTCAAAGCTGTAGAACAGGCTGGGACCAAACAATGCGTGTTTCGTGGCAGCGACATTTGATATCAGAAGCTGCGCTAGTAGTGAATTGCATTTTCAGAGGCATAGCTTGAAGATGGGCATAGGTAAAATGTAAAGAGCAGCAGAGAGAAAACAATCACCCAAGAATACATCTATGTTTCTTTACGTTATGCAGATTATTTTTAAGTTCTTGAACACACACATACACACACACACACACACACACACACACACACACACACACACACACACACACACACAAGAGAGAGAGAGAGAGAGAGAGAGAGAGAGAGAGAGAGAGAGAGAGAGAGAGAGAGAGAGAGAGAGAGAGAGAAGAGAGAAAAACCATCCTCCAACTTACACCCAGTGTGTTTTCAAGACTGCACGAGAATTGTGATGCTAAAGGAGTGATACGTGTGGAAACTGCGGATCTTTATGGACCATTCAAAAAAAATTTTCTTCAGCTATTCTCTTGCACAACACCACCGGGGAAAAATAATTTTAAACCAGAGAAAGAATAAACTTGAACAGCTTTTTTCCGAAATCCCATGTTTTTTCATGTCTATTTTGGGAGTCAGTTTCTTTGGATTAAAATGCTTTGAATTGGGCTGTACATTCTCCTCTGAAGGGTGTTTGCAATGCCATAGAGATTCTCCAAAGGGCGTAATGAATCACAGAGACCCTAAGGACATTAGGCAGATGACAGGTTGACACCAGATTCACAACAACAACATGAGGCAAGATATTTGAAAATAAGTAGTCATATATGCAAACCTCTCATCTAGTATGTCCTCACAGATTTCACCATCATCCCCAGATGTCACGAGTGAGACAAAGTACATATTCTGGATGAACCCAAGGAAGGGGGGTTGGAAGGTTCCTCAGCTAGATTTCCAAAGTTCACCAAAGGTGAGATGTTGTGTATGCGACCGTTTTTTGCCCACCATGAAGGTAGCCACATCCTGGCTTCAGGGAGAGTTTTTATTTTAAATGGGAGGATGTTCAACACCATTGATAACAGTAACATATTTCAAGTGTACAGCAAGACTTTAATTTTCAAGAAAACGAGGTGGTATCGCGCTACCACATAGTCTGCATTGTTTGTTTAAGGTCCCTTCATTCTTGTTTCTCTTTTTTTGTGTATGCAACTATGTGTCTGATTTTCAACCCACCTCCTTTCTGTCTGTTAGCGCTTACCTCTCTCACAAAACATCCTTCCACACAGCCAATATTTGACGCTATTCTGTGCTTAGAGGCTAATGTCCAGAAGGTGTTTACACAGCCAATATTTGACGCTATTCTGTGCTTAGAGGCTAATGTCCAGAAGGTGTTTACTCTAGATCCTTCCATTATTTATTGTCCCTTCACTTTGGAGTCAGTGAAGCCATCGAAACCATAGGCATTCCTCTTCCCGCACATGCTGCAATGTGAAAGAACATTTGAAATAAAAAAATAAACAGTGTTCTTGTTACGTCTCACCTAGAAGTGTGTTCTTTAGATTTTGTGTTGTCTCATTTTATACTTCTATACCTCTAAATTCCTGCCTAGTCTTCTCACCACCTCTCTCTGTCTCTTATTGTTCTCCCTCTCTATTTTTTTTTCTTTCTGTTTCTGTTTATATGTTTTTCTCTCTGGAGTTTTCTCTCTTTTTGTCTCTTTTTCTTTCCCTCTTTTTTCTGTTTAATGCTCCTCATTGAAATACATTGTCTGTCTGTCTGTCTGTCTGTCTGGTCTGTCTGTCTGTCTGCCTGCATGTCTATCTGTCTGTCTGTCACTCTCTCTCTCACTCTCTCTTTCTCTCTTTCCCCCTTGCTTGTATGTTTCTCTCTGCTCGTGTATGGGTACAACACTCACACACATATGCACGCATGTACGCATGCACGCACGCACGCACATGAATGCACACGTGCGCGCGCGCACACACACACACACACACACACACATACGCATGCACTTGAAAGTGAACAGACATAAAATCGAAGACAAGAAAAATGCACACACGCACTTCCAAACCTGCAACCAGTGTGTTGTTGTAGACTGGGAGAGGATTGTGGTGCTAAGGAAGTAATCAGTGGCGATCTCTTGGTTCTTTATGGGCTATTCAGGGGAGGGTACATTCAGCTTGTCTCTCGCCCAAAACCACTGGGAAACATTTGAAACAGAGAAAAAATGAGGTGGAAAAGCCTCAATACAAACCTTACGTTTTCATTTTGGGAGTCAGTTCCAGTGGATTAGAATGTTTTGTGTTGTGGTGTATGTTTTACGCTGTGTTATATGGCGTTGTTTTGGATTGTATGTTATTAATATATTTCTTTTGCTTTAGCCTATTCCCTTTGGGTAACCGACTGTAGGGTAACCATCCATCTGCTAACTCCTTCCTCCATATCACCCTCTATTGGGTTACTGAAGCATACAAATGTGCACAGTGCACGTGTACAGGGAAAGAGGGGTTATCTCCCTTAATTTAGGGATAGTGTTTTAACTGATATCATTTCAATTTTATATTTTCAATTGTATTGTAGAGATCATAGTCGAAAAATGAATCTGCTTGGAAACTTAGATCTAGTTGCAAGATTAAAGCAGACTGGTGCTTCCAAAAGGCTACATTTTACTTTCAAGGTGCACTCTTTTTTAAAAAAAAAAAGAATGTTTAACTATTAATTACAGATATTGAGCAAAGGAATATCTACCTCTTACAGCATGATTTCTTTGTTCCGTTGGAAAAAATGTGTGTTTCAGATATATTTACAGATTTCAAAAAATGTTTGCCTAGCTATTAATTACAAATAATGAACAAAGGAATATCTACCTCTTACAGCATGATTTCTTTGTTCCATTGAAAAAAAGTGTTTCAGATATATTTACATTTAAACAGGGAAGACAAGAAACAGAGATGGCTGAAAACAACAGAATGATATATTTTGCACAATGTTTGCAGAAGGTGGTTGATATATATTGTGTTTGCTTTTAAAGATGCATAGACATTACCACAGAGAGAAAAGGGATGGCCAAGCTGTAATCAAGACCATGGCAGTAATGTAGTAGTACCCAGGTTATAATTACTGCAGAGCCTGTGAATATGTCTGGCCTGTTGGCAGTAATTTGGAACACTCTTTCTTCCCATGACCCCCAAATGTGTAAGCTTTGGGATGCCTAACTACATCAATGACAGCTTGGCTTCGATTGTAAGGACAACAAGTTGGTATTGTCTTACACCATAGTCTGCCTCATTTGTTCAAGGTCCCTTCATTCTTGTTTCTCTTTTCTGTGTATATAATTATGTGTGGCAATTTCAACCCACCTCCTTTCTGTCAGTTAGTACTTACCTCTCTCACAAACCTTCTTTCCATGCAGCCAATATTTCACCCTAGTGTGTGGTTAGAGGCTAATGCCCAGAGGGTTTTTACTCTAGACCTTTCGATATTTATTGTCTCTTCTCTTTGGAGCCATTGGGGCTATCAAAACCATAGGATCTCCTCTTCCCAGACATTGCTGAAATGTGAAAAAAGGCTTAAAATAAAAATAAACAGTGTACTTGTTCTGTCTCACCTAGAAATATGTTCTTTAAATTTGATGTTTTTTCTCTGTATATGTCTGTACATCTAAATTTTTGTGTAGTCTTCCCTCCCCCTTTTTCTATCTCATATTGTTCTACTGCTCTAATTTTCTGCTGTTTTTTCTCTATTTTATGTTTTTCTCTGGATTTTTCTCTTTCTTCTCTTTGTCTCACCCTCTTTCTTATGTTTGTTGCTAGTGCTCATCATTGACACTACATTTTCTGTCTGTCTCTCTGTCTGTCTGTCTCTTTCTCTCTTATTTATCTCTCTCTCTCTGTGGTATGCTTTCTTTTTGCTTATGTATGAGTACAAACACACACACACACACACACACACACACACACACACACACACACACACACACACACACACACACACACAACTATTCTCAAACACACAACCAGTGTGTTTTTGAAGGCTGGGAGAGAATTGTGTGCTAAGGAAGTACTCAGCAGGGTCTCTTGGATCTTTATGGGCTATTCAGGGGAATTTACATTCAGCTTTTCTTTTGCTCTACACCACTGGGAAACATTTGAAACAGAGAAAGTATAAGCTGGAAAAGCCTTGTCAGAAACCTCAAGTTTTAATTTTGGGAATCAGTTCCATTGGATCGAAGTGCTTTGTATTGTTGTGTATGTTTTATGATGTGTTTTATTGCATTGTTTTGCATTGTGTTTCATTATTAAATGTCTTTTGCTTTAGTCTTTTCCCTATGGCGAACTCACTATAGGGTAAGCATCCTTCTTCTAACCCCTCCTTCCATTTCACCCTCTACTGGTTTACAAAATCATACAAATGTGCACAGTGCACATGTACTGGGGAAGATGGGTTTTCTCCTTTAACGTAGGGATAGTGTTAAACTGACACTGTTTTTAATTTCATAATTTTGTATTTGTTATTGTATTGTAGAGATCATAGTTGGAAAAAATGGGTATGTGCCTTAAACTTAGATCTAGTTACAAGATTAAAGTAGATTGGTGTTTCCAAAAGGCTGTCTTGTACTTTTAAGGTGCACTCTCTTTTCAGAAATGTTTGCTTAAATATTAATTACAAATGTTGAACAAAAGAGTATGTAACTATTACAGCATTATTCTTTGTTCCATTACAAATGTGTGTTTCAGATCTATTTCCATTTAAACAGGGAAGACAAGAAACAGATAGCTGTAAAACAGCAGGAACAAATATTTTGCATGATATCTGCAGCAGGTGGTTGATGTATATGTTTTGCTTTTAAAGACCCATAGACATTACCACAGAGAGAAAAGGGATGGCCAAGCTGTAAGACCATGGCAGTAATGTAGTAGTACCCAGGTCATGATTACTTTAGAGCCTGTGAATAAGTCTGGCCTTCTAGCAGTAATTTGGAACACTCTTTGTTATCATGATCCCCAAATGTGTAACCTTTAGGATACATAACCACTTCAATAACAGCCACACTTCAATTTTAAGGACAACAAGTTGGTACTGTCCTACAGCATAGTCTGCATCATTTTTTCAAGGTCCCTTCATTCTTGTTTCTCTTTTCTGTGTATATAATTATTTGACTGGGTTTTGACCCACTGACTTTCTGTCAGTTAGCACTTACCTCTCTCACAAAAGATCCTTCCTAAACCGCCAACACTTGACCCAGGTTTGTGGTTAGAGGCTAACGGCCAGAAGGTCTTTACTCTAGATCCTTCCATTATTTATTGTCTCTTCACTTTGGAGCCATTGGAGCTATCAAAACCATAGGAACTTTTCTTCCCAGACATTGCTGGAATGTGAAAGAAGGTTTAAAATGAAAATAAACAGTGTACTTGTTCTGTTTCAGCTAGAAGTGTTTTCCTTAGATGTTGTGTTTTCTCTCTTTATATTTCTATACCTCTAAATTCTTGCCTAGTCTTCTCACCACCTCTCTATGATATCATAGGAACTCCTCTTCCCATACATTTCTGGAATGTGAAAGAAGGTTTAAAATGAAAATAAACAGTGTACTTGTTCCGCCCCACCTAGGAATATGTTCATTTAATTAAATTTTGTTTTCTCTCTGTACGTTTCTATACATCTAAATTCTTGCCTAGTCTTCTTGCACCTCTCTCTGTCTTTAATTGTTCTCCCTCTCTAATTCTCTGTTTTTCTGCTTCTGTTTTGTGTTTCTCTCAGGATTTTCCTTTCATTACCTCCTTGACTCCTCCCTTTTTTTTGCTTATTGTTAGTGCTCCTCATTGACTCTACATTGTCTGTCTGTCTGTCTGTCTGTCTGTCTGTCTCTGTGTGTGTCTACCCGTCTGTCTATCTGTGTGTTTGTCTCTCTCTGTCTCTCTTTGTCTTTCTGTTTCTCTCTGTCTCTCTCTGTCTGTTTCTCTCTCTGTGTGTCTCTCTCTATCTCTTTCTGTATCTGTCTGTCTGTCTCTCTTTTTTTACTGGTTCACTTTCTCCTTGCTGAAGTATGAGTACAAACACACACACACACACACACACGCGCGCGCGCGCGCGCACACGTGCGCACGCAGGATTCTGGAATACCCAAACTCACAATCAGCGTGTTTTTAAAGACTGGGAGAGGATTGTTGTGCTAAGGAAGTAATCAGTGGGGATCTCTTGGATCTTTATGGGCTACTTGGGGGACATTTCATTCAGCTTTTCTCTCGCCCATAACCTCTAGGAAGTATTTGAAACAGAGAAAGAATGAGCTTAAAAAGCCTCATCAGAAACCTCACATTTTCATTTGGGGAGTCAGTTCCATTGGATCAAAATGCATTGTATTGATGTGTATGTTTTATTTTGTGTTTTTATTGCGTTGTTTTGCATGTATTTTATTAATATATTTCTTTTGCTTTAGCCTATTCCCTACGGGTAACCCACTATAGGGTAAACATTCATCTGCTACCCCCTTCCTCCATATCACCCTCCACTGGGTTACAGAAGCATACAAATGAGAACGGTGCATGTGTACTGGGAAAGAGGGGTTCTCTCCCTTAACTTAGGGATAGTGTTAAACTGACATCATTTCAAGTTTATAATTTTAAATGTTTAATTGTATTGTAGAGATCATAGTCAGAGAAATGAATCTGTGTGTTAGATTTAGAACTAGATGCAAGATTAAAGAATATGGATGTTTCCAGGAGGCAGCTTTTTATTTCTAAGATGTACACCTTTTTCAGAAAATTTGCTTAACTATTAATTACACATATTGAACAAGAAAGTACCTACCTCTTACAGAATGGTTTCTTTATTCCATTACAATGTGTTTTTCAGGTATGTTTATATTTAAACAGGAAAGACAATAAACAGAGATGGCTTGAAAAACAGCAAAAAACATATATTTTGCACAATATCCACAAAAGGTAATGGGTACTTTAGTTTTGCTTTTTAAGATCCCTAAACATTAGCAAAAGGCAAGGGGACGGGATAGCTCAGTGGTCGGAGCACTCGCTTTCCCCCAGCCAAGTTAAGCAGCGTCGAGCGTGGTTACCAGTTGGATGGGTGACCGTTTGCGTGCCTTGGCTTCAGTACAGTTCCCCCAGTTCACCCAGCTGTAAATGGGTACCTGCCCTCTTTAGGGTCAGGGAAGGTAAAGCAGCGAGGGAGAGGAGATGGGCGCCGCCCTCACTATGCTGGCCCTAGAGAAGTGAGGTCTCTGACGCCTCGCTCCCCTACGACCTAATAGGTTATGGGACTCCTTTACCTTTACCTTAAACATTAGCACAGAGAGAAAAGGGATAGCCAAGCTGTAATGAAGACCATGATAGTAGTGTCCTAGTACCCAGGTTATGGTTACTGCAGAGCCTGTGAATATGTCTGGCCTGTTGGCAGTAATTTGGATGGCTTACTGCATCAATAACAGCTGGACTTCAATTGTAAGGACAACAAGTTGGTATTGCCTTACACTGTAATCTGTGTGATTTGTCCAAGGTCCCTTCATTCTTGTTTCTCTTTTCTGTGTATATAATCAAGTATCTGGTTTTCAACCCACTTCCTTTTTGTCTGTTATCGCTTAACTCTCTCACAAAACATCCTTTCACACAGCCAATATTTGACCCAGGTCTATGGTCAGAGGCGAATGCCCGGAAAGTGTTTACTCTACATCCTTCCAGTATTTATTGACCCTTCACTTTGGAGCCATTGGAGCAATCAAAACCTCGAGGACCTCCTCTTTCCATGCATTGCTGGAATGTGAAAGAAGGTATAACAAGAAAATAGACAGTGTACTTGTTTGGTCTCACTTAGAAATATGATCTTTAGATTTTGTGTTTTATCTCTTTATATTTCAATACCTCTGCAATCCTGCCTATTCTTTTTGCTCTTCCTCTCTATGTCTGTCTCTCCTTATTCGTTCTCTCTAATTTTCAGTCCTGTTTCTGTTTTATGTTTCTCTCCAGATTTTTTTTTCCTTTTATCCCCTTGTCTTCCCCTCTTTTTCTGTTTCTTGTTAGTGCTCCTTATTGACTCTACATTGTCTGTCTGTCTCCCTGTCTCTGTCTATCTGTCGTTTCTATCTCTGTTGGCCATCGTCTGTCCGTTTGTGTGTCTGTCTGTATGTCCTCTCTTTTCTCTCTCTCTCTCTCTCTCTCTCTCTCTCTCTCTCTCTCTCTCTCTCTCTCTCTCTCTCTCTCTCTCTCTCTCTCTCTCTTTCTTTCTTTCTTTCTGCTTTGCTTTCTCTCTGCTGATAATGAGTACACACACACACACACACACACACAACACACACAACACACACACACACACACACACACACACACACACACATACACACACACATACACACACACATTTCCCAAACTCGCAACCAGTGTGTTTTTTAAGACTGAGAGAAGATTGTGGTGCTAAGGAAGTAATCAGTGGGGATCTCTTGGTTCTTTATGGGCTATTCAGGGGAGGGTTCATTCAGCTTGTCTCTCGCCCAACACCACTGGGAAACATTTGAAACGGAGAAAGAATGAGCTGGAGAAGCCAGTCACAAACCTTACATTTTCATTTTAGGAGTCAGTTCCATTGGATTAGAATGTGTTGTGGGTGTATGTTTTATTTTGTGTTGTATTTTGTTGTTTTGCACTGTATCATAGTGAGATGCTTCTTTCACTTTAAAATATATTTATTTCACTTTTGTAATTCTACATTTTCATTGCATCATAGTGATTATAAGTGTAACAGTATGCATGTGGGAATGACGTAGATGTGTGTGCAAGATTAAAGCATATTGGGTTTTTTAGGCAGCTTTTTGTTTTTAAGGTGTGTGCTTTTTTATGAATGATTTGCTTGCCTATAACACACACACACAAATCTCTAGCTCTTATAAAAAAGTTTATTTTCCATTCAAAAAATATTTACATTGAACAGGAAAAACACGAAAAGGATATGGCTTGCATATAACACATACAAATATTTTGAATAATATCTGCAGAAGGTGGTTGATTCCCTTTTGCCTTCAAAGACCCCTAGACATCACTACAGAGAAAGGGGATAAGCAAGCTGTAATCAAAACTGTGGCAGTGGTGTGCAAACACCACACACACACACACACACACACACACACACACACACACACACACACACAACACACTGCACAATACACACACACACACAAACACACACAGCACAACACACACACACACACACACACACACACACACACACACACACACACACACACACACACACACACACGCACTAACATGGGGGACGGGATAGCCTAGTGGTCAGAACATTGTGCTCGCAATCTGACGACCCGGTTCGATTTCCCGTTCAAGGGGATATTTTCCTCTGGAGTTAACATCAGTGCAGACTCCACTCTCCCCAAAAGTCCTTCGGATGAGACTATAAACTGAGACCTCGTGTGCTAACGCACGCAGAACATCTTGCCCACAGGTTAAATCCTGTTCCGCTTTTCGTAAGAGTAGGCCATTGTGTGCTGATGTGAACAGATGACAGAATTTACAAAACCGCATACACACGGGGACTGGATGCTAAAAAAGCACATTAGTACTTATACCATTATCCTCGATATAAAAGAATAATAAATAAATAAATGAATAAATAAATAAATACATAAGTAAATCACACACAACACACACACACAACACACACACACACACACACACACACACACACACACACACACACACACCACAGACACATACTATTCCCAAACTCAGAACCCCTGTGTTTTTGAAGGCTGGGAGAGGTTTGTGATGCAAAGGAAGTACATTCAGCTTTTCTATCGCCCAACACCACTGGGAAACATTTGAAACAGAGAAAGAATAAGCTTGAAAAGCCTTGTCACAAACATTACATTTTCATTTGGGAGTCAGTTTCATTAGATTAGAATGTTTTGTGTTGTGGTTTATGTTTTATGTATTTTTTGTTGTGTTGTTTTGCTTTGTATTGCATTAATATATTTATTGTGGATTTACCATTTCCCTAAGGGTTACCCACTGTAGAGTAACCATTCATCTGCTAACAGATCCCTCCATATCACCCTCTACTAGGTTACAAAAGCATACAAATGTGCACAGTGCATGTGTACTGGGAAAGAGGGGTACTCTCCATTTATGTAGGGATAGTGTTAAACGGACATTATTTCAAGTCCATACTTACTTTTTACTTTTTCCTTCCGCTCTACTCTGTGGGATTGCAGGGTTCAATTTCAAAATTTTGTATTTTTAATTGTGTTGTAGATATCATAGTCGAGAAATGAATCTGTGTTAAGCTTAGATCTAGATGCAAGCTTAAAGAAGACTGATGTTTCCAGAAGGCCGCTTTTTTTCTTTTAATATGTACATTTTTCAGAAAAGTTTGCTTAACATCATTTACAAATACTGAACAAAAGAGTATCTACCTCTTACAGCATGATTTCTTTGTTCCATTGAAAATGTGTGTTTCAGATATATTTAAATATGAACAGGGAAGACAAGAAACAGAGATAGCTGGAAAAACAGAAGAAACTTATATTTTGCACAATATCCACAAAATGTGATGGGTACTTTTGTTTTGCTTTTAAAGACCCCTAAACATTAAAACAGAGAGGGAAGGGATAACGAAGCTGTAATCAAGACCATGCCAGTAGTGTAGTAGTACCCAGGTAATGATTACTGCAGAGCCTGTGAATATATCTGGCCTGTTGGCAGTAGTTTGGAACATGCTTTGTTACCATGACCCCCAAATGTGTAAGCTCTGGGATGCCAAACTACATTAATGACAGCTGGACTTCAATTTTAAGGACAACAAGCTGGTATGGTCTTACAGCATAGTCTGCCTCATTTGTTCAAGGTCCCTTCATTCTTGTTTCTCTTTTGTGTGTATATAATTGTGCAACTGGTTTTCATCTCACCCCCTTTCTGTCTGATAGCACTTACCTCTCTCACAAACCTTCCTTCCATACAGCCAATATTTGACCCAAGTCTGTGGCTAGATGCTGATGCCCGAAAGGTGTTTACTCTAGATCCTTCTATTATTTATTGTCTCTTCTCTTTGGAAACATTGGAGCTATCAAAACCATAGGCACTCCTCTTCCCAGACATTACTGGAATGTGAAAGAAGATTTGAAATAAGAAATAAACAGTGTATTTGTTCCTCTCACTTAGAAGTGTGTTCATTAGATTTTGTGTTTTCTCTCGTTATACTTCGATACCTCTGAATTCGCACCTACTCTTTTCACCACCTCTCTGTCTTTTGTTGTTCTCTCTCTCTAATGTTCTGGTGTTTTTTCTCTTTCTGTTTTATGTTTCTCTTTGCATTTTTCTCTCTGTTTATCTCCTTGTCTTCTTTTTTTCTGTTTCTTGTTAGTGCTCCTCATTGACTCTACATTGTCTCTCTGTCTCTGCCTACCTGTCTGTCTTTCTGTCTGTCTGCCTCTCTCTGTCTCTCCGATCTCCCTGTCTCTGTGTGTCTTTCTGTCTGTCTCTTTCCCTCCACCACCCTCTCTATCTCTCCCTCTCTTGCTGATTTTCTTTCTCTCTGCTCAAGTATGAGTACAAACACACACACACACACACACACACACACTTACACACACACACACACACACACACGCACGCACGCACGCACGCACGCACGCATGAACACACACATGCACACTATTTCCAAACTCACAACCAGTGTGCTTTTGAAGACTGCAAGAGGATTGGAATGCTAAGGAAGTAATCAGCCAATATGTCTTGGATCTTTATGGGCTATTCAGGGGAGGGTTCATTCAGCTTTTCTCTTGCCCAACACCACTGGGGAACATTTTAAACAGTGAAAAGAATAGGCATGAAAATCCTGGACAGAAACATAACATTTTCATTTGGGAGTCGGTTTCATTAGATTAGTATGTTTTGTGCTGTGGTGTATGTTTTTTGTTGTGCAATATTGCCCTGTTTTGTGTTGTATCATAGTGAAATATTTCTTTTGCCTTCAACTGAATTCATTTCAAATCCATAATCGTGTATTTCTAATTGTGTTTTAGTGATCATAGTCGGAAAAATGTATCTGTGTGTTAAACTTAGATCTAGATGCAAGATTGGGACTGATGTTTCCCAAAGGTGGCTTTTTACTTTTAAGGTAGCTCATTTGTGAAAAGTTTGCTTACATATGAAACTGGAAAAAAAAAACAATTGAACCTCTACCTCTTTACTACACGTTTTCTTTCACAACGAAACAAGTATGTGTATCATATAAATGTACATTTATACAGGGTAAGCAACAAATGTCTAAAGAATAAGAGATATAGATATT
>CM054135.1:41212382-41219882 GCA_028751875.1 Rapana venosa
AACGCCCAGAACTTTTCCTCCTCCCACTAGACCGTGAGTGATGGTCTGGGTGCTAGTCTCTCAGATGGGACGATAAACTGACGTCCCGTGTGCAATACTCACCTTGTGCATGTCAAAGAACCCACGGCAACAAGAGAGCTGTCCTTGGTACTCTGATAGGAAACCAAATGATTTTGCAGACAGGCAAAAAAAATAACGGGTGCCGCTGCTCTTGTGGCGGGGAGAGCACCCCGAATTTTACGCAGGTAGACCTGCTGTGACTTAACGTGTTGTAAAATACAATACAATACAAACAATACAGTACACTACAAACAATACAGTACAATACATATAACACAGTACAATGCAATACAATACAATATAATACAATACAACACATTACAATATATCTGTCAAGACAAATTGTGTTTCAAAAGAAAAAGATAGCCAACATTCCCAGCAGACCAACCATTTTATTATAATGATAATGCCACAAGAAAACTATCTTTTATTGGAGGGGTGTGGTGGGGGGTTAAAGTTCTCAATTCAAGTCTGGGTATTTGCCAAAATGAACATTCAGAGTTCATGGTGGAAATGTAGCCCCCTCCCCTGACAACCCCCACCCCCCCACCCCACCCCACCACCACCACCACCACCCCCATCCCACGCTCTCCCCAAGTAAGAAACTGAGGGTTCAAATGGTTGTCAGAATAAGGATTCATCTCTGAAGACAAGTTCAAGGACATTTTTTTTTCACAGGGCGTTAACATCATTGCCAATTCCGCTCCCCTTAAAGTATTTGAGATGGCACTATGAAACCGAGGTCCCATGTGTGAACGCAGCGCAAATATCTTGCTCACACGTTAGCACCTGTGTCTTTTCTTTCTTTCTTTTCTTTTATTCTTCTATATCAAGGATGATAGAATAAGCGCTTGTTTACTTTTTTACATCCAGTCCCCGTGTTTATGCGGTTTTGTAAAGTCTGTCATGTTCCCATTGGCACACAATAGCCTACTCCTACGAACAGCGGAACAGGATTTAACGTGTGCGCAAGATGTTTTGCGTGCGTTCGCACAAGGGGCCTCGGTTTATAGTCTCATCCGAAAGACTTTTGGGGAGAGTGGAGTCTGCACTAATGTTAACTCCAGGGGAGAATATCCCCTTGAACGGGAATGGAACCCGGGTCGTCAGATTGCGAGCGCAATGTTCTAACCACTAGGCTATCTCGTCCCCCTTTCGCCTTTTGGAAGAGCGGTGTGTCTTCTGCTGATGGGAATAAAACACATTTACAATGCCACAGTTATGCACATGGGGAGTGGATGTAAAAATAAAAGGACACGAGTCCTTATTCTAATATCTTGGAAATAAAACGAATTTGAATAAATAGAAAAGAATTATGATAAGATATACTTTCCTGTCCAGCTCTCTTTACAACTGTTTTTTTTTTTAAACTCCTACAGTTTCTTTGCATTATAGCCAAGAAAGTGTAACGTAGCAGATGATTATTGGGTGCATAGTATTGTATTGTATTGTGTTGCATTGTAGTGTAGTGTTGTATAGTGTAGTGTAGTGTAGTGTAGTGAAGTATAGTATAGTATGGTATAGTATAGTATAGTAGAGTACAGTACAGTGCGTTACGATATGGTATGGTTGGTACGGTACGGTACGGTACAGTACAGTACAGTAGATTAGAGTAGAGCAGAGTAGAGTAGGGGTAGGGTAGGTAGGTAGAGTAGAGTAGAGCAGAGTAGAGTAGAGTAAGTAGAGTAGAGTAGAGTAGAGTAGAGTAGAGTAGAGTAGAGTAGAGTAGAGTAGAGTAGAGTAGAGTAGAGTAAAGTAGAGCAGAGTATAGTATAGTATAGTATAGTATAGTATAGTATAGTATGGTATAGTATTTTATTATAGTATAGTATAGTATAGTATAGTATAGTATAGTACAGTACAGTACAGTACAGTAAAGTATAGTATATATAGTATAGTATAGTAAAAGTATAGTATAGTATAGTATAGTATAGTATAGTATAGTATAGTATAGTATAGTATAGTATAGTAAAGTATAGTATAGTATAGTGTAGTGCGTTGCGTTGCGTTGCAGTGCGTTGCATTGTACTGTACTGTATTGTATTGCATTGCATTGAACTGTACTGTACTATACTGTATTACATTGTATTGCATTGTACTATACTTTACTGTACTGTAGTGTATCATATTGTAATGTATTCCACTTTAGGTCACGCAGATTTCTCTGCACGAAATTTGGACGGCTCAACCCGGGGAGAGAGCATCGCCACAAGAGCAGCGCCACCCATTTTTTCCTTTTCCTCTCTACAACTGCATTAATTTTGTCCCCTATCAGAGTGACTTTTTTCTACAGAATTTTGCCAGGGACAACTCCCTTGCTGCTGTGGTGTCTTTTACGTGTGCTGAATAATTATGTGTTAACACACGGAATCTCGGTTCATAGTCTCATCCGAGTGACTAGCACCCAAATCACCACTCACGGTCTAGTGGATGGGGGCAAAGTTTCTGGCCCAAACGGGGATCGAACCTCCTCGCACTTCGAGCCAGGACTTTCCGCTTTATAGGTAGATGCGTTACCTCAAGACCACCGATCCATCATATCCTGGCAAAGCCATCCTAGGGTCTCTTGTATGTGTGTGCGCGCGCCGCGCGCGCGTGAGTGTGTGTGTGTGTGTGTGTGTGTGTGTGTGTGTGTGTGTGTGTGTGTGTGTGTGTGTGTGTGTGTGTGTGTGTTGTGTGCGTGCGTGTGTGTGTGTGTGTTTCGGCAACTAACCAACTGCTGACCTGATGTCATCTTTTTGTTATTTGTGTATACTTCTGGTGGGATCTAAAGCATCGGTAAATCAGGATATTGTAAGAAGACACCTTAATACAAAGACTATCGGCATGAAGTCTAGTATGTGATGTGCCATGTTTTCATTCATTCATTCGTTCGTTCGCTCGTTTACCCATTCATTCATTCATTCGTTCATTCATTCATTCATTCATTTATTCTTTCGTTCGCTAGTTCGTTTGTTCGTTTACTCATTCATTCACTTATTCATTCGTTCATTCATTCATTCTTTCATTCATTGACACTGTTGACTTTTCCTGTTCAGACTGGAATCCAGTCATTTGAGAATCCTTACAAATCGAAATTCAGCGTATATATATTTTTTCTGACTATTCAACCATAGTTTCCTTAATGAATTTCCCGAAAAGTCCCTCGCATGAGACTTTAAACCGAGGCCCCGCGTGCGAACGCACGCAGAACATCTTGGGCACACGTTAAATCCTGTTCCGCTTTTCGTAAGAGTAGGCCATTGTGTGCCGGTGGGAACAGATGACAGAGTTTACAAAACCGCCTACACTCGGGGACTGGATGTAACAAAAAACCACATAAGTGCTTATTCCATTATCCTCGATATTAAAGAATAACATGAACATTTAAAACAAAAATCAGATTTGTTGATAGATTACACACAGTGAAGTAGTTGGTAGAGCTTTATCACTGATATCCTTACAATTTTGAGAACATTATGGGCTGTATCATTTAATGGCTTTTTCTTTCTTTATTCTGTGAAAACGGTAATCGTTCATAGAAAAAGGGTTCTTGGTAATGCAGAAAGTTCCATAGGGATTTCCTAATAATTTCACAGACCAGGCGTCAGTTAGGTTATAGGAATGGTTTGGCTGCAATGCCAGCGTTGTGTGTGTGTGTCTTTGCCTGTCTTCCGGTCAGTAAGTCTGAATGTCTGGCTGTCTATCTGTTGGCGTTGGAGTGAGTGTGTTGTGTGTGTGTGTGTGTGTGTGTGTGTGTGTGTGTGTGTGTGTGTGTGTGTGTGTGTATGTGTGTGCGTGCGGGTGTGTGTGTGTGTCTGTGTGTCTGTGTACGTGTGTGTGCGTGCGTGTGTGTGTGCGTGTGTGTGTGTGCTCCTCTCTCTCTCTCTCTGTCTATCTATCTATTTATCTATCTATTTATTTATTTATCTATCTATCTATTCATCTATCTATCTATTTATCACTCTATCTGTCTATATATCTATGTATCTATTTATCTATCTATCTCTATCTATCTATCTATCTATCTATCTATCTATCTATCTATCTATCTATGTGTGTAAGTCTTTGTTCTCTGTCTGTCTGTCTGTCTGTCTGTCTGTCTCTCTCTCTCTCCTCTCTCTCTCTCTCTCTCTCTCTCTCTCTCTCTGTGTCTCTGTGTTATTTATCTTGAAAACAGTCTATCAGCCCTCATGAAATCACTTCCCACCAGCACTATGAATAGCCCGTGTCCTGACCTCACACAGCTCACCCTTGCAGCGTATACCGCGGCGTGCCGCGGCTTTGTCACTTCCAGCCTCTGGCCCATTTCTTTCTGTCCCCCCACAATAGCTCAGTTATAAATAATAATAATAATAATAATAATAAAAATAATATAATAATAATAATAATAAATAATAATGAATAATAATAATAATATGATATATGATGATGATGATAAGATAATAATAATATGATATAAATAATATAATAATAATAATAATAATAATAAATAATAATAATAATAATAATAATAATGTATGGAATTTATATAGCGCTGAATCTTGTAAAGCAACAAATCAAAGGGCTCAGATTTTTAAAAATTTATGCTGTGTGTATGCGGTTTTTAAAATTTCGTCATCTGTTCCCACCGGCACAATGGCCTACTCTTTCGAACAGCGGAACAGGATTTAACGTGTGGCGCAAGATGTTCTGCATGCGTTCGGCACACGGGGCCTCGGTTTATAGTCTCTTCTCTTATCCTTTGCATAAAGAAATCTGCTCGTGTTATTCTGCATAACTAGAAACCGTTGGCTTTTATTTCAGAATAAGATGGATATTTCTAACCAAGCAGAAGCACAGAAAGCTTGAGGTATATTTTCAAGTTGTGCAGATGCTTAGTATTCAAAAAACAGCGGTTCTTCAACTGTGCCTTATGTTTGCTGATTTTTTTATCTTATATTTATGTTCTGTGACAGTAGTATTTCTTTAGAATTTTGACAGTGGACAACTCTTTTGTTGTCATGGGTTCTTTTACCATGCTCAAAATGTATGGTACCTAGGCTACCTCAGTTTGTTATGTAGATTGAATTACTTGTATTAAACCAACTCTTCATGAATACAAAATTAGACAGAAAAGGAGTACTGGACGTAAATTTACAGTGCCTTTTATTTCCTGAAAAAAGTGTAGAGATTTGTTATGTTATTTGTTGTTTTTACTTCAATACACATGTTTGTTAATTCGAATTCAGCTGCCGAATGGGAAACTATTGGTAATATTCTGGACAGCCTGAGTGTACAGTATCGTTTTTATGTTCACAATTCAAGTCTACACATCAGCCAAGAACAATGGTTCCAAGAGCTCATTATCTGGATGTGTTTTCACCCCCATCCCATCTTCCAACCCCATCCCCAAAATTAAGAAATTAAGGCAAAATGAATTGTTCAAAAGGGGCTTCCCAACTGAATGAAGACATTGCGTTGTACAATCTCATCCTACAGAGTTATCATTTTATCTTTGTCAGCGTTTGTATTATAGCAAAAAAGTGTCACACAACACATGCTTATCTGGCTCAACACCTGATGCCTTGGTGAAGCCACCTCAGGTCCTTGTTGTATACAGTTGTGTTCTACCACCCAGCAATTGCTGTCGTGATTGATGCCATCTTTGAAATGTATGTCCTCCTTTTTTTTCTGTGAGCTTTTTTCTGACATGGTTTGAAGCATCAGCAAATCAGTACAGGAGAAGACCCTGAAGACCCTAAAGAGCAGGCACAAAGCCTGTTACGTGATGATTTCTGTGTATCTATCTATTCATTCATTCATTCATTCATTCGTTCATTCATTCATTCATTCGTTCATTCATTCATTCGTTCATTCACTAATATATTCATTTCCTTCTTTCCTTCATTTTCTACTTTATTCTTGTATTTCTCTGCCCATTTCTTCGAATGAGACTATAAACCGAGGTCCCGTGTGCGAACACACGCAGAACATCTTGCGCACACGTTAAATCCTGTTCCACTTTTCGTAAGAGTAGGCCATTGTGTGCCGATGGGAACAGATGGCAGAATTTACAAAACCGCATGCACACACACGGGGACTGAATTTAAAAAATGCACATAAGTGCTTATTCCATTATCCTCGATATAAAAGAATTTTTAAGAAATGTGAAGTTTAAAAAATAAAAACTCATTCATCTCTCCATTCAACGGCATTTTTAATTTATCCAGCCAAGATTCAAATTCAGCCTTTTTAGAGTTCTTACAATTATTAGAAATAAAATATTTCAGCGATTCAACCGTCACATCCTTCCTTTATTTTTTTCTTTCTCCACACACACATTGAAAAGCAAAACAACAACAAGCAAGAAAACTTGATCAGTGATGTCATTACATGACTACATTCTGTTCCGTATCATTCTTCTTTTTTTTTTTTTACAGCATTCCGGGAAAACGGAAATTATTTATAGGAAGAAGCGTTAATGGTACCGGTAGCACGAAACTACCCAGAGGGGTGTTAGAATGATTTTATAGATAAGGTGTCGTTCGGGTTGTGGGAATGGTTTGGGTTCAATGTCTCAGCCAGTTTTTGTGAATGTTTGTCTGTCTGTCTGTCTGTTAGTCTCTGTGTGTGTGTGTCTATCTATTGGTCAGTGTCTGTGTCTGTCTGTCTGTCTGTCTATAATTATATGCATGTATTTCAATGTCTGTGTGTGTGACTCTCTATGTTTTTTCTGTTCAAATTGTTTGCCGTTCAGCATTTTCATTAGTAGTGCTTAGTTACTTTTCATTATTATACCGCTTCTTTTGTTTTCATTATGTCCTTGTCTGTCTGTCTGTCTGTCTGTCTGTCACTGTGTCTGTGTTCTATCACTCTGTCTGCCAGCATGTATATAAGGCTCTCTGTGTCTCTGTGTCTCTGTCTCTCTCTGTGTCTCTGTCTGTCTGTCTGTCTTTCTCATCTAGAAGAAAAACATGTATGTGACTGCTTACCTGTAAATATTCAAGAATAACGATCATTTCTCTCTCTCTCTCTCTCTCTCTCTCTCTCTCTCTCTCTCTCTCTCTCTCTCTCTCTCTCTCTCTCTCTTACGAGGAAGGAAAAATATATATGTGACTGCTTATCTGTAAATGTTCATAAATGAAGATCATGCGCTCTCTCGCTCTCCTCTCTCCTCTCTCTCTCTCTCTCCTCTCTCTCTCTCTCTCTCTCTCTCTCTCTCTCTCTCTCTCTCTCTCTCTCTCTCTCACACACACACACACACACAGTCCAGAAATTATTTTTTCGAGCTTGTTAGATTTTAAAAAACAAATCATTATCCACAGTTGTTGCATTCCTATTGTTTATTTTGTTTGTGTCATAGGAGGGGGCTAGAGATATTGTGGTTGTAATTGGGTTTTTGGCTGTTGTTGGGTGTTTCTGGCTCTTGTTTTAAGGCTTGAGCTTCTTTCTTCCAGGGGTGGGGTGGGTGGTTGCTTC
>CM054135.1:41227382-41232382 GCA_028751875.1 Rapana venosa
TTCTAGTTGTGTCTTTTTTTTTCTAAAAATCAATTTTCTAACAGGTTTTCTGTCTTGTGTATGTATCTGAATGTCTGCTTGTCATTTTTTTCTCTTCCTGTCTGAAGTGATTTTTTGGTATATTTCTGTCTGGTTTTCCTTTCGTCTGTCTCTACGTTCGTCCGTCTTTCTGTCTGTCTGTTATTATTGCGTCTGTGAGAAGGGATTTTTCTTTTCATGTTTATGTCTCGTCTCCCTTCCTCTGTCTGTTTGTATGTCTGTCTGTCTGTCTCTCAGTTTGTCTATTTGTAAATATCTGTGTCTCTTTCTATATTCTTTGTATTTCTTCCTCACTTTGTCGTCTATTCAAGTCTGTTTGCCTGTCTTTCTGTTTTTTTATCTGTCTGTCTGTCTGTCTGCCTGTATCTTCATGCCCTGTCTCTGCCTCTGTCTATCTCACTTTACCTCTGCCTCTGTTCTCCGTCTATCTGCCTGCTGTCTGTCTGTCTCTGTCTCTCTGTCTCCTTCTCTCGTCTCTCTCTCTCTCATCTCTCTACCTCTCTATTGTTCCAGACTCCTTTGTTCAAGCCTACCATATTTTTAAACACATGCAAAGACTTGCTAAGCAGCAGTACAGCATGTACAATGTCACGGTACCTTTCGTCACATTTCTCGCATATGTCTGCCTTTCATTTTGCCATGTCATTCTGTCTTCTTCATCTTCATCTTCTTCTTCTCCTCCTCCTCCCCCTCCTCGTCCTCCTCCTCCTCCTACTCCTCCTCCTTCTCCTTCTTCTTCTTCTTCATCGTCTTCTTCTTCTTCTTCTTCTTCTTCTTCTTCTTCTTCTTCTTCTTCTTCTTCTTTCTTCTTCTTCTTCTTCTTCTTCATCATCGTCTTCTTCTTCTTCTCTTTGTCTTCGTCTTCGTCTTCTTCTTCTTCTTCTTCTTCTTCTTCTTCTTCTTCTTCTTCTTCTTCTTCTTCTTCTCTTCTTCTTCTTCTTCTTCTTCTTCTTCTTCTTCTTCCTACCTACCTACCTACCTACCTACCTACGTAGCTCTGCCTCTCTTTTCTTTCTCTATCTCCTGTATTCGCAGATTTTTTATTTTCCTTGTCTTTGGTTGTTGTTGTGTTTGTTTGTTCCCGTGACATAAATTTTTTCTGTTTGTGAACTTATTTCGAACACTTCTGACCTTTACGTGGCATTGTTTGCATTAACCTGAAGGAAATTATGACATTTTGTGAAAGTCTATTTTTAAATGCGTTCTAATAACTGTTGTGTACACGTGTATTCATTTTTCTAAGTGTGTTCAGGTTTTTGTTGTTGTTGTTGTTGGTGTTGGTTGTTGTTGTGTTGTTGTTGGTGGGTGGTGGTGGTGGTGGTGGTGGTGAAGGTGGTGGTGGTGGTAGTGGACATACGCGTTGAGCATGAGAGTGGGGAGGGGGGTAGGAGTGCGTACATTTGCAAGTTTTATCGTTATATTCATACATATTTGCTAAGAAATGGAGATATGTGCCAATGATACGTCAGGTATGAAGGAAGAAAAGAAAAGAGAAAGAAAGGAAGAAAGAAAGAAAGATAGAAAGGATATATGAAGGAAAGAAGGAGAACAGGAAGACAAAAGGAAAGAAAGAAAGAAAGACACTAACCAGCCACGCACATACACCTATACACATTGCAACGCACAGTATGAAGAGATCTTGGTACAACGGTTTTAAAAAAACAAAACGACTTTTGCGCTTATATTAATCCGATACTCCTTGTTCCTCCTATTCCTTTTGTACTTGTTCTTGTTGTTGCTCATGTTTTTCTGCTTGTTTTGTTCTTCTTGTTCTTGTTCTTGGTCTTCTTGTTCTTCTTGCTTTTGTTCTTCTTGTTCTTGTTCTTGTTCCTCTTGTTCTTTGTCATGTTCTTGTGCTTGTTCTTTCTTCTTCTTCTTTATCTTTTTCTTCCTCCTCCTCCTCTTCTGCGTTTGGTTATACTTGTTTTTGTGCTATTTTTCTTGCCTTCTTTTCTTATTCCGTCATTATCAGTCTGTTGTGTTTCTTTTATTTCTTACTTATTTTTCTTGCCACCAACAAGGTAGCAAAGAAAAAAACCAAATAATTGATTTGTAAAGAATACCTTTCCCATAATATATATTATATATATATATATATATATATATATATATATATATATATATATATATATATATATACGTGTGTATGTAAATGTATATGTATATACATACATATAGTGTGTGTGTCTGACTTTCTCTCTATCTGCGTGAACATCTTGCTTTGTGATATTCTCTGACATGTTTGTTTTTTTAAAGGAATCATATTTGACACAATCTTAGGTATGAAACTATTGTTCCACCATGTAACAATCAACCATCTAATGTCTAGGTGTTTGAGTGAGAGACAGTGTAAGTTGCCACAAACTGTAACATCGGAATTAAGAATACTGAGAAATTGTCGTCGCCTGATGGATTGCCTATAGGCTATTTGTATTGATAATTATTGTTATCATCATCAGTATTATTTTTATTATTATTGCTGCCACCATCATCATCATCATCATCATCATCATCACCACCATCATAGCCGTCATCATCATCAGCAGCAGCAGGCAGCAGCAGTAGCAGCAGCTGCAGCATCGGCGGCAGCAGCAGCAGCAGCAGCAGTAGCATCGTCATCATCAATCTTATATGATATTTATTGTTCCGCTAAGGCAGTACTATTGTTTACCGCACTAAACCAACTTTTAGATGTTTATTACATTGTATTGTTTATGTTGTTTTATCGTTATCAATTGATGCATTTTGTATTCATACGCTTTGAATGTCATGATAGAGACTTTCCAGAAATAACTTTTTTCTTTTTTATTAACTGAGATTTTTTTTTTAAAAATTGAAAATACAGTTCATCCTTCCTAATTACTCTAAGATAGCGCAATATTCAAGAGAAAGCGACATAAATCTGTAAGTTTGTAAGTACCATATACCGGGATAAATAAACTTGTAAAAAGCAGTTTTTTTAGAAACTGGAAAATGGTTAACTGTCAAATCTTAAAAAAGAGCTGAAGATTTCCATTTCAGAAACAAACAACAACAAAAAACAAACAAACAAACAACAACAACAAAACCAAATAAACAAACAATGTAGAAACCATAGAGAAACACATCACAAGAAAGACGTACACGCACGTTTTGTCTTTGTTTCTTCTTCTTCTTCAGGCAAGCAAGAGCTACCTTCAGCAAACGATACAACAATAAAAACATGTTTACATAGGAGTCTTTCAAGCTCTGCATCCTTGTTGTTTGTTTGTTTATTTGTTTGGTTGTTTTACGCCTCAACACGACAACAAAACACACAATGACCCCCTCACTTCGCTAGCTGCCAGCCTTCTCATCGCATACATCGACCCAGAGCATTTTTCTCCCTCATTGGCGTTGCAGTTTTTGACTTCTCGACTGACTTCTACTACACTGACTGCTGAAAGAGTCAATGGAACATTGCGCAACATTTTTCAAGCAATGTATCCTGGAGGACCTGGTGGATGTCTGCTCATTTTCCTAGCTAGCAGACTGGGATACTGGGCATATGTTTGTTGTTGTTCGTGTCAGCCCGCCTACTTGTTCATAAAGGAAAAGCGGGATGGTGTGTTGTTGTTGTTGTTTTTTTTAAAAGTGTATGGGCAAGATGTAACGTGTACGTTCACACATGTACAGGAATTTGGGTTAGAAGTCTCCTTCGATGGATAGGTATGGGAATGGATTCGGAACAATTGATGTTAACTGCTAAGGAAAACTGATACAAAAAACCAACACCCGACAGTCTTAAACAATATATTCTGATTACTGTCAGTTAAATGTCATTTTCACATTGAATGTGGTCATAATGCATTGAATAACAGGAACCTATTACAAAAAATACATCTATCAGAGTCCTTCAGATCAGAATGTAGACCGTGGTCCCGTGTACGAACGCATGCAGGACATCTCGCGCAGGTATTAAAATATACTACACCTTTCGGAAGAGTAGGCTATTGAAAGCCCGCCATTGAAGAGCAGATAAAACAACAAAACAACAACAACAACACACACACACATAAACACACACGCACAACACTCACATACACACACACATAAACACACACGCACACACACACAACACTCACATACACACACACAACACTCACATACACACACACATAAACACACACACAACACACACATATACACACACACACACGAACACACACACACACACACACACACACACACACACACACCACACACACACATACACACCACACACACGCAACAACACACACAAAACACACACACACACACACACACACACACACACACACACACAAACACACACCGCGTCGTCTTTATACTTCAGTCCACAGTTCGCAAAGCGACTACCTGATTGGCGGGTAAAGGGTCGCATACGCAACATCACACCATTGGTGAACCTGGGAGTGCTAGTCAAACTACATATTTATTTATCTATTTATTTATTATTTTATATCGAGGATAGTGGAATAAACACATATGTGCTTTTTTTTACATCCAGTCCCCGTGTGTATGCGGATTTGTGAATTCTGTCATCCGTTCCCACCGGCACACAATGGCCTACTCTTACGAAAAGCGGAACAGGATTTAACGTGTGCGCAAGATGTTCTGCGTGCGTTCGCACACGCGGCCTCGGTTTATAGTCTCATCCGAAGGACTTTTGGGGGAGAGTGGAGTCTGCACTGATGATAACTCCAGAAGAAAATTGTCCCTTGTACGGGAATCGATCCCGGGTCGTCAGATTGCGAGCGCAATGTTCTGACCACTAGGCTATCCCCCCCCCCCCCCCCCCCCTTACATAAATATATCTAGCACAGTTTCCAGAAGTGAAACCGATATATATTTAAACTTCATGTTCTTACTGATAAACAAAAAGTTGTTTCTTTTTATTTTTTTTAGCCTACACAGACATGACACACTCAGTGAATTCAGTCTGGAGAGTTGATTCGTAAATA
>CM054135.1:41234882-41249882 GCA_028751875.1 Rapana venosa
GATGCATAGATGGATAAATATATAGATAGATCGATAGATAGATAGACAGACAGACAGATAGATAGATAGATAGATAGATAGATAGATAGATAGATAGATAGATAGATAGATAGATAGATAGATGATAGATAGATAAAGAGAGAAGACAGAAAGAAAGAGAGAGAGAGAGAGAGACAGACAGACAGCAGAGAAGAGAGAGACAACAAAGAGAGTCAGAGAGACAGTGATAGACAGAGGGAGACAGAGTGAGAGAGAGAAAGAGACAGAGACTGAGAGAGACAGAAAAAGAGAGTGTGTGTGTGTAGGTCTGTCTGTCTGTCTGTATGTATGTATGTATGGATGTATGTATGTATGTATGTATGTATGCATGTATGTATGTATATATGTATGTATGTATGTATGTATGCATGCATGTATATGGATATACATGCATGCATAGATACATATGTATGTTGTATGTATGCGTGTATGTATGTTGCATGCATGCATTACTGCATGCATGTTTGTATGCATGTGCACGTGCGCGCGCGCGTCCGTGCTTGCATGTGTACGTACACGGTCACTTCCTTTTCAATGTTCTTTTCTCGTGTCACTCCTAAGTTATAAGATAGACGCCGGTGCTTTCTTCTTCTTTTCCCTAATTTCTGAGCCTCTCCTATATCGTTTCTTTCTCCCGGATCGATGTTTGTTAGTTTTCAGTGTTTGTTTCTCCTGTTAGTCTTATTGTGTTAAGGTGTGTTGTGTCATTTGTGTGTGTTTTGTTGTTGTTTTCTTATAATAGGCCCTTTTGGGTACTGATGGTGGTTTTTTTCAAAAAGAAATGTTGGTTTTATGTTTGGCATATCTCTATCAATGGGTAGTGATGTCGTTCGTATTGTCAGTACAATTGTTGTTCTGTTTTTGGTTTGTGTCTGTACACTTATTTGTTAGGGGCAGTACATCTTCAAATTGTCATGGCTGTAATTTATATGCATTCAATTTGGTTACAGAAAGCAGTTGGAGTGGCGATGGTGATGATTATGAAGAAGAAGAAGAAGAAGAAGAAGAAGAAGAAGAAGAAGAAGAAGAGAAGAAAGAAGAAGAAGAAGAAGAAGAAGAAGAAGAAGAAAGAAAGACAGAAAGAAAGAAAGAAATAGAACAGAAGGCAAAAAAAAATGAAGGTTTGTAAGAAACAAGAACAAGAAGAACAACACAGCATACAACAAACAACAACAACAAACAACAACAACAACAACTAAAACACACAACAAACAAGCAAACAAACAACAAACAACAACAAGAAGACACACGTCATCATTCTCCCCTTCTAACTCATCTCTTTCTCCAGCAGACCTTGTGCCTAGGGAACAATGTCACTTGTCAACTTGAAACTTTCTCCTTCAACGGACAATTAGTCTAACTTGTTGCAAACTTTTCCTACAGTTTGATTTTCCTTGAGACAGCACCTTTCTGGATGCTGATGTAACTTCCCCCCTCCATCCCCCCCCTCCCACCCCCAGTGATCTTTAAAACGGATGCTGGGAGTGTATACCGTTCCTGGTCTTGTTGCTTTCTTGTGAGAAAGTTTTTTTGATTTTGTTGGTTTAATTTTCGTAGCGATAGTATCTACTTGTTTGGAGTATTTATTTGTTTTTCTTGTTGCTGGTTTTGTTGATCTGTGTGTGTAGTAATTGTGTGTTTGTGTGTGTGTGTGTGTGTGGCTGCTGGTGTGTGTTTGTGTGTGTGTGTGTTGTTGTGTGTGTGTATATGTGATTGTGTATGTGTGTGTTTGTGTTGTGTTATGTTGTGTGGTGTGTGTGCGTTCTGTGTTAGTGTGTATGTGTGTGTTCGTGTGTTCGTGCGCGCACGTTGGTGTGTGTGTGTGTGTGTGTGTGTGTGTGTGTGTGTGTGTGTGTGTGTGTGTGTGTGTGTGTTGTTTGAGCAGAAACTCCAATTGTACATTTCTATTTCACTTCCATCTCCATTAAAGTTTTTTTTTAATATTGAAAATTTTAAAGAAATCGAAACTATATGATGAATAGGGGGAGGAAGGAAGGGAATAACAGGTAGAACTTAAAAGAGGACAAAATGAGGTAAAAATAACGATAATGAAGAACAAGAACCCGAAATAAACTAGAACAAGAAATATCGTACTGCTGAAGAAGAAGAAGAAGAAGAAGAAGAAGAAGAAGCAGAAGAAGCAGAAGAAGAAGAAGAAGAAGAAGAAGAAGAAGAAGAAGGAGGAGGAGGAAAAGAAGAAGAAAAAGAAGAAGAAGAAGAAGAAGAAAAACAAAACAACAAAACAACAAGGAGAAGGAGTGGTAGGGGAAGGAACAGGAGGAGGTGGTGGAGGAGGAGGAGTAGGATGAGGAGGAGGAAAGAGGAGTAGGAGGAGGAGGAGGAGAAAGAGGAGGAGAAGAAAAATACGAATAAGAACAAGAAGGCAAGAAGAACATTAATTAAGAAGAACCGCAAGAGATTTTCATACCAATTATAATAATAATTAAATAATTTAATAATATATTTTAAAAAATGAATGTTATTCGCTATATCTTTCAAAGTACAATCACAGCCATAGACATTCAACATACTTATACATTACAGAGTAGCAGCATATAACCTCCCACACCCTTCACAACCAAACATCAAAGCGCATTATAGCTTCGCTCGTAACCCCCCTTTGCGGCCATACACAGTAGTAGGTTTGAGGGTAATGGGATGGAGGGAAAGAGAGTTTTGAGAATGTAAAGAGGGGGTTTAAAATGTTAGCTTTGCAAGCTAATGTTTCTCGAGGCGGATTTCAAATGTCACTTCTGCTAAGTCTGGTACGGTTTGTTCCATTCTGCTACTTCTAAGTCAGTAAAGTGAATTGTTTCTAGTTTTACTTGTCCATCCAGCTCTCTAAGTCTGTTGTTCAGTTTTTTTTTTACATTCTTTTTTTTTTTTGGGGGGGGCATCTTTTTTTTTTTTTTTTTATGGGTGGGGGAGGTACATCTTTTCTGGTCTTTTGTTATATGTTGGCGCGTCTTTTTCTGTGATTTTGTTTTTTTATAGTTGCGGGGTTTTGTAGTTGCTGCAGAGTGGTGCTCTTTAGTCGGGGGGTTTTGTTTGGGTGGTTTGGTTATCTTTCTTTGGTGATTTCTGCGTAGTGAGGTGTGTGTGTGGGGGGCGGCGGGACGTGCTGTGCTGCGTGGCGGGCGTGTTTATTGTGGGTGGGTTATGTGTGTGTATTGTGTTTGTGTGTTTTGTTGTTGTGTGTGTAAGTGATTAGTATGTTTGTTGGTGGTGAGAGACGCAGAACGTCTGGTGTTGTGTGTGTATGTGTGTGAGTGGGGGGTCGGCGTGCGGTATGTGTGTGTGTGTGGTGTACGAGAATAATAGAGGGAAGTCTTCAAAGTCTTTTTGTGGAATAAAACTACATGAAAACCCTTAGAATGCAAGATGGTCTTTGGATTAAAATTGACACACAGGTGGAGTGGAAAAAGGCGGGGGGAAGGAGGAACAGGAAGAGAAGGTGGAGGAGGAGGAGGAGTAGAAGGAAAAGGAGAAAGAGGAGTAGGATAAAGGAGGAGGAGGATACAGAGGAAGACAAGAAAAATACGAAAAAGAAGAGCAAGAAGAACATTAATTAAGAAGAACCGCAATAGTTTTCCTACCCCACTTCTGCCTATCTGTACTGTTTCCTGATTCCCTTCCAGCTCACTCTAGTCAGATGGGGGGGATTGTGTTCCTCTGTTCCGTACTTGTCCATCAGTCTGTCTTGCTAGAGTCTTTTGTCTCAGTGGAGTTGTCTGTACACAATCCTACACGGTGCTGGCTGATGTGATCTTTTTTTTTGTTTTTTGTAGTCATGAGAGTCTTGGTCTTAATGTCGTGGATGTTGGCAGTATATCTTTACTGGGATTTAAAAAAAAATAGTTGCACGTCTTTGTAGTTGCCTAGCAGAGATGGTTCCTTCTTTAATGTCAAGGGGGAGGGGGGTATCTTTTTTTGGTCTGATTTTCTTCTCTTTGTGTGAGTGAGGGGTGGTGGTGGTGGTGGATCTGTGTGTGTGCATATGTGCGTGCGCGCACACGTGCACGAGTGTGTGTGTGTGTGTGTGTGTGTGTCGGTCTGTCTTTTGGTCTTTCCGTCCTTCCGTCTGTGTGTCTCTGTCTCTGTCTCTGTCTGCCTCTCTCTCTCTCTCTCTCTCTCTCTCTCTCTCTCTCTCCTCTCCCTTGTCAGTGTGCATAGAAATGTATAAAACAACACACACACACACAACGCTCACATACACAAAACTTTACTGTTAGTAAGACCTCGGAGCTCTAGCCGAGTAACGAACGAATGAAAGAAGGAAACCTAACCAAAAAAACTTCTTTAATTGTTTACCCATCACAAAAAACATTCTCGTCAACGTACAATAACACAAAAAAGTGTTAAGTTAACGTTCAGGCAAAGAACACACACGTAAAAGCAATGAAACAAAACAACCGCTCCACTCCACCCCTCCCCCCTCCCTCCCTTAAAAAAGAAGAAAAAAAGCAAAAGCATCAGCATTCTCCTGCTGTGCCGGCCTGCCTCAACTGCCTTGATAACGTGTGTTGAAAACCATCTGGCATCGTCGAAGCATTAAATAACAGTGTGTGTGTGTGTGTTGTGGTGTGTGTGTGTGCGTGTGTGTGTGTGTGTGTGTGTGTGTGTGTGTGTGTGTGTGTGTGTGTGTGTGTGTGTGAGAGAGAGAGAGAGAGAGGGGGAGGGTAGTCTGTGTGTGTTGGTGTGTGTGTGTGTGTGTATTGGTGTATGTGTGAGTAGTCTGTGTGTGTGTGAGGGGGGAGGGGTAAGGGGGTAGTTGTGTCTGTGTGTGTGTTGGTTGTGTGTGTGTGTTGATGTGTGTGTGTGTTTGTTGTGTGTGTGTGTGTTGGTGTGTGTGTGGGGGGGTGTAGTGTATGTGTTGGTGTGTTTGTTAGTAGTTTGTGTTGGTGTGTGTGTGTGTTGGTGTGTGTGTGTGTGGAGGGGGTGCGTGTGTGTATGTGTGTAAGTGTGTGTGTGGTGTGTGTGCGTGTGTGGGGGTGGGTGGGTGGGGTGTATGTTTGTGTGAGTGAGTAAGTAAGTGAGTGTATGTATGTGTGTAGTTTTGTGTGCACGCGCATGTGTCTCCGTGTGTGAAATTGAATGTGTGTGTATGTGTGCACGCGCGTGCATGCGTGCATGCGTGCGTGCGTGTGGATATGTATGTGTGTGCGTGTATGTGCGTATAATCAGAATGTCCAACAATCATATGTATAATACAGATAAGTCGTACCCACCATGTCGCAACCACCACTGGGATTAGATAGTGAATTAATAATGAAGTGACTAAGAGATGTGCTGGTTCATACATTTCCCTGCAGGTCATTCAACGCCCGATAGCTTTATCTTTACAACGCAGCTGCTGCAAAGCCTAGCTTCCTATCTCTACATTACGATAAATCTGACTATTGATAATAATAATAATAATAATAATAATAATAATAATAATAATAATAATAATAATAATGTAAAACACGCAACGATAACGGCATCTGCAGCAAATACTGCAGCCGTATTAGCATTAGCACTACAGCAAAGACAGCGACCACGACAACAACAACAGTGACGACGACGACGACGATGATGACGACGAGAACGACTAACGACAGCAAAAAGTGACGATAGTAATGTAACACCAACTATAATGTAGAACTTTGGAAACTAATTCAACAAGAAACAAACAAGGACAGGCAACGTAATAAAAATTTTACAGCTAAAACAAACAAACAAAAATAAATGATACAAAATAAGAGGCATAGTACACAAACAACTAAGCAAAGACAAAGATATGAAATAAGCAACAACAAGAATAACAAACAAACAAACAAACAAACAAACAAACAAGCATGCAAAATCCAGATAGGTCGTCCTTTTTGACATTTCCCGGTCTGTTGCTGGCCTCCACAAAAATCGAAGTATAAACATCACTGCTAGATGGCATGGTCCTTCGTTCAGCAACATGTTAGCATGAATGAATGAGACAGATAGACAGACAGATATATCGGTAGATAGATAGATAGATAGATAGATAGAGAGATAGAGAATACAGAGACAGACAGGCAGACAGATAGATAGAGAGAGAGAGAGATAGCGAGAGAGAGATGAGAGAGTAGAGAGATAGAGAGATAGACAGACAGACAGACAGACAGACAGATAGATAGAGAGATAGCCAAACAGACAAAATATAAATAATATATATATATAGAGAGAGAGATATATATATATAAAGATAGAGAGAGACAGACAGACAGATATATATATATATATATTTATATATATATATATATATATATATATATATTTATATATATATATATATATATATATATATATGTAGAGAGAGAGACAGACAGAAAGATAGACAGATAGATAGATAGATAATAGATATGGATGGATGGATGATGATGGATGGATAGATAGATAGATAGATAGATAGATAGATAGATAGATAGATAATAGATAGATAGATAGATAGATAGATGAAAAATGAGAACTAGAAAGCAAGAAAGCAAGCTAAACAGAATGAATGGATGAATGAATGAATGAACGAATGAATGAATGAATGAAAGAAAGTGAAGAATTGAACCAGTTGATCACTTGGCTGACCGGATGACTGGTTGAGTGATTGAATAAACTAGTACCACCCCCACAGCTACTACTACATCTATGCATCATTACCATCAGCATCATCAGCATCATCCATCAGCATCATCATCAGCATCAGCATCGTCATCATCATCATCATCATCATCATCAGTTTCAGCAGCAGCAGCATCGTCATCGTCATCGTCTTCCTCGTTGTCGTCGTCGCCATCATCCCTCTCCTTTTTACTACCACCACTATCACCATCATCATCATCATCATCATCATCACCGTCATCATTATCATCATAGCCATCTTCTACTACGTAAAAAAGGGGATGCATTTTGCAAAGTCACGATTTTGACAAAGTGATAACAAACCAAACAGTGAAAAATAAACAGGCAGAGAGACAGGCAGGCAGGCAGAGAGACAGGCAGGCAGGCAGACAGACAGGCAGGCAGGCAGGCAGACAGACAGGCAGGCAGGCAGGCAGGCAGGCAGGCAGGCAGACAGGCAGGAAGGCAGGCAGGCAGGCAGACAGACAGGCAGGCAGGCAGGCAGGCAGGCAGGCAGGCAGGCAGGCAGGCAGGCAGGCAGGCAGGCAGGCAGACAGACAGAGAGGAAGGCAGGCAGGCAGGCAGGCAGACAGGCAGGCAGGCAGGCAGGCAGGCAGGCAGGCAGGCAGGCAGGCAGGAAGACAGACAGGCAGGCAGGCATACAGGAAGACAGGCAGGCAGGCAGGCAGGCAATCAAGTTGCAGCAGCATCCCTGTACTCGAGGCACGGCAGCAGCGTCAGCAGCATCATTTATGACTGACTGCACGTGCGTTCCGACAGCCAAGCAGCTGTCTGCTGTGCAATGTTGTCTTTCCCCAGTCAGCAAATGTCAACAGCCTTAAAGGAATATCGTTAAAACAAGACCGACATAAATAACAACACGACTAGGACAAGCCACCGTTTCTGAAATAATTGCTGTTAACTATGATTGACGTGACGTGTAAACATGCCAGTGAGTGAGTGAGTGAGTGAGTGAGTGAGAATGAGTGATACGAGAGAGAGAGAGAGAGAGAGAGAGAGGGAGATGGGAGGAGGAGAGAGGAGGAGGAGGAAGAGACAGAGAGAGAGGAATGGAGGGAGGGAGGGAGAGATGAGAGAGGGAGGAGGAGGAGAGAGAGATAGAGAGGAAGGAGAGAGAGAGAGAGAGAGAGAGAGAGGAGGAGATGAGAGAGAGAGAGAGAGAGAAGAAGAGACAGACAGACGACGAAGACGCAGAAGTATAAATCGACAGAGACAGTACAAGAAGAAGAGACATGCTGATGCATTTAAGATAGGTAAGTAAGGGTCCATACTATAAGGTCGTTGGGGAGCGAGGTGTCAGAGACTAATTTCTAGGGCCAGCATATGAGGGGCGCATTCTCTCCGTGCTTACTCTGACCTAAAGAGGGCAGGTACCATTCAGCTGGTGAACTGGGGAACTGTACTAAAGCAAGGCGCGCAAAGGGTTCCATCCAACCACGCTCGACGCTGCTTAACTTGCTGGGGGAAAGCAGAGCTCGACCATGAGCTATCCCGTCCCACCAAGCATACATACATATATATATACATACATACATACACACATACACACACATACATACACACATACGCATACACATATACAGACAGGCAGACAAAGCAGACAGACAAATAGGCAAACACACAGACAGAAAGACAGGCATGCAGACAGAGTATCAGACTGAAAGAGACAGACAGTATAAAATCCTTAATCCGTAAGAGGCCGACAGAGCTTAGTCAATTTAGCAATACGGAGGAGGAGTAAATACTCAGATAAGTAGCTTGTCTGTTTGTTTGTCCGTCTGTCTGTCTGTATGTCTGTATGTCCGTCCGTCTGTCTGTCCGTCCGTCTGTCTGTCTTTCTATCTGTCTGTTTGTCCGTCTGTCTTTTTATCTGTCTGTCTGCCTGCCTGCCTGTCTGCCTGCCTGAAAGTTTATCGCCCGATCGTTCTGTCTATCTGTCTGTCAGTGCGTTCCTGTCTGTCTGCCTCTCTGTTTTAATAGCGTCAATGAACCTATTTCATTACACGCACACACACACACACCACACACACACACACACACACACACACACACACACACACACACACACCGCGCGCACACAATAAGAGAGGGATAGAGCGAGAGAGAGAGAGAGAAAGACGCACACACACAGACACAGATACAGACACAGAGGCAGACAGACACATACAGAAGCACGCGAACGAAACACAGTATCATGATGCAGAGAGTGCAAATTCACGCAAACACACAAACATACAAGCAAGCACGCAAGCAGATACACAGACAGAAACACAGACACTCAGACAGAAAGACAGACAGAGACAGACGGACAGACAGACAGGCGAGCAAATTTGTAGAACGTGGAGACGGCGACATCTTTCTACAGCAGTGGAACACCCTTCAATCAGTGCTGGACTTGTCCTAATCCTCCTAACACGTTTCTCTTTCATCCTCCTCCTCCTCCTCCTCCTCCTCCTCCTCCTCTCCTCCTTCCCCCCTCCCTTACCCTCTTCTCCCTGTCTGTCTCTGTCTGTCTGTGTCTGTGTCTGTCTCTGTCTGTCTGTGTCTGTGTCTGTCTCTGTCTGTGTCTGTGTCTGCCTGTGTCTTTCTGTCTCTGTCTCTGTTTGTCTGTCTGTCTGTCTGTTTCTTTCTCTCTCTCTCTCTCTCTCTCTCTCTCTCTCTCTCTCTCTCTCTCTCTCTCTCTCTCTCTCTCTCTCTCTCTCTCTCTCTCTCTCTCTCTCTCTCTCTCCCTACTTTGTTTTGTTGTTGTCGTGGTTTTATTTTTGTCCACCAAGTCTTTTTGCGTATATTATGGTTTATATCTCATAGTTTTCTACTCTCTGTGTTGTTGTGTATATATATATATATATATATATATATATATATATACTATATATATATATATACAAACAATATATATATATATATATATATATATATATATATATATATATATATATATATATATATATATATATTATATTTTATATATATAGTGTGTGTGTGTGCAGATAGATAGAGAAGAGAGACAGAGACAGAGAGAAGAGATGTGTGTGTGTTTCAGGTGGGGGGAAGGGGTGCGCGCGCGCGGGCTGTGTGTGTGTGTGTATGTGTGTGCACGCGCACGCTCACGCGTATGTGTATACGTGTACGTCAAAAATCAATATCCCACAAGAAAGCTGACTTTTTTTCTCCCCAGTTTACGATAAGTTCCATAGCAATGTAGGCAGAAACAAGACCCACCATTCTTCTGACCAGAAAGGGATGGACAGGTATTCTCTCCTTCTAGTGCGTTTTACGAGGCCATTGACACAAACCTAATGCCTGCTGACATCACAGTAAGTCAGGTGTTTTCATTGTTTTGAATGAATGAATGAAGGAAGGAAGGAAGGAAGGAAGGAAAGAAGGAAGGATTGAATGAATGAATGAATGAATGAATGAATGAATGAATGAAGGAAGGAAGGAAGGAAGGAAGGAAGGAATGAATGAATGAATGGATGAATGAATGAATGAATGAATGAATGAATGACTAGCCGTACAGACTGTATCGCATGCTCTACGTGACAACATGAACTACAATTTTAAAAAAAGAAGAAAAAAACCAAGGTTTCACATGGGTATATTAAGGCAGAAGTAAGCAGAAAAGATGTCGATAATAAGTAGTGATGGGTTGTGTGTGTGTGTGTGTGTGTGTGTGGTGTGTGTGTGTGTGTGTTGTGTGTGTGTGTGTGTGTGTGTGTGTGTGTGTGTGTGTGTGTGTGTGTGTGTGTGGGTGGGTGTGTGTGTGTGTGTGTGGTTGGGTGGTTGTGTGTGTGTGTGTGTGATGTATACCAGAGAGAGATAGAGGGAGAGACAGAGACAGACAGACAGACACAGGGACAGAGACAGACAGTGTATGTGTTTTTTTTATTGGTGTGTTTGTGTGTGTGTGTGATCTATATCAGAAAGAGAGACAGACAGACAGACAGAAAGACAGACAGAGAGACAGACAGACACAGAGATAGAGACAGACAGTTGTGTGTGTGTGTGTGTGTGTGTGTGTGTGTGTGTGTGTGTGTGTGTGTGTGTGTGTGTGGTCGTTTTTGTGTTATTAGCAATATGCATAAGTATGTAAGCATTACGACTCTAAGCACTGACGGTTTTCGTAAGAAATACTGTTCCCGTATAATACATCTACTCACTTACTTAATGACCGACCGACCGACCGACCGACGGACTGATTGACTGACTGACTGAATGACTGACTGACTGACTGACTGCCGGACTGACTGACGGACTGACTGACTGACTAAATTCATTACTTACTTGCAATAGATTTGCAGGAGAAAACAAAATAATGGAAAGTAAGGAATGAACAAAAAACCACACAAAACAACAAAGCGGAAAAGTATTAAGGAATACAAAGAAAAGAAGTAATGGAACAAACAAACACATAGGAACAACGACGACAGCAGAAGCAATAAAATGCAACGCATACGAGAGAGAGAGAGAGAGAGGAGAGAGAGAGAGAGAGAGAGAGAGAGAGAGAGAGAGAGAGAGAGAGTGAGATAGAGGCAAGGAAAGAGAGAGGGAGAGAGAAAGAACCATAGAAAAGTAAAAAGATTGAAATAAAGAAAGATCGAAAGAAAGAAGAAAGCAAGAAATAAAGAAGGAACAAAGTAGAAAGATCGAAAGAAAGAAAGAGAGAAAGAAAAAGAGAAAGAAAGAAAAAAGTAGAAAGATCGCAAGAAAGAAAAGTAGAACGATCGAAAGAAAGAAAGAAACAAATATTTTTTTTAAAGAGAGAAACAAGGAAAGAGATAAACAAACAAACAAAAACGATAATCAGAAAGAAAGAAAGAAAGGTAGACAGAAATAGACAGAAAAAACGGGGGAAAAACCACGAAAGAAAGAGAAAAAAAAGAAAAGTAACAGAACAGGTAAATTAAACGAAAGGAGATGTTTTAAACCCTTTTTTCAATGAAACAAAACCAAAAAAAAGAAAAAGGATAAAAAAGAGACAGAAAGAGAAAAGAAAAAGTAAAAAAGAAAACGAATACAATTTTTAAAAGACCTTTTTGCCATGTTAAGGAGAGATGGGGGGGGAGAGGAGATTGTTTGTTTTCAATTTCACGTAAGCACCGATCACAATAAAAACAATCTGAATCAAACAAAACTAACCTCAAACAATCCACACACAAAACCACACACACACAAAGGTAAAGGAGTCCCATAACCTATAAGGTCGTAGGGGAGCGAGGCGTCAGAGACCTCACTTCTCTAGGGCCAGCATATTGAGGGCGGCGCCCATCTCCTCTCCCTCGCTGCTTTACCTTCCCTGACCCTAAAGAGGCAGTTACCCATTTACAGCTGGGTGAACTGGGGGAACTGTACTGAAGCCAAGGCGCGCAAACGGTCACCCATCCAACTGGTAACCACGCTCGACGCTGCTTAACTTGGCTGGGGGAAAGCGAGTGCTCCGACCACTGAGCTATCCACACACATACAAATGATCAGAACAAGATTATGTGCGACATTTCGGCCACTTTCAATTTAAAACCTTGTCAAAGAACTCATTAACTTGATGTTTTTTTGTGTGGTCCACTTCAGATTAGGTTCGTTGTCAACTGACAATTCAAACATTACAACCGACAGCGAAAAGTGTGTGTGTGTGTAAGTGTGTGTGTGTGCAAGTGTGTGTGTGTGTGTGTGTGTGTGTGTGTGTGTAAGTGTGTGTGTAAGTGTGTGTGTGTAAGTGTGTGTGTAAGTGTGTGTGTGTAAGTGTGTGTGTAAGTGTGTGTGTGTCTGTGTGTAAGTTTGTATGTGTATGTCTAAATGTGTGTGCGTGTATATATATGTGTGTGTCAGTTAGTGTGTGTGGGTGTGTGCGTGTGTATTTGTTATAAAGTCAAAGTCAAAGTCAATTCCAATGTGCTGTGTGTGTGCTTGCGCGTGTGCGTGTGTGTGTGTGTGTGTGTGTGTGTGTGTGTGTGTGTGTGTGTGTGTGTGCATGTGTATCAGTTAATATGTGCGTGCGTGCGTGCGGGTGTGTGTGTGTGTTTGTGTGTGTGTGTATTTGTGTATGTGAGTTAGTGACTGTGTGTGCGCGCGTGCGCGCGTGCGTGTGTGTGTGTGTGTGTGAGCGCGCGTGCGTGTGTGTGTGTCAGTTAGTTGTGTGTGTGTGTGTGTGTAAGTGTGTGTGTGCTAGTGAGTGTGTGTAAGTGTGTGTGTCAGTTAGTGTGTATGTGTGTGTGTGTGTTAGTGAGTGTGTAAGTATGTGTGTCAGTTAGTGTGTGAGTGTGTGTGTATGCTGTAAATCGTGATCTTACCAGCAAAGCTTCTGCATTCCTTTCCCTGCAAAAATCGACAAAATGCGTCACGGACAATTTTCATCTTGGGAAGAACACACGCACACAGGCACACACACACACACACACACACACACACACACACACACGCATGCACACACGCACACACACACACACACACACACACGCATGCACACACACACACTCACACACACACGCAAACTCACTCTCTGTCTGTCCCTCTGTCTGTCTGTCTGTCTGTTTTGTCTCTGTTTCTGTCTGTCTGTCTCTCTGTCTCTGTTTCTCTTCTCTCTCTCTCTCTCTCTCTCTCTCTCTCTCTCTCTCTCTCTCTCTCTCTCTCTCTCTCTCTCTCTCTCTCTCTCTCTCTCTCTCTCCCTCCCTTTGTGTGAAAGCTTTGCCCACATTTCTGAACAATTTAAAAGCACTCCTTTTGTTGCGTTTTACAAAGGGCAATGGCCTTTAATATGTTTAAACACCACTTCCTCCTCCTTCTCCATCTCTCTCTCTCTCTCTCTCTCTCTCTCTCTCTCTCTCTCTCTCTCTCTCTCTCTCTCTCTCTCTCTCTCTCTCTCTCTTTCTGTGTCATTGTCTCTCTCTGCATTTCTCTGTCGCTTCCTCTCTCAATGTGGCTCTCTCTCTGTTTATATGCGTGCGAGCGTGCGCGCATGTGTATGTGTATGAGAGTGTGTGTGTTCATGTATATTTATCTGCTTGTCTTTACGACTGTATGGATATTATCTAGGTAGGCAGGTAGTTCAACACTTACATAAATAGGTGTGCGTGCGAAAGAGCGCTTGTTGGTGTGCGCGCATTTATGCAGTAAAAGAATAGTGGTTGTAGCAGTGTTAATGGTCGTCATAACAGCACTTATGATGATGAGGAGGAGGAGGAGAAGGACGGGGGGGAGGAGTAGGAGGTAGGAGGGGAGGAAGAGGAGGAGGAGGAGAGGGAGGAGGTAGAGGAGGGGGAGGAGGATGAAGAGGAGGAGAAAGAGGAGGAGGATGGTTATAGCTGTGGTGGTCATGGTGAAGAGGGTGATGATGGCTCTGGTGTTGCTTAGTAGTGGCTGTAGTTGTAGTGCTTCTGATGGCTATCCTAGCCCAAAGAACCGACTGAGGGGCAGAGTGATATCTGTGCATATTATAATATATATACAGATGGAGGGGAGGGGCAAGCGTGGACTGTGGCTATCGTTTTTAACGTTGCCTGCAAAGAAGAAGAGGAGGAAGAAGAAGAAGAAGAAGATGATGATGATGGTGATGGTGGTGGTGAAGATGATGATGGTGATGATGATGATATTGATGATGATGGTGATGATGATGGTCGTGATGGTGATGATGATAGTGATGATGTTGATGATGATGATGGCGATGGTGATGGTAGTGATGGTGATAATTATGATGTTGGTTGTTTAAGAAGAAGAAGAAGAAGAACAACAACAACAACAACATCAACAACAAAAACAACAAGAAAGAGAACAAGAACAAGAAGAAGATAATTGTGATCATGACCATAGTCATGATTATGAGAAGGAGAAAGAGAAAGAATTGAGAGAAATCAATTACCGTCATCATCACTATCATCTGCAGCAGTAGCAGTAGCAGTAGCATAGTCAGAAACCGTTGCAGGAACAGCAGCATTTTTGTTTTTTTATCAATGAAGCAGTAACGACCCCCTTACACTAAGAGCAACAGCAGCAACAACCACAACGAAATTAGTGCCACCACCTTTACCACAATGACTATCTCCACAATCACCACTACCACTTACCTCCACCACTACCACAACCACTACCACCACCATCCCCACCACCAATACCACCACCACTACCAACAACAACAACCACCACCACCACAACCACCACCACCACCACTCCCACTTCCATTCCCATAGTCACATTCTTGCTTAATGACAGACTCTCTAGGCTTTGACATTCGTAACTATCTCACACTCGGAGTTTTCCTCCCAGCAACCGGGAAATCCTAACCCTCCTTGGAGATTCGTTTGATGGTGGAATTTGATG
>CM054135.1:41254882-41277382 GCA_028751875.1 Rapana venosa
AGTTCGAGAGCAATAAAGCAATGGATATTTTAAACGAAAACGCACAGCCAGACAGATACAGGGGCAATGAGACAAACAGAAATTACGCATGGGACAAGTGAAAAGAGAAACAAAAAGAAAAACAGAGAGAAATAGGCATACACTCACGCACATTCACACACGCACGCACGCACACGCACCCTCACACACACGCATACATAAACACACACGCACGTACGCACGCACGCACACACATACACACACATAATCACTTAGACAGATACAGAGAGAGACAGAGACAGACTGACAGACAGACACACAGAGAGAAAGAGTAAGAGATAGAGGCAGATACAGAGAGAGAGACAGAGACACAGGTGCAGAGACAGAGAAACAGAGACAGGGAGAGACAGAGAGAGACATTGAGGATTTTTTTTTATCAATACTTTTTCCCCCTTCTGTATGATTTAAATCCCAATGGTTGTACCTTTAAACTTGCACAGACAATTTCACCCAGTTTCTTGCTATTGCCAAATCCGTGTTACATGTCCTTACGGAGTTATCTGTTCCTGGCTTCTGGCAAACCATCAGTCAGAAAAGACCCTGCTACGATATGTATGGCTTTGATTCTGCGATATTGGTCAAAAGCTGTACGTTTGATATGCCCAGATATGCCCACTGGAGCAGACGTAGTGATATTTAAGTAAAAGCTGAAAAGAACTGTTTGAAGATGGCAGAGCGACAGAGAGAATGAGCGAGAGAGAGAGAGAGGGAGAAGGAGAGAGGGAGAGATAGAGAGAGAGAGAGAGAGAGAGAGAGAGAGAGAGAGAGAGAGAGAGAGAGAGAGAGAGAGAGAACGACAGTTTCAGTGACAGAGTACAGAGCTAGAGAGAAAGTGAAAGGGGGAAAATGAATGCAGAAATACTGACAGCAAACAGAGGCTCACAACCCCACACACACACACACACACACAACACACACACACACACACACACACACACACACACACACACACACACACATCAGTGCCGACTCCACTGTCCCCAAAAGTTCTTCGGATGAGACTATAAACAGAGATCCCGTGTGCGAACGCACGCAGAACATCTTGCGCACACGTTGAAACCCGTTCCACTATTCGGAAGTGTAAGCCATTGTGTGCCGGTGGGAACGGATGGCAAAATTTAACACACAAAAACTGCATACACACGGAGACTAGATGTAAAAAATCACACGAGTTTATTCCATTATCCTCAAAATAAAAGAATAAAATAAAATAGTATAAAAAAAACAACACACACACACATAGAAAGAGTATATGTGTTTACCACACTTTGCAAACTCATTTATCTAATTCCCTATACTCTCACATCCCAAATCTCATTCCGAACAAGTTGATCCTGTGTCCTTTCTCTCTCCTTTTGCCAGCTCAGTGGGAGATGTCCTGAGGGAGCTATCTGTTGCTGGCCTCTGGCAGACCGTCAGTCAGAGAAGACCCAGTCGCGATCTGCATGGCTTTGACATTTTGGACATTTCCCTCTTGCTCTTTCTGTGATATGTATACCCAGTGGATAAAAATCCTGATATATAAGTGAATATAAATGTTTAAATGTTTACAAGGAAAAGCTAGGCTGTCCTGGTCATATAATCTCTCATAGTATGTATGTGTTTTGCGCGCGTTTGTGCACAAGCATGCATGTATATAAGCTGACATATACACACACAAACACAAATACTTACACACGCACGCGCGCGTGCACACGCACGCTGCATGCACGCACGCACACAGAGCATGTACACGTATCATACATACATGCACACACAGCATGTACACACAGCATACACACATACACGTACACACACAGAGCATGTACGTACATCATACACACACGTACTCGCACAGAATGCACAGAACACACACATACACGCGCGCGCGCGCGGGTGCGTTCACACATACGCACAAAGGCAGCACAGACAGACCAAAACAAAGACATAAGGAGAAGAGGTGAATAAAATAGAGGATGAGAGAGAGAGTGAGGGTGAGAGAGACAAACAGAGACAGAGGCTGAGAGACGCCCAGAGAGACAGATAGACAGACAGACAGATGGAGAGTGAGGCAGAACCAGAGAAACAGAGACAAAAAGACAGAGAAACAAAGATAGAGACATAAATAGAGGGGAGGGTAGAGATATCGAGAGGTGTACAGACAGACCAAGAAAGAAAGAAAGACAGACAGACAGACAGGGGGATAAACAAAAGGAGAGAAAAATATATACCTATGCTGAGTCAGAAAGCAGATTCAGGTTTCTTCAGATATACAATATTGACCAATGTGATGTTCACTAATATTCATATCATGTTTCTGCCAGTTCTGAAATTCCTCACGTCTTCTGACCATTAGCCGCAAGGCTTCTCTGGTATGGGAAGACGACAGTGATATACTGTGCCTACACAAATCCCTGCTTAGCTGCAAAGACTGGAAGACTTAGAAGAAGCATATCTATCTGTCTGTCTGTCTATCTAACTATCTATCTATCTATCTATCTGTCTGTTTATCTATCTATCTAAACATATATATCTGTCTGTCTGTCTGTCTGTCTGTCTATCTATCTATCTATCTATGTCTGTCTGTCTATCTATCTATCTATCTATCTATCTAAACATATCTATCTGTCTGTGTCTGCCTATCTATCTGTCTGTCTGGCTGTCTGTCTTTCTGTCTGTCTGTCTATCTATCTATCTATCTATCTATCTATCTATCTATCTATCTATCTATCTATCTATCTATCTATCTATATATCCATCCATCTATCTATCTATCTATCTATCTATCTATCTGTCTGTCTGTTTGTTTGTCTGTCTGTCTGTCTGTCTATCTATCTATCTATCTATCTATCAATCATCTATGTATGTATGTATGTATGTATGCATGTGTCTGTCTGTCTGTCTGTCTGTCCGATGGCTGTCTGTCTGCCTGTATGTGTTGGGGTGTTTTGTGTGTGTGTTGTGTGTGCGCGCGCCGTGCGCGTCTGCCAGCTTACCTGTGTACTTGTCTGTTTGTTTTTCTGCACTTAACGTTTCTCTAGCCTAACATTTTTTTTAAAATTAGTTTTCTTTTGTTAGTCTGCTTCATTCATGTTATTTCAAATCTTGTTTCAATATTTATCTCACTTTACTTCATGTTATGCTGTTTCGTTTCAAATCAATTTTATTTCTAGTTTGTTGTGTTGTTGTTGTTGTTGTTGTTACTGCAATGAAAGTCTGATTCCTCCTCATTGGCTTGCCAGAACACGCATCCGGGGCCTCCAGCCCCTGATCAATTAGCTCTCTGTTCAACGATCCTCGGTTCTCGGACTTGAATGTGCATCTCAAAATCACTTTTCGAAGCTGCAACTCTCCGTGTGTCAGTCTGTCTGTCTGTCTGCCTGCTCCTCTGATTCCGTTTCTGTTTCTGTCTGTCTGGCTGACTGGCTGGTTGGATGGATGGATGGCTGGCTGGCTGGAGGGAGGGAGGGCATGACTTGTTGTTTGGCTTGGCCAGTTCTGTCTACATATTTTGTTTGTCTATTTGTTTCTGTCTCTACCTCTATTTCTCTGTGTCCCTCCCCATTTCTCTCTCTCTCTCTGTTCCTGTATGTCTGTCTATGTCTATCTATCTGTCTGTCTTTCTTTCTCTCCCCCCCCCCCACTCTCTCTCTCTCTCTTTCTTTCTTTCTTTCTTTCTTCTTCTTTTTCGCAATTCTTCTTCACAATTCTTCGCAATTCTTCTTCTTTTCCTTCTTTTGCATCCCTTTGTCTCCCTATTTGTATCAGTGCTTCTGTCTCTCCGTGTCTCTGTCTATCTCTGTGCTTGCGCGTCAGTGCATGTATGCATGTATCCGTGCGTACATCCTCGCTTGCGGGTATACATGCTTAACTTTGTTTTTGATGTAGCTTTTTATTTATTTCTATCTGCACTAAAAACTCCTTCTTACCCGAAAACATGACGAAATGCACAGATAATGCCAGAAGCGCAAACGTGATGTCTTTTTGGATGCATCCTTTAATTGCAGTGGACGTCTTTGGTGTTTTATTGTGGTTAGTTTCATGTCTGGACAATATTGTATGTATGATATTGTATACAGATTTGCCTGGCATCAAGCAGAGCAAGAGATCTGCTAGATGTCTTGATCAATTACAATAACTGCTGCCCTTTTTTTTGGGCTGGATTTCTCCTACAAGCAGATTTTCAGAAGAGTATTAAACTTGATTCCAAGAAATCCAGGAGACAGAAATGATTTGTCTATGGTAGAAAAGACAGAGCTGGGGCAGCATATACAAGCCTTCTTGCGCATGCATGCATGTATATCTGCACGTTCCTGTACGGCGCAAACATGCAATTACAAGCACGCACGAGCGCACACTTGCAATCTCACACACATACACATACATACACACACTAGCAAAATTCTTATAAAAAATATATAGACCATTATATACACATATGTAAATATGTAAATATGAATATTAAATTAGTAACATAATTATATATGATTATGGATATTAAATCAGTAACACTTTTGCTGCTTACTGCAACTGATAATGCAGGAGCGCATTTATTGTCAAATGAATAATCATGTATAAAGAAATAAATGAAATACATAAAAAAATGTGTAAACAAAACAAAGACATCCCACCAAAAAACAGCATGTATTCTCAGATCTTGGCATCCATTTATTCCATATAGCTAATAGCGGTAAGATTCACGGAAGTCGTTTGATTTCCTCCCTCCAAAGTGCACTTCATCATTTTCCCCCCTTTTTTTACTCCAAAAGATATCATACGATAAGTTCTGAAAATGTGTGGCTCTTAATTCTAACATATGGAGCCACATGGTTGAGATAAGAGAAGGAATGAGAGTTGAGAAATAGAGAAGAGAATACAGTAAGAGATAATGATACAAAAAAGACATAGAAACAAAAGTCAGAGATGGAGAGAGAGACAGAGATTGGGATAAAGAGAACAGGGAAGGAGATGATAGCGAGAGAGAACGGGGTGGGGATGGGAAGGACAAGAGAGACAGAGACATACATTCATACATACATACATACTCGAACTCGAAAAGAATAAAACAGGAAAAAAAAGAAGAAAAAGGAGTCAATCAAAACGATTCATTTAATCTCAACTAATCACGAATTCCATATTAATCGTAATCGCTAAAGAGCAACAGCATTAATACGCTTTTGTTTGTTTGTTTGTTTTTTTCAAACGAAGCTACCTTCAAAATAAAGCCATGAAAATGGAATTTAAAAAAAACTAACCGTCTTATCAATGTATCATTTATTCATGTTCAGCTCGGCGGAGGTTTCTACGAAACAGATGATAGCGGCAGATGCAGGGGATGATAACATCTGATACTTGCAGCAAAGCCTAGTTCATCTTTGATTCCCCTTATGTCTGGTGGAGTGTGGCCATCATTTCTGCAATCCTTCATCTCTCCTCCCATTCTGACCACAAATTAAATCTTTAGTGATCACGATAAGAGAGAGAGAGAGAGAGAGAGAGAGAGAGAAGAGAGAGAGAGAGAGAGAGAGAGGAGAGAGAGAGAGAGAGAGAGATTTACTATTATTATTTTATATCGAGGATAATGGAATAAGCACTTATGTGCTTTTTTACATCCAGTCCCCGTGTGCATGCGGTTTTGTAAATTGCCATCTGTTCCCACCGGCACACAGTAGCTACACTTACGAAAAGCGGAACAGGATTTTAACGTGTGTGCGCAAGATGTTCTGCGTGCGTTCGCACACGGGGCCTCGGCTTATAGCCTCATCCGAAGGACTTTTGGGGAGAGTGGAGTCTGCACTGATGTTAACTCCAGGGGAAAATATCCCCTTGAACGGGAATCGAACCCAGGTTGTCAGATTGCGAGCGCAATGTTTAACCACTAGGCTATCCAGTCCCCAGAGAGAGAGAGAGAGAGAGAGAGAGAGAGAGGAGAGAGAGAGAGAGAGAGAGAGAGAGAGAGAGAGAGAGAGAGAGAGAGAGAGAGAAGAGAGAGAGAGAGAGAGGCAGAGATATATAGAGAGAGACATAGAGAGACACAGAGAAAGACAGAGAACAATGAACAAAATTAATTCTTCAGGCCTCCAGCCCCTCAAGTGGGGTTGAACAAAGCATAGCAAAACAAAGCCAGAACAACAACAAAAATGGCATATATGGCACCTGCCAAAGGAAACGCCTGTTCATCATACAGTGTGTCATTATCCGTTATACCAAATTGTCAGCAAAATCCTGTCTTACTTTCAAAGCATTACAAAGAAAGAAGCACAGATTGCAAATGGTAAAAACAACCATATTTCAGCAAACAGCGAGAGAGAGGGAGGTAGGGATAGGAGGGAGGGAGACACAGACAGACAGAGACGGACAGAGAAGGAGATATAGACAGAAAGAAGAAGAATTGCGAAGAAGAGTTGCGAAGAAGAATTACAAAGAAGAATTGCGAAGAAGAAGAATTGCGAAGAAGAAGAATTGCGAAGAAGAAGAATTGCGAAGAAGAAGAAGAATTACAAAGAAGAAAAATTGCGAAGAAGAAGAATTGCGAAGAAGAAAAATTGCGAAGAAGAAGAATTGCGAAGAAGAAAAATTGCGAAGAAGAAGAAGAATTGCGAAGAAGAAGAAGAATTGCGAAGAAGAAAAAGAAGGAGAAGAAAAAAGAAGAAGAATTACAAAGAAGAAGATGATGAATTGTGAAGAAGAAGAAGAAGGAGAAGAAGAAGAAGAAGAAGAAGAAGAAGAAGAAGAAGAACAAGAAGCAGTGGCATTTACAGTAGAGAAATAGAGATGTGTGTGAGACAGACAGACAGACATAACTATAGAGACAAGAGATCAAGTGGGAAAGAGAGGAGTACTACCAAAATAACCCCCCCTCCCAAAAAAAAAACCCACAAAAAAACAACAACCCCCAAACAAACAAACCACCAACAAAAACAACCCCAAACAAACAAAACAAAACAGAATCACAATCACTCATCAAACCTATCCCCAAACCAGCTAAACAACTGGTGATACATAACTGTCGTATCACCAAAAGAAGCACACAAAAATAGACATTTCTTAAACAGTAAAACAAAAACCAGCAAAAATCTTCTACAAACTCATCTTCATCCTTTCACCTTGACAACCAATTTTGATCCCAACAGTTCTTGGAAACAGACGCTCACGATGATGCAATGTCTTTGAACAAAAATATTTAAAAAAGAGAAAGTAGGGTTCATCTTTTCCTCGATGGCTGAAGGATGGTGGTCTATGATGGCCTTGGGAAATGCTTGTCACTCTTCTCTCTCATAAATGAAGTCCCGGAGCTAATATAACAAGAGAGAGAGAGAGAGAGGGAGGGAGAGGGAGAGAGAGAGAGGGAGAGAGAGAGGGGAGGAGAGAGAGAGAGAGGGAGAGAGAGGGAGCGAGAGAGAGAGAGAGAGAGGGAGAGAGCGAGAGAGAGAGAGAGAGAGAGAGAAGAGAGAGAGGAGAGAGAGAAGAGAGAGAGAGAGAGAGAGAGAGAGAGAGAACACGAACAAAAACAAGAACAAGAACAAGAATAAGAGAAAATATAGAGTGAAAGAATGAATAGAGAGAGTCACAGAGACAGGAAGACAGACAGACAGACAGGCATTGACACAAACACAGAGACAGAGACAGACAGAAACAGAGACAGAGAGAGACAGAACTCTGAACTCTGATCTCTGAAATGGTTTAATGTACATCGGCCTTTAGCCACCTTACACATTGAGGGGCAAAAACTAGAAGATGAAAAATGGAAGGTGAAAAAAATTCACGTAAGTTTGGTAAGACTTTGGCATAATACCCTGGAGTGCACTCTTAACTGTATACTCTTGCATAAGCATAGTCATGACAGAGAGACAGAGAAAGACAGACAGAGAGACACAGACAGAGAGGACAGAGATTAGGGAGATTAATAAAAGAGTTAGTATTTCGACTGAAATCTCGTCACACTGCATTGACCATTCCATGAGGGGCGATAAACCGAATACTGGCATGTCAACGAGTCAACAAGGCTCTCATGTTGTTCCAAACGAAAGCTCAAAAACGATTTTCCGATATTGAATAACAGAGACTTTGTGATGGTGGTGATGATGGTGATGGTGATGACGATGATGATGATGATAATGATGATGATTGTGATGGTGATGATGGTAGTGGTGGTGATGATAATAATGATGATGATGGTGGTGGTGGTGTGATGGTCATGATGATAATGATGATGATGGTGACGACGACGACGACGATGATGATGATGATGATGATGATGATGGTGGTGGTGGTGGTGGTGGTGGTGGTGGTGGTAGTGGAGGGGGTGGTGGTGGTGATGATGATAATGATCATCATGATGATGATCATGATGATGATCATGATGATGATGGTGACGACGTTGATGACACCAACGATGACGATGATAACGACGACGACGACAAATGACGACGATGACCACAAATGACGACGATGATGATGACGACGACGACGATAATTAAGATAATGACGATGAAGAGGAGGAGGAGAAGGAAGAATTAGAGGAAGAAGAGGAGAATGACGATGACCACGATTATTTATGTATTTATTTATTCATTTATTCTTTTATATCGAGGATAATGGAATAAGCACTCATTGCTTTTTTACATCCAGTCCCCGTGTGTATGCGGATTTGTAAATTGTGTCATCTGTTCCCACCGGCACACAATGGCCTACTCTTACGAAAAGCGGAACAGGATTTTACGTGTGCGCAACATGTTCTGCGAGCGTTTGCACACGGGGCTTCGGTTTATAGTCTCATCCGAAGGACTTTTGGAGAGAGTGGAGTCTGCACTGTGAACTCCAGGGGAATCGAACACGGGTCGTCAGATTGCGAGCGCAATGTTCTGACCACTAGGCTATCCCGTCCCGAGCGACAGCGAGAGAGAGAGAGAAGAGAGAGAGAGAGAGAGAGAGAGAGAGAGAGAGAGAGTGATGAGAGAGAGAGAGAGAGAGAGAGAGAGAGGAGAGAGAGAGAGAGAGAGAGAGAGTGAGAGAGAGAGAGAGATTTTATGAAAAAGAGAGGAGAGAGAGAGGGGTGAAATCAAACCCATCCGTAAAATTCATGTAAATGACTGTGGTAATTTTTTCTCAGAAAATAAAGCCTCAAAATATAGAAATGCGCGAAAATGTTAAACATAATTATTTGTGAAATATTTTGGATTGTCAGAAATAAGCCTTGAAAAATCAAACAAATCCACCAACAAGTAAAAAAAAACCCAACAAAAAACCAGATGTGAAAGATGTTTTCTGTTGCCTCTATTATACTGTCTGTATGTTGCCTGCTTCTCTGCGCGTCCGTTTATATGTCCGTCTGTGTGTCTGCCTGTGTCTCTGCGTGTCTGTGTCTGATGTCTCTCTATTTCTGCCCCCTCCCTCTCATTTTCTCTCTCTCTTTTCGCCTGTCTCGGTATCTTTTTGTTTCTTGGTGTCTCTGTGCATCTTTCTTCTATCTCTGTCTCTGTATGCATCTGTGTATCAAGTGTACACGTGTTTCTCTCTCTCTCTCTCTCTCTCTCTCTCTCTCTCTCTCTCTCTCTCTCTCTCTCTCTCTCTCTCTCTCTCTCTCTCTCTCTCTCTCTGAATGTAGCTTATTCTGGAAGATTTATTCCTAAGCATGTTGATAGACATCGTGACATTCATTTAGGCAAAAAAATGAGAGGGCGGAATCACATTTTCCTCCGAAAAGTAACATGATCCTGTAAATCTGCAAAAAAACAAACCCCGACCTATGAATTACGTGGAACGTAATAATTATGTCTGTCAAGATGAGATAAGAATAATAGAGGTCTCGTTCTCTGTAGTTTATGTGATTTTTTTTCTCTCTGTCAGATAGCTGCTTTTAAAATTAACTTTGGAAACTTGATTGCTGTGATATGGCCTTCGTAAGAGGCAAAGAAATAAACATCATATATTATTGTCTTTCTCTTTTTTTTAGCCTTCATCTCTTCGCTCCGTCTCTCTCTCTCTCTCTCTCTCTCTCTCTCTCTCTCTCTCTCTCTCTCTCTCTCTCTCTCTCTCTCTCTCTCTCTCTCTCTCTCTCTCTCTCTCTCTCTCTCTCTCTCTCCCTGATTCTGTTTCAATTTCACCTATCCTCGTTTGAACTGTTCTTTCTGCACATTGTTGCCTCCGCCTTCTTGTTCTGGTTTCTTAATGTTGTTGTTGTTGTTGTTCTTCTTCTTCTTCTTCTATCTTGTACGCAGAACATCTTGCCCTCACGTTAAATCCTGATCCGCTTTTTGGAAAAGTAGGCCATTGTTTGCTAGTAGGAACGGATGACAAAATGTACAAAACTGCATACACAAGGGGATTGGATGTAAATAAAAGCACATGAGTGTTTATTCCATTATCCTCGAAATGAAAGAATAAATAAGTAAATAGATAAATAAATAAATAACTTTCTGTCTCTCTCTCGCTCTTGCACTTTCTCTATCTTTCCCTCCCTCTCTTTCTCTCTCTCTCTCTCTCTCTCTCTCTCTCTCTCTCTCTCTCTCTCTCTCTCTCTCTCTCTCTCTCCCCCTCCTCTCTCTCTCTCTCTCTCTCTCTCTCTCTCTCTCTCTCTCTCTCTCTCTCTCTCTCTCTCTCTCTCTCTCTCTCTCTCTCTCTCTCTCTGGCTCCTGTTATCTCTGTCCCTGCAGCCGGGTTTGGCCAGCAGAATGAATTGTCTAAAACATCTTTTCACAACGTCACTGCGAAACTCCTTCAGGCGAAACAGAGTTAAGATGGAAACCCTCGTGTTTGGGGGAGATATCACATTATCATCTTGTAATTCTGCCACAACACTATAAACTACTTGTGGCAAGCATTCGTCCGGATGAGATGATGCTAAGGACAAAATATAGCAAATTTCTTTTCTTTTTTTCTTTTTCTTTCTTTTTTTTTTGGGGGGGATAGTGGGTTTTTTAGTTTGTAAAATCTTTTCAATGTGAAAGGTGTTTGATGTTGCATTATCTAATGAGCTGATCTCTTAAGATTGCGGCTTTTGCGTAGGCTCAGCGTTAAAGGTATTTGGGTTGATGGACTCTCTCTCTCTGCTTCTCTGTCTGTTTGTCTCTTTCTCTCTCTCTATGTGTGTGTGTGTGTTTAAGACTGTGTCTATGTCTCTGTCTCTGTCTGTCTGTCTCTATGTCTTGCTCTTGCTCTGTGTGTGTCTCTCTCTGTCTCTCTCTCTGTCTCTGTTTCCTCTCTCTGTCTCTCTCTATCTCTGTATCACTCTCTGTCTCTTTGTCTGGCTGTATGCTTGGCTGTCTGTCTGTCTGTCTGTCTCTTTCTCTCTCTCTCTCTTTCTCTCCACCCCCCCCCCCCTCTCTCTCTCTCTTTCTCTCTCTCTGACTCGCTCTCTCTCTCATTTCCCATTTTCACTATTCTCTCACTCTTTGTCTGTCTATTTTTCTATCTGTCTGTGTCTGTCTGTGTCTGGCTGTTTTTAGCTGTCTCTTTGTGTCTGTATCTCTCCATGTCCCTGTCTCTCTCTCTGTGTTTCTTTCTCTCTCTCTCTCTCTCTCTCTCTCTCTCTCTCTCTCTCTCTCTCTCTCTTCTCTCTCTCTCTCTCTCGCTCTCGCTCTCTCTCTCTTATAGTTTCTGTGTATCCTGATGAAGGACGTATTCATACTTAATATTTTCAATATTATTTGGGGCTTGTTGCCTGTACTTGAGTTCTAGCGCATGTCCTTTTTCAATATCTTATTGTTACGTGTAACAACTATGTGTACCATTTTACAATGTGAAGATGTTCATTTTTATGACTTAATAAGTTTGGCACTTTTGGTTTTTCTCTCTCTTTTTTTCTTTTTTCTTTGTTTTTCTGTTCTTATCCTTGTTTTTGGTTTTTTATTCCTATGTTAATATGTTACTTACATTTACCCCTTTGACTGATGGGCTTGTAGCTTTTGTCAAATAAAATTCGTTCATTCGTTCATTCATTCATTCTCTGTCTGTCTCTATGTCTGTCTCCGTCTCTGTCTGTCTCTCTGTCTCTGACTCTCTCTTTCTCTCTCTCCCTCTCTCAATGAACAATTGTTGTTCATTGTTCATTGCCCCCCCTCTCTCTCACTCACACACACACACACACTCTCTCTCTCTCTCTCTCTCTCTCTCTCTCTCTCGCTCTCTCTCTCCCCTCTCCTCTCCTCTTCTCTCCTCTCTTCTCTCCTCTCCTCTCCTTCTCTTCTCTTCTCTCTTCTCTTCTCTGTCCTATTAGCTCTGTCAACAAGCCTTGATTTATGAGGAGGAAAAGCCAAACTTGTCCCAAGCCCATCGTAAAGCGCCCTCAGGCAGGAGGGAAAGATGGAACACGCTTTTTTTTTCAAAGACATCGCATCATCTTGGCGCATCTGAGGCGAACGAGAGACCCTTTGGACAAGTAGTCTGCTCAGAATGGACGAGACTTCAAAATTGATGGTGACTTTTTTTGTTCTCTTGCGGTAGTTTGAGAACCATTCGTCATTGTGTGTCGGTGGGAATAGATATTACAATTTACAAATCCGCATACACACGGGGACTGGATGTAAAAAAGCAATGAGTGCTTATTCCATTATCCTCGATATAAGAGAATAAAATAAAATCGCTGTGTCTGTCTATCTGTCTGTCTGTCTCTCTGTCTCTGTCTCTGTCTCTCTCTCTCTCTCTCTCTCTCTCTCTCTCTCTCTCTCTCTCTCTTTCTCTATTTCTCTCTCTCCCTGTCTTGCTTGTAGTACTTTCAGTTTAGCTTGATTTCTTTCATTTATTCCAGCAGAGTGCGGCCCATCTTTCAGATGTTCGCCCTGAAGGAATGTGGCAACGGCAAGGGGAAGTGCTTTGCATTTGCTTTCTCAAAACTGATCGACAGAAGTAATTACACCAGGAGGAAGCTGAGAGCGCAGACAGATGGAGAGAGAGAGAGAAAGAGAGAGAGAGAGAGGAGAGAGAGAGAGAGAGAGAGAGGGAGGGAGGGAGAGAGAGGAGAGAGAGAGGAGAGAAAGAGAGGGGAGAAGGAGAGAGAGGAGGAGAGAGAGAGAGAGAGAGAGAGAGGGGAGAGAGAGAGAGAGAGATGAGAGAGAGGGGAGAGAGAGGAGTGAGAGAGGAGAGGAGAGGAGAGGAGAGAGGGAGAGGAGAGAGAGAGGGAGAGAGAGAGGGGGAGAGAGAAAGGAGAGAGAAAGAGAGGAGAGAGAGAGGGAGAAAGAGAGAGGAGAGAGAGAGGAGAGAGAGAGGGGGAGAGAGGGAGAGAGAGGGGAGAGAGAGCGAGCAGAGAGAGGACAGAGAGAGAGAGAGCAGAGAGGAGTGAGGTGAGATAGGAGAGAGAGAGAGAGGAAAGAGAGAGAGAAAGAGAGAGGGAGAGGACAGAGAGAGAGAAATGGAAGAGAAGAGAGGAGGAGAGAGAGGAGAGGGGGGAGAGAGAGAGTGAGAGGAGAGGGAGGGCAGAAGAGAGGGAGATAGAGGGAGAGAAGGAGGGAGGGAGAGAAGGAGGGAGGGAGAGAGAGGAGAGAGATATGTGTGTGAGTGAATGTGTGTATAACAGTGTGTGTGTGTGTAACAGTGTGTTTATGTGTGTGTTTGTGTGTGTATCCATGCGGGTGTGTGCGTGCGCGCGCGTGTATCTGTTTATGTGTGCGGAATCATGTGTGTATGAGAGAGAGAGACAGAGAGACAGAGGGAGACACACAATAGAGAGAGAGAGACAGACAGAGACAGAGACAGAGACAGAGAGAGACCGACGGAGATATCGAGACAGAGATACAGAGACAGAGAGAGAGTGAGAGAGAGAGAGAGAGAGAGAGAGAGAGAGAGGGGAGAGAGACAGACGGACAGAGAGGGAGAGACAGAGAGAGAGTGAGAGAGAGAGAATACGAACAGACAGAGAGGGAGAGACAGAGAGAGGTGTAAGGAAGCAGACAATTTCTTGTTTTTTAATCTGACAGAGGCAGACAAAATAGACAAAACACAAACACAACTGTAATAAAAAAAACAACACAACAAGGAATAAGCAAAACAAAAAAACAAAAAATGAAAACAGTTTCGGTGAGTAAAAAAACAACCTAGAGAAGATGAAAGGGAAACAACAAGGAAAACATTAAAAAATAATTTTGGTTGTCTTCCACTATTCTTCAGCTGTTAGGATTAGAAAAACAAGATCACCCACCCCCCACCCCCCACCCCCTACGTTCACATGCCTACACGCTGGAGCGCGCGCGCGCGCACATACACACACACACGCGCACGCGCGGCGCGGGTGTAGAAGCACACAGGCGCACACACATCCACACACAATCACGCACACACGCACACGCATGCACGCACACGCACACAAACACAGACACAAGACAAACACCACGCAACACCACACATCCACTACACCAGATGAGAGAGAGAGAGAGAGAGAGAGAGAGAGAGAGAGAGAGAGGGGGAGAGAGAGAGATGAGAGAGGAGAGAGAGGGAGAGAGAGAAGATTGACAGACAGACAGACAGACAGACTGACTGACGGGACAAACAGGGACAGAGACAGGCAGAGACAGATAGACAGAAAAGACACAATAGACAAAGACACTCACAGACACTCACAGTACAGACACACAGACACTCACAGACACACAGACACACACAGACACACAGACACTCACAGAAACACACCGCACAGACACACACACACACACACACACACACACACAGACACACACAGACACAGACAGAGAGAGCACTGGAGCACTGAGCTGTTTTAAACGTTTCTGGAGAAACGATCCGTGCTTTGCATGCTAGCAAACCGTGTTTGCTGTCATAACATGCACACACACACACACACACACACACAACACAACACACATCACACACACACACACACACACCACACACAGACACACACACACTCGGGGTAGGAGAGAAGAGAGAGAGAGAGAGGGGAGAGAGAGAGAGAGAGAGGAGAGAGGAGAGAGGAAGAGGAGAGAAAGACAGAAAACAGACAGACAGACAGCAGACAGACAAAGACAGACAGAGACAGAGAGAGCAATGGAACAACAATCCATGCTTTGCATGCAAGCTATCCGTGTGTGCTGTCATAACACCTTGCACACACTCTCACACGCGCGCGCTCGCGCATGCACGCACGCACGCACGCAAACGCATCCACACACACACACACACACACACACACACCGCGCGCGCGCGAATTCACACACATACACTCACACACACACTGATTTCACACACACATACACACACATGAATATTTATTCCATCATCCTAAATATAAAAGAATAAACGAAAGGAAAACACACACACACATACACAATCTAGATCACCTTGAACAGTCTTGTAGACACATACTTTGTTGTTGTTTTTGTTGTAAACACACTGCACCTGGTGTGCCTGATGTTCATATCATAAAAAAAACCAACAGAACGTCGTTATTACGTGTTAGTGCAGCACGGAATGCCAGACACATTAGGCTTTCAAAACATATCAACTGATGCATGCCCTTACAGCAGTTATGTGGAGATACATTTTGCCTTTATTTCTCGTTTAAGTATGGTTTTAAAACGGTGTGCCATATGTATACCCCCCTCCCCCAAAACAACAAAGAAAAAACCCCAAAACCAAAAATAAACAGCTAACAACAGTAAAATAAAGATAAGAAATTGTCAAACAAAACAAATAATTATTGATCATGACTGTAGGCAAAAGCCTCAGTAAACAAACAAGTTTAGATCATGAATAAAGGCCAAAAACTACCTTATATGAAACAAAGTATTTTACACATGCACGCACAAACTTGTTATTGCAGAAAGATGGATCAGGCTCCTTACGGAAAGTTCTTTGTTTTCGAGATTTGATTTAAAGATTAGTTCTGCCTAGATTTTTGCCTATGAAAACAACACGATACAATGCAATGCAATCCAATCAAAACAGTGCAATGCATTTAAGTACAATACACCGCGATATTAATGTAAGAATGCTACACTACACTGTACTGAAGTACAATACAAACACTACGGTACACTATAGTTCACTGCACATCACTACACTACACTGCACTGCACTGTACTGCACTGCACTACACTACACTACACTGTACTACACTACACTACACTAAACTGCAGCACACTACACTACACTACAATATACTACACACAACTGCACTGCACTGTACTACACTGCACTATACTAAACTGCAGCACACTACACTACACTACACTACACCACACTACACCACACCACACCACATCACACCACACTACACTACAGTGGTACCATACCAATGTTCAGCACCATATCAGGTGGGACACGAAAGCCACTGACACCTGGGAATTGCTGACAGAAAGCTGCAGTGAAAGAGCTTTGCATGTAAGGGAATGTGTAGAGCAGAAGTGACAAGACTCAAAAAGCTCTAAGACAAGAGGAAGCCACATGAAGAAGAGTCAGAAAGTTTAGGACATCAACAGCCCATCATCCAGTTAATTTGTCTGCAACAACTGTGCCAGAAACTGTCATGCACGGATTGGACTGCTGAGCCACTCCGGGTGTTGCTTCCAACAAACCTGGAGTCACTAAAGAAAGCAAAGCCATTGCCTCCCAAATCGAAGAGAGCAGAATACTTACTTAGCACCACATCACACCACACCACACCATACTTCACCACTCCACACCACACCAAACCACACCAAACCACATAACACCACATGACACCCCACCACATCCCGCCATCACTTCATTCAACGTACCTCCTTCCACTTCATTCTACTTCATTCCACTCAATCATTCCATTCCTAGCAAACCCAAATCCACCAGTTCTCTTCCCTGCCACTCAGTGTCAAGTGTACTAAAGGTTTAGAGGAAAGAGGGCAGCACAGGTGGACAATTGTTTTGCGTGATCATTTCCAGATGCCATGGTCGATAGACAATCGATCTCACGGCCCAAAGAGTTCTTCAGCCATTGGCAGTTAGTGCCATCATTAAAGAATGAATTGGACAGAGATGGTGGGAAGGTGAGCTTTCGGCACTCCGCTGATGGCTGCAGTTTTTGTAAACTGGCAGAGCCAGTGTCAAGTAATAGAACTCAAAGCTGAGGAACAGAATGTGGCATTATGTATTTGATAAACATTAAAAAATCAATAAAAGACCCAAAAAGGGGTGCAAAAAATAATATATTATTTAATATTGAAAACCCTAGAATTTATATCGCCCAAACTCAAACAAAGTGATTCATTTCAATCAAAAAACAGAAATCACACTGTAAAATAAAATTTTCCCAAAGCAAGACGATTTAACTATGTAAAAAAGCGTGGAAAGACAATTTAAATAAAACATAAGGAGACGAGATTCTAAATACCAGCACTGTAATCTAAGCTAATCTACTATACTCTAAACAGAAGTTCACGGGCTATGTAAGCAGAGTTTATAAAACAATAAATCAAACCATTCCATGCGTACAGGCTCTGCCCTGTCAACCTACACAATGCCCTACAACGGTCCAATCTAGCCCAAAGCAAACCCAGAACCATCAGCCTGCCCCTGCCCTTGTCAAGTGTAAAAGGTTTGGGGAAAAGAGGGCAGCAATATGGATGATTATTTTGCTGATCATTTCAGATCCCAGGTCGATGAAACGATCTAAAACGGGCCCCAAAATTCTTCAGCCTTTGGGCAGCTGTGCCTTCATTGAATAGAAAATTGGACAAGAGGCGGGAAGCGGTTTTTTGGCATTTCCCCCAGGGTGCAGTTTTAAAAAACGGGAAAGGGACCATGAAAAAAAAAAAAAGCAAAGAATGCAAAGGTTATAGCAAACTTGTGATCCCAATCTTGATAGAACACTTTTGAATGTTTTACAAAACACACAGCCGATCAAAAGTATTTGTGATATGTTATACACTGATTTAAATTCAACCCCCCTGCAAAACATAATCCCTTTTTTAAAATGCTACAATACAGCAATACGGTTATAACTCCAGTGCAATACAATTTAACGCAGTAAATTAAAACCATTGTAAGAACATTCACAAAGAAAGGAAGCCCCGACACTATGTTAAAAACAAACATAAAAAAAATCTTGAAGTGTACTACAGAGAGACAACCAAAATACTTTTTATTTTCCATGGGGAAAAAAAGTACACAGGGGTTTTAAAAGTTCTGTACAAAACCCCTGGGCCCACACATATACTTCCTGCCTCTATCCATTCCTTCCCCCTTTTATTGGTGACTACGCATTACACTTCAAAAGGGAAAAAGGGAACGAAGAAGGAAAGTGTTTTTGCGTGATCCCTTTTGGGGCCATGATTGACAGACAATCGATTAGGGCAAAGAATTCTTTAGCCCTGGCAAACAAACGCCCCAAAAAAAAGTCATAACTCAGAGTAGCCGGATGTGAAAACTTTTAAACTTTTTTGATCGCTGCGGGCTTTAAAAAAGGAAAAGAACAAAAAATAGAGTGTGTTTCAATACGGGGCAATGGAATACAAAAAGAATACAGTCAATAAAAACAGTGCTATTGGAGGTAAAAAAAAACATAACATGTGTTATGTGCATAGAAAAAAAAACAGCCCCCAAAAAAAAAAAATCAAACCCCAAACAATCAAATACAGTACAGTAAAATAAATACAACAAAATAGACAGCACGATGTACTGTTAACATTTCAAACAAGCAATACAACACATACAAGATAATTTTAAAGTGTGAGACCAGATACAGTAGTGCAAAAATATATAAAATGTGCTATATATAACATCTACAATAGTACCAACCTGAATACGTTATTGTCCATGAGGAACACAATAGAGCAAAAATACATTTTCATAACATAATTTCATAAAGAATTGCCAAACCCTACACTCCATCATACCATGCACCCCAAACCCAGCCTGACCCCAATGCAACCTAACCAGTTCTCTTCTCTCCTAGCCAGCGTACCCAAGGCTTAAGGGTAACGGACAGTAAAGAAGGGTGACTGCTTTGCAAGATCATTTCCAGATGCCAAGATCCATAGTCAATCGATTCCGTGGCCCAGAAAATCCTTCAGCCATTGAACCAGTGCCATCATTAACAAACAAATTGGACGCAGACGGCTGCAAGGTGGACCCAGAGAGAGGTTGTTAATTGGTGCACTTTTTTTTTAAATAGGTCGAGACAGTGCAATGTAGAGGAGTGCAACGCTATTGGTTGGAATGAGAAGAAGTGCATAGTGATGAAAAGAATATATCATAATATTTAACGACACACTGCGATATACATATTAACATAACGTAATGCTACGCGCAATAATTAATCACAACCGTATTCAATACAATTAAATCTAATACAATCCCAATATTTACACAACACAACACAACACGTCACAAGATCATTAAAACAAACAATAGTTATCAGACCTAACAATGTAATGGAACACACCATAACAGAAGCTATAGCCAAGTGGTTAATGCCGTTTGATTTAAACCCTGTGCTTCATGAATTCGAAGGTTCGAATCTCGGTAGTGACGCCTGGTGAGTTAAGGGTGGACACATTTACTCTCAGGTCAACTTCAAGTGCAGGCCTACCTGTGGCTGAATTCCCTCTGTGTGTATAAACATGCCCAAAGCAAGTATGCACGTAAGCGTTCTGTGGAACATATCCAGCATGCATCCTATACAAAAAATAAGCTGCTCTGAAGTCGAAATGTGTCGGCTGAGGCCATCGGGCAGACCTCCTAAAGAGTTACAAGCACAGGAGGAGACCAAGCAGTATGCACCCTACCTTGTAAGGAACACGGAGAAGGATAGAGAATGCAACACAAAAAAGGGCTATTGTTGTCTCCACGCTAGTACACGGTACAGTGCACAACACTGCTCTTTGTTGTCCGTGTTAGGTTATTATAGATCATAAGTAGTGCAGCAGAACAGTGTCATAGGGTACGCCTCCCACTTGGCAATACATTACCCCCACACCAGACCACACACTCCATGCATGTGCACTGCAGCCCAAAGTGCAAACCAATGATGGCGCTATTCGAACCCTTCAGTATACTTTTCTTCCACTTGGGGTAAGTAACGTACCCTGAGGCTCGGAGAAAGAGGGCAGCAAAGAAAGATGATTGCTTTGCGTGATCCCTTCCTGATGCCAAGATTGATAGACATACGATCGATCTCACTGTCCAAAGAATTCTTTAGCCGCTGGCAGTCAGTGCTTCTCAAGTCTGAAAAAAATAAATTGGGTACAGACGGCTGTATAGTAAAATATAGAGATTTCCATTATGGCTGCAGTTTTGAAAATGTGGCGTAGTTATATAGAGCGATATCATGCAATGTGAAGTGATGTAATGCATTTAGGACAAGGTTGTTTCAAACAATACCACGCAAAGTAGTACAATGAAATGCAATGTGATTCAAGGCAATGTGATGTGATGTGATACGATGCAATAAACTGCAATTCATTACACTACAGTGCACCGCAACGCTACATAACACAATGCAATGCAATACAATGATATGTAGTACAATGCAATACAGTACAAAAGAATTAAGAAAGCAAAAGAATACACTTCAATACAGGACAAACTATACAGTAAAATGAAATCTAGTACAGTAAAGTGCACGTTTACAGATTACCTCCATGCAATCCAGGATAACGCTGTATCACACCTTGTCATGTGTACAACCAACCCATCTCACCTGAGTATAAACACAACCTCACTCAAACCAAGCAGAACCCACGAAACTAACCCAGCTCCCCCCAAACCCAAGCTCAACCACAATTCAACCAGAATCAAATCTAAACCAGCTCAGCCACAACACGATCCAGAGTCAGCTCAATCCTGCCACAACCACAACCTCACTGATTCCTGACCACAACACAAACTGACCATAGCCCATTTTAGTAATAGTCAGGCAATTAGAACATAGAACTACTTATCTGAAGATACACAAGGAAGCGGTTTCCTCTCCTGGCTGAGGCTTCCATTCAATGGTTTACTTTCATTTTCGTTCCTACCCTGGAGTTGACATTTGTACTGAGTCCATAAGTCTGAAAATCCTTTTGGATTGGATTAGCAGCCGTAAGTCTCAGATGCACTATGGAATTGTCTTTAGGTGGGAGTGACCTCTCCAGAGCGCAAAAGCCTGGGTAAGTAAGTATGGAGGGCAAGCTGTTACCCATGCAGCAGACTCCCTAGCTCCACGTCACTGGAATGGCTCATCGGAAAGTCCCTTGATGGTGTTTACAAACCAAGGTCCCTGGAGCAGATGTATTCAGAAACACTTGTACATGTGTTATGAAGGAGGGACGCTATGGCCAATTGGGGTGGGTGACACAAGCATACCTGACACACACTTGGAGAGGAACCTGGCAGTGTCAGGTTTACCTTGCTCATGACACACTGTCAGAAAATGTCAGTGCAGTGCCACTAATGACATCAATAAAATCAGGGCTATGTAACCAACGACATCAATAAAAGCTCAGTGCTATTCCACCAACGACATTAGAAAATTCCGTGCAATGCTGTCTGTGGAATCAACTAAACTTTAGTGCAATGCCACCAACAACATCAACAAAATTCACTGCAGTATCATCAACGACATCAGAAAAAAATCAGTCCACTGCCATCAACATCATCAACAAAATTCAGAGCATTCCCACCAACGACATTAACCAAATTCACTGAAATATTACAAATGACATTAAAAACAACTCCCTGCAATGCCACTAAAGACGTCCAAAAAATCCACTGCAATGTCATCAGTGACATCAACAAAAATCACTACAATGCCATCAACATCAACAAAGTTCACTGCAAAGCCACCATCAACAATCAACACAGTTCACTGCAATACCACCATCGACCTCTCACGATGTAAAGTCACGATGTTTCTGGATAAAGTCAAGTCAAATCAAGTCAACCCCATTCTCTCTCACACACACAAACACATTACCATCAAGCAAACCCAATTTTCCTTCCATTGAGTCTCCCTCCCATCCCTCTGCCTGCCTCCCCATCCCCGTTCCCTGTGTATGGCTAAGCAGCCATCCCTATGCACCATGGTTAAGCAGGGGGCTTTTTGCCACAGAGGCAGAGACAGAGAGAGATAGAGAAGGGGGAAGAGAGGGGAGAGAGAGGAAGAAAGAAAGGAAGAAAGAAAGGGGGAGAGAGAGAGGAGGAGAGGGTGAGAAAAAGAGAGAGGAGGGAGGAGAGAGAAAGAGAGAGGAGAGAGGTGAGAGAAGAGAGAGGGGAGAGGAGAGAAAGAGGGGTAGAGAAAGGTGGGGGGAGGGAGAGGTGGGACAGAGGGGGAGAGAGAGGGGAAGAAGAGAAAGATGGGAGAGAGAGTGGGGAGAGAGACAGGGAGAGAGACAGGAAGAGAGAGGAGGAGATATTTATTATTTATTTCTTTCTTCGTTTATATCGAGGATAATGGAATAAGCACTGACGTGATTTTTCACATCCTGTCCCCGTGTGTATGCGGTTTCTAAATTGTGTCTTTTGTCCCTACCGGCACACAATGGCCTTGTCTTTCGAAAAGTGGAACAGGATTAACGT
>CM054135.1:41287382-41289882 GCA_028751875.1 Rapana venosa
CAGGTACATAAACGCATGTCCACATTTCACATGTGTGCACGTGCATGCATGAGAAAGAGAGAAAGAGACAGACAGACAGACAGACAGGCAGACAGAGAGACAGGCAGACACACATACACACACGCACACGTGCGCACGTGCAAACACACACACTCCCCCCACCCCTACCTCTCTCCACACACACACACACTCATCGAGCATGTTTGCATGTACTTTCCCAAGCAGTTGTGCATAAGCGTGCATGCACACGCAAGGACATGCATTCTTTCTGTACTCTTTTGCCTCTTGTTATCCTGATGCCATTTGTGATCTAGCTGTTTATGTATGCAATGTTCCTTAAGTCAGCAATTTTTCCATATCTCGATCAGTGCGTAGTGTTGTAGGCTGCTGCATATTGATAAGGTTTGTATTTTGTATTATGCCTAGCTCTCTAGCTGTGTATTTTGTAAGGTAGCCCTGTATTTACAAGGTATGTGTTTACTACAGGTGAATACTTGCTGACTTTTTTTTTTTAGGGTGACAGAGTTTGCTCTCTTTTTGTTCGTGAAGTCTTTATGAATAAGATGATTGTCTGGCTTTTTGTGAATGTGCCGTTTTGATGTTCTTTCTCTGTCTCTTTTCTGGCACTGATTCTATTGATGTGTAGGTCTGTCTTTCTCTCTACCTCTGTGTCTGTTTTATCTCTTTCTCTTTCTTTCTGTAAGTCTCACTTTCATGCTTTCTCTATCTTACAAACACAAATGCAAGCTCATGTGTATGTATGTATGTATGTATGTATGTATGTCTGTATGTATGTATGTGTGTATATATAATATATATCGAGATACATACATACATATATATATATATATATATATATATATATATATATATATATATATATATCTAATTACATACATAGAGAAACAGACGGACAGACAGAGACAAAGACAGAGACAGAGACAGGCAGAGACAGTGAGACAGAGACAGAGAAATAGAGAAAGAGAGAGAAAGATAAAGAGAGAGAGAGAGAGAAAGAGAAAGAAAGATAGAGAGAGAAAAGAGATACACATACACACAAAAACACAAACACACATATCAACACCCCCCAACACACACACACACACACACACACACACACACACACACATACACACACACATACACACACAGATAGGTGATGGGGGGAGGGGGTAAGATCTGTAGCATGGTATCTAGCTAGGGGTTGTTGATGAACCGAGGTATTGACAAAAGTCGCAGCTAAAAGGTGAGCTGTCTCGTTAACAAACTGCTTACTGACTCGTCTTATGCTTGTTGTTTTTCTTTCTCTTTTCTTTTCTTTTTGTTTTTTTTGGTCTGTGTCTGTTTTGTCCTCATATCTATCTATCTATCTCTCCCTCGCTCTCGCTCTCGCTCGCTCTGTCTGTCTGCCTGTCTGTGCACCTATTATCGTGTCTGGGTGTTTTGTCTGCCGTTTTGTTTTAGCTCTGTATTTTAGTTTTTGTATTGTTTTGTTTTGTTTTTCCCTTGTGTGTGTGTGTGTGTGTGTGTGTGTGTTTTGCTTGTATGGTTGTGTTTTCACTTGTAGTCATATTATGAGAGAAAGAGGTGAAAGGAGGTTGAGAAAGAACGAGCGAGCGCGAGCGAGCGAGCGAGCGAGAGAGAGAGAGGAGAGAGAGAAGAGAGAGAGAGAGAGAGAGAGAGAGAGAGAGAGAGAGAGAGAGAGAGAGGGAGTGTGTTGTGTTGTATTGTGTGTTGTGTTATGTGTAGTGTGTGTGTGGGGTGCGTATTGTGCGTGTGTTGTTTGGGGTGTGTGTGTGTGTGTGTAGTTGTGTGTGTGTGTGTGTTTTATTTGTTTCTAAAAGGAAGACTTACTAGTCTGTTGTTATATTTGTGTATACATTTGTGTATTTGCATGAAAGGCAATCGCAATCTGCTTGTCTGTAGTTTTGTTTGTCCTACTGTCTGTCTGTCTGTCTGACTGTCTGTGTATCTGTCTGCATGTCTGTCTGTCAGTGTATCTGTATGTCTGTCTGTCAGTGTGTCTGTCTGTCTGCCTGCCTGTCTGTCTGTCTTTGTGCTTTGGGTTATTTAACTTACGTTTCTGTCAGTGACTCTGTCAATTTAGTTGGCGCTATAAACATACCTGTCTTTCTGACTCTCTCCTCCTCTCTCTCCTGTTCTCTGTCTGTTTCTGTCTTCTGTCTCTCTCTTCTCTCTCTCTCTCTCTCCTCTTTCTCTCCTCTCTCTCTCTCTCTCTCTCTCTCTCTCTCTCTCTCTCTCTCTCTCGTGAACATCATATTATGTGTGTTGGTCTATGTATAGATTTACCTGTCTGCTTTTTCTTAGTTTTTTTTCCTTATACCTCTATTTTGCTGTGCGTGCGTGTGTGTTGTGTGTGTGTGGGGTCTGTGTCTGTGTATGTCTGTGTCTGTGTATGTCTGTGTGTGTCTGTGTGTGTCTTTATCTGTGTGTCTGTGTGTGATTGTGTTTGTGTTCCTGTATGGTCATTGTGTGTGTG
>CM054135.1:41294882-41299882 GCA_028751875.1 Rapana venosa
TAGTGAGAGTGAGACAGACAGACAGACAGAGAAACAGAGACAGAGAGAGAAAGACAAAACGGACATAATATTAAGATGATTATAAATCACAAATCAGTGTTTTCTTTCGTTAGCTTCTTGTTTTTGTTTGCCCTTTCTATAACTCTTATGATAAATCACACTGTAATACTTTATACGAAATGACAAGGGAAGGAAAGAGCTCATTACAAAATGAGATAGGATTACAGGGGAAAAAAACTTTGTTATAAAATGGGTAAATATAAAGAAAAACGAGCTGAGGGGCAACACACACGCACACGCGCGTGCGCGCACACATATATACATACATACATACCCACATACGCAGGCACCTGCGTGCACATATGCAGACACAGACACACACATACACACACACACACATACATACACTGACTCCTGCATTAACTAGTTTCACACAGAACAGAACAAGCCAGCCTGACCTCTTTGCCACAGTCTGAATTCTAACAACCTTACGCAGAAGCTACAAAAAGAAGAAGAAGAAGAAGAAGAAGAAGAAGAAGAAGAAGAAGAAGAAGAAGAAGAACAAGAACAAGAACAAGAAGAAGAAAAAGAAGAAGAAGAAGAAGAAGAGAGAGAAGAAGAAGAAGAAGAAGAAGAAGACGGAGGAGGAGGAGGAGAAGAAGAAGAAGAAGTAGAAGAATTAAGACGACGACGAACGAAAAAGAGAGAAGAAGAAGAAGAAGAAGAAGAAGAAGATGAAGAAGAAGAAGTAGTAGTAGTAGTAGTAGTAGTAAGTAGTAGTAGACGAAAAAGGAGAAGAAGACAAAGACAAAGAAGAAGAAGAACAACAACCACAACCACAACAACAACAGCAACCATAACAACAACTACTACTACTTCTACAAACAACAACAGTAACAACATAAACACTAAAGATGGAACAGAACAAAACCAAAAAAGCAAAACGAGAACCAAAACACATACAGCAAGAAGAAGAAGAAGAAGAAGAAGAAGAAGAAGAAGAAGAAGAAAAGAAGAAGAAAAAGAAGAAGAAGAAGGAGATGAAGAAGAAGAAGAAGAAGAACAACAACAACAACAAACAACAACACAACAACAGGTCTACCACTACCACTACTACACCGCCAATAACAACAACCTCAACAACAACAACAACAACAACAACAGTACTCTCACACACTACAGACATCGTTTAAGTGTAAAGTGCAAAGACCACCATGTTGACATTCAGGAGGACACAGCCCATTTCCAAATCCACACGAAAGAGGCTTTCATGGCCATCGTATTCATTCCAACAGTCTGCCTGATAAATTCCATGCCGAAATGCCACTCCATCAATAGCAGACAGACAGACAGCAGTTACAAGCAAACAGAAGTCCTTTCTCTGATGCGCACGTGATTCTACATAATCATAATACACTCACATACATGACACGTTGGAATTGTCAAGGGAGATGCATCTCTCTTCTGCATGTAAATTTGGTAGGTTGGAACTTTGGAAATGGAAGGTCAGATACGTTGAGGTATGATTGATGAGTGATGAGTGATTTGATGCATATTGTGGAAGAGAGTTTTCACGTTCACTTTCTTCTTCACCTATCCCGTAAGTTTTGTAGACGGTGGGAGCACCACTGAAGATTCTGCAACCAGCTTCCTCCACTTTCCACTGTCCGGAAGAGACTTTCTTGACTTTTTAAAAATGTTATTCTTTTATATTGAGGATGATGGAATAAGCACTTGTGTGCTTTTTTACAGCCAGTCCCTGTGTGCATGCGTTTTGTAAAAAAAATTATGTCACATTTTCCCACCGGCACACAATGGTCTACTCTTACGAAAGGCGAAATAGGATTTAACGTGTGCGCAAGATGTTTTGCGTGCGTTCGCACACGGGACCTCGGTTTATAGTCTCATCTGAAGGACTTTGGGGAAGAATGGAGTCTGCACTGATGTTAACTTACTTACTTAGGCCCATCACTGCCCCTGGAGCATAGGCCGCCGACAACAGTCCGCCAGAGTCCTCTGTCCTGGGCTATTCTCTCCAGCTGTCTCCAGGTATATCCCAAACTGATGTTAACTCCAGAGGAAAATATCCCCTTGAACGGGAATCGAACTCGGGTCGTCAGATTGCGAGCGCAATGTTCTAACCACTAGGCTGTCCCGCCCCCTCTGTGTATGTATGTATGCATAGATTATCAAGATGCACGAATTTGGAGGTGGGCTCTTTCATGTTATATTGTGCATAGTGTTTCTGGAAATGTATGATAAATACTAATGGATGATATGACAATGAGGAGGAGGAAGAGATAATAATGACACCAAAGGCGACACTAAAGAAAGACTATAGTATCAAAAATAAGCATGAAAATCTCAAGAATAACAATGACAATCACAATCTGGACAACAGTGACGATCATAAAGACCACCAAGGCAACATCATTCCTTTCTGTAACCTCACGGCGAAGACGCATTCATTCGTCAGGACCTGACGTATCACAGTAGGAGAGGAAGAGACCAGCAGAGAGAATAATGAGGAACCCCCCTCCCCCCACCACCACCACCACCACCACCACCACCACCAATTTCCATTTCTCCAACTGAACCGTTTTTGAATAGAAATCATTTGTTACCCTGCCACTTCCATCCTTGTTTCTATCACTGTAGGGAGGCTGCGGGAAAAATCAACATGTAATTAATTCTGAAAGTAGACAAAGGCAGGTTTGTGACGGTCAAACTAAAAGATGAAGAAAGAAGCATGTTTTGGGTGGTTATGAAGTCCATATTCTGATTACGTGTGTTTGCTAAAAAGAAAAATATAATAATGTCATGTTTTAAAGAATTGTAACCATGTTTGTGAAAAGAAGTATAATTATGCAAGTTTATGAAAATGCATCAGCAAAAACGAAACAAAGCAAAAAAAAGGAACTCACAATCACATACAAACACACGCACACACGCACAAACACACACACACACACACACACACACACACACATACACAAGCGCGCACACACACAAACACACACACACACACACGAGCACAACACACACACACACACACACAACACACATGCACACACACACACATACGTACGTAAACACACAAGCAAACACACACACACACACACACACACACACACACACACACACACACACACCACACACACGAAAACACACAATCACACCACACACACACACACATGCCCCACCAACCCCACAACCCCCTCCGCACACACACACACACACACACACACACACACCACACACACACACACACACACACCACACCACACACAACAATAGCCTCCCTCCCCTTCCACCCATATGCATACCACCACACATCCATCATCGCCAGCACCAATACACACAAAGAAACAAGCAAGAAAGACAACATTTACAAACAGACACAACACAGGCACAGACAACAGCACAAGCGTATAGACAGACACACAGAGACAGAGAGAGAAACAGACAGTAGGCTTCTTGTCCTAGGGCTGAAAATGGATGACGGGTATCTAAGACTTTCCATTAAAGTTGATGAACATGTCACCCCCCCCCCCACCCCACCCAACCCACCCCCCCACTGCAAGCTTGATCCGATTAGCAACTGTCAACTGTCAGTAAGCAGAGAGAGAGACAGACAGACAGACAGACAGGCAGACAGAGAGAGAGACAGACAGAGAGACAGACAGAGAGGACGACAGATAGACAAAAACAGACATAAACAGACGGAGAAAGAGACAGACAGAGACAGGCAGAGACAGAGAAACAATCACAAAGAGAAACACTGAACACTGGACGCTGAAAGCAATTTATTGCCATTAACAATACAGTCTTTTTGGCAAGGAGCACGATATGAACACAATTTAAACAATATGCTTTTTGCAACAAAGAAATAATGAAAACCGAAAAGAGGAAAAGGAATCCCCAATAACTACATTCAACCGAATGCAGTAATTGTAATCATACATTAATTGTTATCTCAAGTTTGCACACACACACACACACACACACACACACACACACACACACACACACACCAGTGACATGTTCCCCAAAAATCAGCAACAGTGTGGACAAATCGACCACCCGACCCTCACATTCAGATATTGCAATTTAGCCAAATATGGAAAAGAAAATAGTGTTACATTGAAAAATATATCAGTTAAAGGTAGTTTTCTTCCTTCTGCTATCCCAAGCAAGGGAGATAAATTTTGCAAGTAATTTTAGAAATTCTTCATCTTCAATCAAGAGAATGCTAATTCTATCTCTAATTCTTGAGATTTCTTCATTAAATATGAGACATTTCTGACGGATGTCATCGTACGAATTACAATCAAACAAAAAATGCATCTCATCTTCAGTCTGCGCGCCACACATGGAGCATAGAGACTGTGCAGATTTGTCAGTGGAAAACCATGTTTTGCAGGCATTTAGGCCAAAAGTTCTTAATCTGAATCGAGCAAGATTACTCCAATGCCGTTTCTGTGTTACGACTGTAACATACTTTACTGTTTGAAAAAAACAATTTTAAAGGAAGAGTACCAGTTATACTTTTCTGATTCTTCTATGCAAGCATGCCATTCTTGTTTTTCAGGAATCTATAATTCTGTCTTTAAATTCCCACAAAAATCCTTGCTCAAATCCAACTCCCTAGCACATCCACACAATACCAAATCCATGCGTTGTTAGTAATTGCTTAACAACAAATGCCCAGTTCTGTTTCCCTGCTTCTAGTTAGATCAACAGTAACTCATAGTTTTGTGCACATCTTGACATAGGATTTGAGTTATTTAACATATCTTATTACATTCAGTTTCGAATCTTTATAAAAAGGATACGGCCAGTTTCAACCCTATGAAACTGCCACACACAATAGGTAGTAAATTGCTAGAAGAAGAGAGTCTGATGAGTAGATCAACGAGAAGCAGAGAGCTGCTGCACAGATCTGAGGGATAGGAATGGAGGTAATTGAGACAAATTGAATAACTCAGTGCGACATAAAA
>CM054135.1:41307382-41312382 GCA_028751875.1 Rapana venosa
CGAAAGACGGAGCACTTTCCACAACATATGCCCTCCGTTAAACAAATAGACACACCGATTAGATCAATAACCCAACTCAAGTCAAACGCTATGAATTAATGCTGTTTCCTTATCATTCGACTTGATTCCCATGTCAATAGCTCCCCCTATACAGGGAGAGCGAATTTTGTGGACTAGACTATAGCATTATCGTACAGGATGGTAGACAGAATGTCAAAAACCCATCAATAGAGACTGACTACTCATAAAGTTGGTCAACCATCGCATGTATCAAATGGATATTCTGGGTTAGATTTACAGAAGGGTAAGATCAGACTTTTACAAGAAGAAGAAGCAAGGGTCCTTTCTAAAATGAGTGATATGGAAATAAAACAAGCACACAAATAATAACAATATGTTGTTTTATGAGTCAGTAGCATTAGCATACATGCTTTAAAAATGAACACCCCGTATACAGAAAGAACGAAATATTTTTAAAGTACCACTCTTTAGGCATAGAAAGTATATCACGATTCCTTGAAAGAACGAAACACGTGTTTGCATGAAGAATTCGAGACTCGTGAAGAAATAGCATTATGAGAAAACATCGATAAAATGAAGAGGAAAAACATAATGAATGGGGCAAGAAAGAAAGAGGAAAAAGAGAGAGAAAAAGGACAAAAGGAGAACTACAGAGAAAGCGAAGGGGGGGGGGGGGGGGGGGGAGGGAGACAGAGAGAGCGAGAGAGAGGGCGACAGACAGATACAGACAGACAGTGTGTGTGTGTGTGTGTGTGTGTGTGTGTGTGTGTGTGTGTGTGTGTGTGTGTATCTGTGTGTGTGTCTGCGTGTGTCTGCGTGTGCCTGTGTCTGTCTGTGTCCGTCTCTGTCTCTGTCTGTCCGTGTGCGCAAGTGAACATCCAACTCACCAAACTTTAACACTATGCAGTCATATTAAAGCTCGTGCAATATTTCGTAGCATCTCAATCACTGTCACTGGTCTAACAGGCAAAAGGCCCCTCTACACATCTTGTAATAGCTTTCTAACCACGATCAGTGCAGCCTAGTCCCCCCATGCATATTAATCATTCTTAATGATGTTCTCCTATCTCTAGCAGTCTTTACTGGTGGATCGGTGGTCTAGAGGTAACGCGCCTGTCTAGAAAGCGAAAAGTCCGGGTCGGAAGAGTGCGGTGGTTCAAATCCCGTTTGGGCCCGAAACTTTTCCCCCATCCATTAGACCATGAGTGGTGGTCTGGGCGCTAGTCTTTCGGATGAGACGATAAACCGAGGTCCAATGTGCTTACACACAATTTTCAGCGCACGTAAAAGAACCCACGGCAACAAGAGAGCAGTCCCTGGAAAAATTCTTAGAAAAAACCCACTCTGATTGGGAAACAAATACAGTTGCAGACAAAAACCAAAAAGAGGTGGCGCTGCTCTTGTGGCGACGCGCTCTCCCCGGGGAGAGCAGCCCGAATTTCACGCAGAGAAATCTCGTGACTTAAAGTGGTATAAAATAAGATTTAAAAATAAATTAAAATTTTAAAAATACCGCAAAAGATTTACTGGAGTAGGCGAATAAACCTTGTTTTTCGATAAGCTCTCTTTTTGTACGTGAGTAAAATTTGGCTTTGCATCAGAGAATGGACCAGGATGAATGACTCGGCACTACTGCGCAGAGCCGAGGACCGAGATGGATGGAGGAGGCTTACCACGGCATCGTCTTTCGTGTCTCCTCCACGACCGCCAAGGTCACGGGACTGATGATGATGATGAAAATTTGGCATTCACTAATGCCAGGATCAGATATGGTGTTCTAAGCTTTCTGATATGAAATGACATTCGGCAAGTATAAAACTGTATATTTTTGTCGGGATAATCTCGTAAAAGCTTCGTTTTTACATTGCAATGTTGTTATGTGTTCTTTGAAATATTGCAGCAAACGGATTTTCCTGATATCTTGTCTTCTTTTGCGTTTTGCAGGAATTTAGTTGGATTACGTTTCCTGAAACTTAATCTAGGTTATTTATGATACCTTAGTAGATGTTTCCGTCCTTTAAATGAGGACAAGTTTTAGGTTGCAGAGAATGTTGGGGTTCTGTACTGTTTCCAGTTTAATAGCAAATAACGACATATTGTTAATCTACATTGAATCATCAGTCATTATGTTAAAGGGACAATAATACATTTTCTGTGGAACTTACGAAAAATTTACACAGCCGCACACACACAGAGACCGGATGCAAAAATAAAAAGCACAGAAGTGCCTATTCCATTACCCTCGAGTTATAATAATAATAATAATAATAATAATAATAATAATAATAATAATAATAATAATAATAATAATAATAATAATAATAATAATAATAATAATAATAATAATAATAATAATAATAATAATAATGATAATAATAATAATGTATGGAATTTATAATACGCTGAATCTTGTAAAGAAACAATTCAAAGCGCTCAGTATGCGTTTTTTTTAAATTTTGTCATCTGTTACCACCGGCACACAATGGCCTAGTCTTTTGGACAGCGGAGCAGGATTTAACTTGTGCGCAAGATGTTCTGCAAAGAATAAATGAAAAGAGAAGGACAGAACCAGTTCTTGATTAGATGCACAGTATTAGGAAGTCTCCTTTCCTAGCAGTGTATTTGGTTGTTGTGCTGTGTTTGTGTTGTGAGTGGGGTTCCGAACGTCTATAAATGAAAATACAAAAGCCAACAATGACAGAGATATGGCTTTGCTGTGCTTGTAGACTTAGCAGTGATGATGGTTGTTGTTGTTGTTGTTGTTGTTGTGTTTTATGGGGGAGGTGGTGGTGGTGGTGGTAGATCTCATAATGATGGTCATGTTGTTGATCGTGATAGTTGTGGTAGTGGTGGTGGTTATGGTAGTTGTGTGTGTGTATTTGTGTTTGTGTGTGCGTGTGCGTATGTGTGTGTACATGTATAGATGTATATGTTGCGTGTGTGTGTTTATATGTGCGTGTGAATGTGTGCCTGCGTGTGCAAGCGCGTGCGCACACGCGCGCATGCATACATGTGTGTATGCTACAGTTTTCACGTCATAGATTGTAGATTTTGTTTGGATATTCGGTTTGTTTACGTCCTATGTATGATTTATCTTTTTTTCAGGAAAAAAAACAACCAGCTGAAAATCTCCATTATTCATTAATATAAACATAGTCTTCACAATATGTTTCTCTGTAATGTTTATCCTGTTTCGCTACTTTCCCTCTCAAGCGCATAATACCGAAGAGTGTCTCTGTATCGACATAACAAACACCGCCCAAGCCCAACACTGGACAGAGTTGTGCATTCACGTCCGCGTATAGACGTTTTCGTTTTTAGCCTTCAGAAACTGTGGATGCTAGATCTCTTGTGTTTATTTAGACAGTGACAATTCACACCAAATATATGTGCAGGGTAAACTCTCACGAAGAACCAAAATTGGGAGAAAAAATCGGTTTAGAATGTCCGTATGGTGGAATCCGCATATTTCCGATCCCCACCCCTCTCCTTTTAGATATTCCTGTCTCTCCTTTCTCTGTTTTTTTTCTCCTTCTTCTTCTATTCATTCTTTTTGTCTTTATGTACTCCTACTCTTCAGTTCTTCAACAAATTTGCTGACCTTACACTTGTCTCTTAGTCTTATTGCCTCCTTTAACCCCCCTGCCTCCCCAACCGTTCTGCTGTAAATAATACACAACCACACTCGATCGATCGCAAACAATGCCACGAAGCCAGCATCATTAAGGCAGCAGTGCCTTCAGGGCCCATTGCCCATTGCAACACTCAACCTGTCTGCCTTGGTACCTCTTCGCCTGTCTGCCTACTATCATGTTGATGCCGGAGGACAGTAAGAAACGCTCCCTAGGGGAGAGAGAGAGAGAGAGAGGAGAGAGGAGAGAGAGAGAGGAGAGAGAGAGAGAGAGAGAGAGAGAGAGAGAGAGAGAGAGAGAGAGACAGACAGACAGACAGACAGACAGACAGACAGGCAAACAGACAGACAGAAGACAGAGACAGACAGTCAGACAGACAGACAGAGACAGATAGAACTCGAACTCGAATGATTTATTCACAAAAAAGGTCATTGGCCCATACATTAAGGGGGTTGCCGAACTGCTTAGTATTTTGGTGGGGGTAAAAGCAATCGTAACGACAAAATGTTACTGTATAATATTTTTTAAAAAGTCAGCTACAAAAATATGACTTAGGATAACAATATATCATTCTGAAAGCTTACTACAAATATAATGTGAGGCTGCGCACAACCTCAGGAAGAGAGACAGACAGATAGAGAAAAGGACAGAGAGACAGACACAGAGACAGACAGAGAGAGACAAAGAGAGAGAGAGAGACAGAGAGACAGAGAGGGAGAGAGAGAGAGAGAGAGAGAGAGAGAGAGAGAGAGAGAGAGAGAGAGATCTAGACGTAAACAGGTTGTGTGAGGGCTAGTGTTGCATAATTATGATGTGGGAGTGGGTATGGACTGGTACCATTTGACCATCTAGTATGTATGCCATGCTTTTGTTTGTTTGCTCTGTTGTTGTTGTTGTTGTTGTTGTTGTTGTTGTTGTTTTCTGTTGGTCATGCTTGTCTGCATGCGTGAGGGTTTGGAAATGTAGTGGAGGAAGAATCTAGAATGTGTGTGTGTGTGTGTGTGTGTGTGTGTGTGTGTGTGTGTGTGTGTGTGTGTGTGTGTGTGTGTGTGTGTGTGTGTGTGTGTGTGTGTGTTGTGTGTTAGTTCTTCAGTTTACGTCCTTCCACCGAAACGTGATATCAGACGGTTAAGTGTGTGGTTGTGTGTGTGTGTGTGTGTGTGTGTGTGTGTGTGTGTGTGTGTGTGTGTGTGTGTGTGTGTGTGTGTGTATGCTTGTGTTTGAGTGTGTATGTGTGCGTATGTGTGTGTGAGATTGTGTGTATGTAAGTGTGTATACATGCGTGCGTGTATGCGTGCGCATATGTATGAGTGAATGAGTATGTGTGTATGTGCGAGCACGTGTGTG
>CM054135.1:41317382-41347382 GCA_028751875.1 Rapana venosa
TTACCTACACGTCTCTGGACTGGATGACAAGGAACGTGAGGAGAATGTTGGCTGCCAGACTAGAGCCAGACGCTTCTTCTGTCTTTGTCATCATTATAATTCATATTCTCCTTGTTATTGTTGTTGTTGTTACTGTTTTTGTTATATTTGTTAATGTCTGTTGCTTTTCTTGGTGTTGTTCTTGTTTTAAGTCGTGTAGTTGTTGTTGTTGTTGTTGTTGTTGTTGTTCTTCTTCTTCTTCTTCTTCTTCTTCTTCTTCTTCCTCCCCTGTCTTTCTTTCTTTCGTTCTTTCTTTATTTTTCTCTGTCTGTCTGTCTGTCTGTCTGACTTTCTTTCTTTCTTGCTTGCTTTCTTTCTTTCGTTCCTTCTTCCTTTCTTTCCTTCTGTCTTTCTTTCTTTCTTTTTCTCTTTCTGTCTGTCTGTCTGTCTTTCCTTCTTTCGTTCCTTCTTTCTTTCTTTCCTTCTGTCTTTATTTCTTTTATTCTTTCTTTCTTTCATTAACTTCTTTTGTCTTTCTTCCCTGCTGTCTTTCATATTAGTTTTCTTGGGGTTCTTTATTGCTTTCTGTCTCTCTTTCGTTCCTGTTTTCTCATTCTTGATTTCTTTCTTTTCTTTTTCCTTTTCTGCAATTGTTTCTGTGATCCTTGGAATCCACTGATAAAAATCAGCACCATTGTCATCATTGTCTTCATAATTATCGTCACCGTTGACTTTGTAGATAAATATTGTCGTTATATCTTGTTTGTGTCGTTATTATTCCAATATAATCAGCATTGTCCCTGTTCATTTCTAATCTCGCAACCACATCCACTCTACCAACACAATGTCTGCCATTATCATCACCCCCTAACCTCTACCATCTTCACCGCTACAACCCACCACCACTGCCGTTGTCAACATCCATTTACATCGCATAACCATAATGACCTACATTATCAAAAGCTGCTTTGACTGACTTATTCTTAGCTCAGTCACACAATAAATCGCTTTCTGCTCAAAAAGCTTTCCAGCATCCCTTTTTGGTCAGGCAGAAAAGTGAGTTTCAGGGCAGGAGTGGGCAGCTTTTTTCCACATCACGTCCCACCATCGACCCTCCAGGGTCTCATCTGAAGGCTTTCATCGGGTGCTTATGGCTGGCAGAGTTACCGAGTACTGCCACCAGCTTAAGACCATGTCTGGCATTATCAGAAAGCTTTGGCGGCCTGTAGTCATGCCCTTGGTACCCGTGGGCTTCTAGGCAGATGTGTGGTTGATAGCCTTGGTGGTAGTAGTTGTAGTGGATTTATGTGTGTGGTTTTTTTTTTTTGCTTAAATGTTCGTTGATACTACTAGGGTTTTATTATCTTGTCCCTGCAAATCTGTTACGTCAGGAAAGTCTGGAACTAGTGACTATCAGTGACAGTGATTAAAAGAGAAAGACGGATGAAAGTTACAGTCAGATAGACAGGTAGACAGATAAATAGGTTGATGTTTACAATCTTTGGAAAAAAGGATAACATTTGTGAATTCAACACTTATATTGATGTGAATACTGGAAGACCGTGGGGATGTTGTGATATAAAACTCAGCCCCCATTTGATGTACAATAAAACAAGTTTACTTCACTTTCGTTTGTGCTTTCTTTTGTTTGCATTTTACAATCGAAAAACCTTTTCATTTTCAAAATACTGTGAGATGTTCAAGCATTAAACAAAAAGGGTATAACAATGATTACTACATTATCACCAAGAACAAATTAGTACAACCACTGACACTGTCATCACCGTTGGCATTGTCGTCACCATCATCATTTCTATCTTCGCGATCGTCATCATTGACATCAGCAGCCGTGGAAGCAGCAGCCTCTTCATCTGTGTCATCACTATCATCGTTATCCCTTTTTTTTATCGTCGTCTTCCTCGCCATCATTACTTTGGCCATTTTCACCCCCTCACTATCTACATCATCGTGGTCCTGGTAGCTGTCACCATGATATTCCATCACCAGACACCCCACCTTGAACCACAGATATAAAACTACAAAACCATCTTCCCCACCTCTCCCCCACCTCTCTCTCCCTGCTGGCCCTTTCCATCTGACTGCTAGACAGGTGAAGGAGAAGAGAGAAGTGCAGACAGAGTTCCTCACGCCACGTGGAGCCCTTCCAAAGTGCACTTAGTGCCTCCTTACTCCCGAAAAGCTGCTTTCGTCACTCGAGTATTCTAGGAGGGCAGAATTGCGGAGCGTATCTACTGACCTATAACGCTGAGATAGCTGTAGTGTTTTCAGGAAGCATCCCCCCACCACCATGATGGCAAGGTTCCAGTGTAGGAAGAAAGGGATTCTGTAGTCCAGTTAGGGCTTAACTCCATTGCACGTCCATGTTCGTTCCAACAAGTGTTGGTACTGAGGAAGAGTAAAGTATATACCAATCATATACAATGAGAATTTATGCTAAAGAAATAGGTTTGCTCTCTCTGCCTCTGTCTCTCTCTTTCTCTCTCTCTCTCTCCTCTCTCTCTCTCTCTCTCTCTCTCTCTCTCTCTCTCTCTCTCTCTCTCTCTCTCTCCTCTCTCTCTCTCTCTCTCTCTCTCTCCCTCTCTCTCTCCACAGAGAAAGAGAGAGGGAGAGAGAGAGAGAAACTTTGTCCATTGTTTATTCGTACATGTAACAAGCAGCGTGGTTTCATGTCACCACTGTCTTCCCCATTATCAACGGGACCAATCTTTACATAATACTACATTATCAAAAAAAAACAACTCCACAGAACAACTCAGACCTACCTAAGCCTCACAACGCACATCAATTCCACAAAAACCTTCCTAGTGTCTCCCTTCAGATTACATAAAGAATGAGGATGGAGACGGGGAAGAAAAGGAAGAAAGAAAGAAAGGAAGGAAAGTACCAACATTGACAAATCACTTTCAAATATTAAGCCGTGTAGCTCCTATGAAGGTCCTTTCGAGAGCTGATTCTTCTTTTACACATCACCGAATACTTCCACTGACCTGATACCATGTCTGGCATTATTCCATAGCCTTCAGCCATCCCTTTTATGCTATCATATATTCCAGACCGGTCTGTGTGTGTGTGTGTGTGTGTGCGTGCGCGCGCCCGCGTGCGCGTGTGTGTGTGTTGTTGTTGCTGTTTTCGATTTTACATCTGTTCACTCTCAGTGATATTAGACGATAGGTGTGTGTGCGTGTGTGTGTGTGTATGTGTGTGCGTGTGATTGTATTATGCTAGCTAGAAATGTGGGTTTATATTCACTATAATTAAACTGTTTTGTTTATCTTCTTTGAGTTTATGATCTTGCCACTACAAATATATTAGTTACGCCCAGCTGAGGATAATTATATTTTGTTGGGAATAGGCTCGTAAATAGAAGGCAAAAACTAAGAAAAAGATAGGTAATGTACGTGATAGGGAGTGAAAGAGAGAGAAAGAAACCCCCTCAAAGAGAGAGAGAGAGAGAGAGAGAGAGAGAGGAGAGAGAGAGAGAGAGAGAGAGAAACTACCTCAGAGAGAGAGAGATGGGAAGAGAGAGAGATATATATATACATATAAATATATATATATATATATATATATATATAGAGAGAGAGAGAGAGAGAGAGAGAGAGAGAGAGAGAGAGAGAGAGTTATCAAACATTACCACTTGAGCTTTTGCCAACACTTCAACATCCACAACCACTAACATCATCGTTACCATTGTTATCACTATATATGTTGTATCTTCATCATTATCAATCTCTATTATCACAATCAATGTTATGAGCATGGTCCCCTTGTTGTCATGATTGTTAGCATCATAGTGATGAATATGAAATACAGCTTCTACCGCTCCCCTTGTTCATTATTGTAATAGTTTTCAAAAATGCTATCATCATCATCATCATCATCGTTGTCGTTGTCATTTTTATCGTCATCGTTATCATCTTAAATACCACAAACACCACAACCACCACCACAATCATTACCACTACCACCACCACCACTACCACCATCACCACCACCACCACCTTAACAATTATTATAATTAACATTGCAGCTGTTTTGATTGACTTCATAATTTATATATAATGTACCACACCATAACAAAGTATACCGAATCTACTGAAGGGCTCGGCATTACATCAGCCTCACAAAACAGAAAATGTCCAGCATATCCGTCCTAGCATCATCCTATTTTCGCAACAAAATAAGTGAGGACAGACAGCAACGTAAAGAAAGGAGAAGCGTCAGCCTTTTCACATCAGTGCCCATCAGAATCCTTCCTATCTGCTATCAGCCTGTTATATACTCCTGACAGAGTGGCTTAGCACCATCGCTGACCTAATTCCATCTCTGGCAATATCAGAAAGCTGTGAAAGCCTTCAGGTATTGTTGATATCAGGTTGGCACCCAGGCAGATAAGTGATTTGCAGCACTGATGACAGTAAACGTGGTTTTACGTTTGCTTTTACTAGATTGCTTGTTGATGTTACTGGGTATTGTTATAGTTCTTCTCTGCAAAATATGTTGGCCATGAACAGTTAGGGACAGATGCGGTCTGATAAATAATCATATCATCACCACAAGAACTACTACTGCTGTTACTATCACCACCACCACCACTTTCTCAACATTTTCCACAGAAGCACTGTATGATCATTGTCATAACCATTATTGTCATCATTATATCATCATCATCATCAATATCGTCGTCGTCGTCGTTGTCGTCGTCGTTGTCGTCGTAGTAGTCGTCTTCATTATCATTAGCAGCAGCAGCAGAACCATCTGCATTAGCAGCAGCAGCAGCAGCACTATTATCGTTGGCATTGTCATCATCAACTTCATCATCGTAATCATCGTTATTCAAACTTGAAGCGCCACCTCACGGTTTTAGTACAGATCACTTCTGCCTAACTCCTCTTGGCATGTACTTAAGTCCTACACAGTCAATGAGGGTGAGGGAGTGCACGGACTCTCTCCACAGCACGTCCTGTCATCGGGCCTCACAGCTCACGTTCAGAACCTTTCATCAGCAGAGTATTTCTGACAGAATTACTGAGCACCGCCACTGACTCCATAACCATGTCTGTCATTACCACAAGGCTTGCAGGAGCCTTCATACCTCCCTTGATGCCAGCGTGGCTCCCAGGCACATGTGTAATTTGTAGTCCTGTTGGCAGTAATTGGGGCTTTGTGTCTTCTTTCACTAAAGTGTATGTTTATCCTTCCAGGGGTTTATTACCTTGTTCCTACGAACATGTTGTTTAAGGGACATTATGAGACTAGGCAGATCGTCAGAGGCAGATTCTGACACACCCGTCTAGAGAGAGAGAGAGAGAGAAGAGAGAGAGAGAGAGAGAGAGAGAGAGAGAGAGAGAGAGAGGGGGGGGGGAGAGAGAAAGAGAGAGAGAGAGAGAGATGAAAACAGAGCAAAGGGCAGGGAGACAGACAGACAGGTTGGCTGGCAGACAGAGAGACAAATTGACATACATACAGAAAGACTGTGTTAAATATTATAGGTGTGTAGCAAAGGTTTGCATCTGCGGATTTATCTTGTTCGTTTCTATTGATTTCTTTTCATGCAGTAACAGTTTTAATGCGTATTTTTATGCCTCTTCAATAGAATAAAAAAAACACACTAAAAGACACATTAATTTTGTCATCTTCAACAGTTATATCAAATACAAGTTTAGCATTTAATATTGGCTTCTTCTTCATCATCTTCATCTTCTTCTTCTTCTTCATCATCATCATTATCATCATTATCATCCTCATCATCATTATCACCATCATCATTATCACCACCACCACAACCAACACCAGCACCGCCACCACCACCACTAGTACAGCTGTCATCATTTACTTTTGGTATTCACAAAGACCTATATTATCAAACACGGCTCCGAATCACTCATAACTGCCTCAGCATCACTACGTAAAATGACCATTGCCAAAAACCTTCTGGCATCTCTCTTTGTACCACACAAAAAAGAGTAACAGCACAAAAGAGAAAAAAAAAGTGAACTTGATAAAAGTTTTACATGCCACCATTCTCAGATCAGTTTCAATCATCATACATCCTGGAGGGGCTTCCATAAGCAGATTACTCCTGACAAGACTGCTCAGTACCGCCACTGACCTAATGCCATGTCTGGAAATCCTCAGAAAGCTTTCAAAGCTCTGTGGCCATCCCTCCCTCGATGCCAGCGTGGCTTCCAGCCAGATGTGTGATTTGTGGCTGTGTCGGCAGTCCATGTGGGTTTAGGTCTACTTTCACTGAAGTGTTGAGTGAGCCTGAGTAGGCTTTATTACCTGCTGCAAAATATGCTGGACATGTCGGAAACTACCGTATGTCTGTCCGTCTGACTGTTTGCAGGATTTTCATCTATCTGTCTGCCTGTCTGTGTGTCTGTTTGTATCTCTCTCTCTCTCTCTCTCTCTCTCTCTCTCTCTCTCTCTCTCTCTCTCTCTCTCTCTCTCTCTCTCTCTCTGTCTGACTCACTGCCTCTGTCTCTCCGTCTCTCTCTCTCTCAAACCAACAACAAGAAAACACAACTCTTCACTCAGTGTGTACCTATGGCCAGACAGTTGTTCCCAGGTGCAGTGAGAGAGACAGAGTGCATAACTTTATTCTGGCTGATCCGTGGGAGTTGTTAAACTGAGAAATGTGCAGCGACAGCAACAGCACCAAAGACAACAACAACAACAACGATAACAGCAATAACAACAACAGCTTTGTCTTCTTAACATTACCTCCTCCTACCGCTTCTGTCGCAAATTTCGTCACAAGAAAATGAAGCTGCTGATTCATTGCGAGACAGGAGGCTTGGAGTAGAGTAGCGTGTGTCAGGCTATTGACACAGAGCGCGTCTGAGACTCTGCTAATCCATCAAAACCGGAGCACTTTCTCCTGCATGCAAAATGGGATGGTTCACTGTTACCAGAGGGACACGGTGACGGCTAGAACGGACAAGTGATTTAACCAGGCTCTAAGCCTGAACCAGTCCTGTCGCTGATTGGAGAGAGAAGCTGACACAGTGAGGTCTTCCGTGTCTTGCCAGCCTCCTTCACTATCGCAGAAGAAACAACTGGCAGTCCTGCTGTCTTCATCAGTCATTACTTGTGTTATATTCGTCGATGTTGACATCTTCTTTGTATCGTGATCGTTGTCAGTTTTATCATGAGCGGCAGCACTGTCATCTTTATCATTGTCGTCATTGTAGCTCTCGTCATCCTGGCTGAATGTGTGGGATGCTGTCTGTTTTTGTTGACTGTAGGGGCTGATTATGACATTGCAAAGATTGGTTTAGTTTCTGTTGTTTTTGTTTAAATCTGAATATGCCTTTATTGTCTTGCAAATAGCGCTATTCTGATTCAAATTTATACTATATTATACTAGAATTAATGTGTTGTTTTTATATTCAAAATGATATTTTATTTTTTAATTATTTTATTTTTTTATGATTATGCACTGGGTGATTTAATTTATAGAACTAATGTGTTTTTATTACTTTTTTATTTTTTACCGTGATTATGAGACAAGTTTATTACTTCTATTTTTACAAAGTTAACTGGTATATTCTAGCTTGTTCATACATCTAGCCGTCATCATCATCATAGTCCCATCATTTTTTATTATCACTCATATCATATCATCATCAATAATAATTTTTGTCATCATCACAGCCACCAAACCATCATTCTTATCCCCCCTCACTACATCTACCGCTAAAACAACAACCACCACAACCATCATTATCACCAGCACCATCCCCAGCAGCAGCAGAATCATCATCAATGTCACCATCAGCAGCAGGAGCGACATCACTAAAGTACCACCTCGCAATCAGCAGCAGCAATAGCACCATTCCACACTGGCATCACGCACTGCAGTGGATGACATAGGACAGAAAGTAGGGGCACAGTGTACAGATCCACTAGCTTGGTCCCTGTCTCACCACGACGGAAAGACGCAAGGCCTTCAAAGGGCAAGCTTCTTAATATCACTTCCCATCAATCTGAAGAACTCTTACCGTACGATGCTCACGAAAATAGGCTTTAACGGCCAGTAATGTCTCAGTGTATGCGGCCAAGTGTCAACACGGTCCAAAGCCGTAGGATACTCTGGCATGATCAGAGAGCTCTGAACGTCCCTAAGCATCCCTTGATGCCAGAGTGCTTCTAAGGAAGAAGTGTGATTTGTAGCTCTGTTGGTAGTAAGCGTGGATTTATATGGATGTTTTTTTATGTATTGGAAATCTCTTTACTGGGAGTTGATAGCTAGGAGACTGTCACGTACACAGGGAGACAAACAGGATGATTTACAGATAGGTAGAGGAGATAGAATAGAGAGGCGAGACAATGAGTGAAGAGGAGAGAGAGAAGGACAGACAGACAGACACAGGCAGACAGAGAGACAGACAGACAGACTGGCAAGCAGACAGGTAGGCAAACAGGCAGGCAGGCAGACATGTAGGCAGGCAGGCAAACAGACAGACAGACAGACAGAGAACAGAGAGAGAAAAAAGAGAGACAGAGGGAGACAGAAACAGACAGATAGATAGAGACAAAGACAGAGACAGCGAGAGGAGGGAAGTTGAGGGAGAATAATATGCATAAGGACACAGAACGTTCGTGATACGCATGAATATCAAGCTGTGAAACTATGAAAGATAAATTGTACTTAAGTACGTGAACATTTAAATAGCTTTATGCAGTTAAACAGAAGTGTAAACAATTGCCGTAATGTTAATATATTATTAAGTGCGATGCAATCATGATGTTTTAAAACATTGTACACAGTTGGACTGTCTGTACACAGTTGCAACATCTCTAATGCTACGTATTGTGTTTTCAAACTTTAATCACTGGCAACCTATACTCAGGCTCACGCATTCAGATTCTCTTATCCGCCCTCACGCCTGTAACTGTGCTCATATGGCATCTACATCATGGTATTTGTTTTAATCATATGTTTCTGTTTTAAGAAAAGTTTCCAAGTGTGTTAGACTAAGACTAAGCCATATAGCTTATCATCAACATCATCATCATCATCATCACCCTTATTATGATCATCGTCATTATCATCATCATCAAAAAGAAAGAAATGATAGTGACGAGATGTTGTTATCTTCGTTCTCAATATCATTATTAAAGTTATCATTGTCTTCAGTATCACCATCACGATCTTCATCATCCTCTTCGTCATCTCCATCGCTGTCATCAGAATAGTCATCACTGCCTTCCCATTATTATCACCTTGATCTCTGAAATTACACTATAACAATTAGAAAGGCTACAATGTTGGCTACCTTTAATCCGTTTACCTAGATTCCAGAATGTTTGCAGAATCGGGAAAAAGCCTATGCACAAACAGAAACATACTTCATTTCACTATTTTTTAAAGCTCTTCCACTTCTTAACTCACTCATACCAAACTTCTCCTTCTTCTTTGTCGAGCGCTCAGACAGAAACTGTTGTTGTCTGTTGTATGTGAACAACTGTGCTACGCTGCCGTTAAGCGCTGACAAGTCAGGCCCAGCGCATCCGACTTCGGCATAAGGGCCAGAATCTTTATCATTTTAGATATTTCTAGTAAAAAGGCAGGAAAATGGACCATGGAGGCAGAGAATAGACAAGAAGGCGGTGACAGGAAGAACAGGAACAGGGCAAAAACAAAGAGCGTGATCGAAAAGAGGACATTTCTAGCACATGATTTCCAGAAGGTGGGGTTGCTATTTATATTGACAGGTCCCCGGCATCTCCAAGGGAGAACTCATATCAGCGATCATCAACCGATTATTCCAGCCAAAGTGATGGTAATTTCCATAAGAAAGAGGATCACAGCATTGGGTTTTTTTCAGGAAAACTATCCAATAACTCAACTGAACCAAGGTCACGAGGAATAAAACACCTTGCATTGCCAGAAAACTCACAGCAATCTTCAATCGTTCTCTGTTGCAAGGGTGATTCCAGAGCAAATGCATGGTTTTGTCATTCCCTTGCCGCAAAAAACAACAACAGTCTTATGCCTGCTTTCTGAGAAAGCTCTTTCTTTTCCTGCGGGAGGTGCATTGTTCCATCCAGGAAATTTCTTTATAGAACGTGACCAGAAAACAGAAACATTGCAGAGAGTAGTTAGCGTGCATGTCAGCAAAACGAACAGCATGCCCCCACGATGTGGAAGAATACAAAGATTCTGAAAATGCCAGTTGAATTGTCAAATGGTAAATCTTGTGCAGGGTCTTTGAGATTTTCATGTATACAAAATGTAGGGTAAATGTTTCTGAATGTAAATCCAATGCCAGTATTTAGAGGTTTCTGTGTGTGTGAGTAGGATTCGTGTGTTATGGTTTTACCCTTTGAGCCTATCTGTGTGTGTAAGACGAGAATTCAGCCAGATCATGGCAGAATGATACTGATAGCTCCCTGTCCACAGCAGCGGGGTTTAGAGATAAGACAGAAGAAGCCTGGTTGTGTGTGTGTGTGTGTGTGTGTGTGTGTGAGTGGGAGGCAGGACGGGTGCGTGTAATAGGATTTTGGATTAGTTGCGTGAAAGTTGCAACGAAGCATCTTACCGAATTTGAGACTACACACAGAAAAAATATTTAAAAAACCTTAGCTTATGCAAGACGTCAATGGCTGACCATGCTTAAGAGAGAGAGAGAGAGGGGGGGGGGGAGAGAGACAGGCGGACAGACAGACAGACAGACTGACTAGACGAACAGACTAACACAGACAGACAGATAGACAGACAGACTAGACAGACAGATAACTAAGACAGACACGGTTATTCAAATATAATATCTACTACAAGCATACCTAAACCAATCTGAGAAAAATCAGGAAGAATGGCCACAGTAAGGAAAAAGTAGTACTGGATATGATACTGTAATATTTGTTTTATTACTAAAAATTGAGCTTTGCGAATTTGTACTTATCTCAACCACCACCGTCTTTGTGTGCTTAGTATGTTTATGTCCATACCATTTCTTTCACAATCACTGGTATTCCCTTTACGAATATATAATGTTAAGAAGAAAAAAAGAAAAGAAAAAAGACAGAAAAGCAATAGATTAGTGAAAACTTACTACTCAGAACACACAGCAACAAGAAAAGAGAAGCAACGACAACGACAACAACACCAGTAGCAGCAGCAGGAAAAATTAAACAACAACAGGCACAACAAGAACATCTTGCTCACACGTTGAATCCTGTTCCGCTTTTCGTAAGAGTAGGCCGTTGTGTGCTGGTTGGGACAGATGACAGAATTTACAAAACTGCATACACACGGGGACTAGATGTAAAAATGCATGTTAGTGCTTATTCCATTATCCTTGACATATAACAGTAAAATAAGAAATAAAATAAATTTAAAACACCAAAAAATTCAATAAAACAACAACACTAACACAGCCTACAACATTTATTTCAAACAGTAAACAAATGGAAACAAAGTAAGTAAGGTAGAAAAATTATCCTCAAAGTAACCACGCAGCCTTACACGACATCTCGATAAACAAGTAACTGTCCTATATATCGCTCTGCTATGAAAACATCTTCCTGCATATCATTTTCTCTTTCATTTGTTCATTTATCAGCACTTTCTGACATGAAAATATTCCACATTCAGATAAAAACATCAGGTTAAAAAGCAAATATGCCTAATTTGAACCAAAAACAGGAAAACAAAGAATCCAGTTAGTTGTCAAGTTGGTAGGCTTTGCATGCTGATGTGCTGTAGAGTTTATACCGTTGATGAGAAGATTTTATGAACAGCCGCTTCACGGACCAGCCTACAAACCAGCCAGCTGGCCAATTAACCATCCTACCAGCCAACCATGCATCCAGTATAAAGTACAACCTTTCAGTTCATATTATTTCTGAAGATAAGAAGATAACTAATTCGTGACAAGCGCCTTCAGGGTTTCTCCTAAGCTCTGACAATGTCCGCTGCTCTGCGCATGCCTCGAGGAAGAGGAAGAGGAAGTGGAACTCAACGTGACAGGGACTTGGGCAGGGGGCTGTGAAATATACGATTAGGGATGGATGGGGGTGTAAGGGGGTAAAGGGGTTGACATATTATCTCCTGGAAACTCTTCTATTTCCCCAGTGCGTGTGTGCGTGTGTTCGCACTTGTGTGCGTTCGCACATATGTGTGTTGGCACATGTGTGTATTTTTCACGTGTGTGTACATATGCGTGGGAACACACAGGCTCTTATGTAACGTCTCAAGAGGCTTTCAGCATAGAAGTAATTGTGAAAAAAGAGGAGAGGATAAATAGAAACCATGATTCAGCAGCGGTCGCTTCGGTTAGGGTCTCTTGAGAAATGCTTAGAAAAGGGTTTTATCATCCTTTGGAGACGTTGCTATTTGTCGTGGGCGAGAATCCATTAATGCTAGACAAGATTGGAACGAAATTGCCCTTGAGAAGAAACACACGCAAGCATGCACGCAGGCTCACATGCATTCGCATGTACACGCGCGCGCTCGCGCACACACACCACACAAACACACACATACACACACATACACACAGGCATGCGCACATTCGTGCACAGACGTATGCATGGACACACTATGTACGCACACAAAGATACAAATATGCACACTCTCTCTCTCTCTTCTCTCTCTCTCTCTCTCTCTCTCTCTCTCTCTCTCTCTCTCTCCTCTCCTCTCTCTCTCTCTCCTCTCACACACACACACACACACATACACACACACTCACGCACTCACAAACACTCACTTATGCACATACACATACACACACTCACACACACACACACACACACTCTCTCTCTCTCTCTCTCGCTCTCTCTCTCCCTCTCGCACACACACACACACACACACGCACACACACACACACACACACACACACACACACACACACACACACAAAACCCTTTTTCTGTAATCAACAATGAAACCTCTTCAAACACACGATGCTTCAGACAGATGCAGAAGTGTTCAGTCAACAGGCTTGAAAAACCAGCCAACCAATTCCATCTCTCTTGTCTGGCATCAGTTGAGCAAATTCGTGAGAGCGCGTGAGTCTGAAGCGCATGTTATCGAAATGTTTTAAAGTGCTGGCCAACAGAGAATGGATGCTAGACGAGCTTTTTGTATCTCCAATTCCATATGGCACTGGCTATTACCTAAATAAATCACTTGAGTGTAAAGTGATAGGGGACTAATGTGATGAAAATCCTCCCATCTAAATATCCCAGTATGCTAACAAATAGAGAAACAATATCAACAAACCTAATGTTTTCGACAACTGAGATGGCTATTTTTTGAAAATCAAATATGCTGAGCACAGAAAGTAAATAAATTCATGTTACATTTCAAACTTCTTTAATCAAACTGAAACTATCTCTAAAATACTTTAGGATGCTAGACAATAAAGTGTTGGATGTTTGTTTTTTTCAGCCAAACAGAAGCTGGGCATGATACACAAGTAAAAAGTCTTTTTGTGCCTATTCAGACACATGCTAACTTATGTCCTACTCGCTGTAAATTGCAGGAAGCTATCAAGAGTGGTTTTAACCAAGAGGAAATGAGGTTTTGTTTGATTTTGCTTTTTGATTACCGGTGCTTTGTCATCTCTTCTATCTGTTCATCTCCTTGTCTCTCAGTTTCGTTGCCTATCTGTTTGCCGGTCAGTCTGTCTGTCTATCCATCTGTCTCTTTGTCTGTCTCTCAGTCTATCTATTTGTCATAAGGTCGCATATTTACTGTCCAGGTAAAGCGCTGAAAGTCCTTATGATTGTAAGGCAATATGAGTTCATTATTTTTATCCAAGAAATCTAACATCAAAACATGCGCTCTCCTTTAAAAGAGAATGGATCATCTGCATTTGGAGTGCGGCTGCCTATATGACAAGATCCTTTGAAACATTCATACACGCACAATTTTTCATCCAACGTGTACTTACAGTCTCACAGTGATTGCCAGGTGTGAGACAGGGTGAGACAGAGGCATATCACTGGGTGATCCTTGGTGTGTTCAACTCAGGAACATACTCCAACAACAATAAGAAGAAGAACAACAACGTCATAAAAGCGTCTTATTTACTTAACTTTTCCCCACGGCTTCAACATAACGATGTCAGAATAAGATGAAGGTGATGATTCGTTGCCAAACTAAAGGCCTGGACTAGAGTCAGCCACAGGTCCACTGCGTGTCGAACTAAGACACTGCAGATCCTTCCAAATCTGACTACTTTCTCCTGCATGCACAATCAGATAGTTCACTGATCCCAGAGGGACACGGTGACGGCCAGAGCGGACAAGTGATTTAGCCAGGCTCCAAGCCTGAGCCAGCCCTGTCACTGATTGGAGAGAAGCTGACAAAGTGTGGTCTTCCGTGCCAATCTCCCTCACCAACACAGACACCACTGATGTTGCTTACTGTCTTCATCGATCAGTGTTGGTGCTATCTTTGCAAATATTGACAGGTTAATTGTCGTTTTCGTCTTCATCATTACTCCTATCAGCACTATTATGTTGCCATTTCAACTTTATCATCATTGTCATCGTCATGTGTCATTGTCGTAGTTCTCCTCACTCTAGGTGGATGTATGGATGTCGAAATACACTAACTGTCAAGAATGATGTTACATTGTGATAGACTGGATTATGGTTAACAACACCATTCTAAAATACCATCAAATAAAACCATATACTTCCACAGGTGAAACACAATTTGAGAGAGCGGAAACACAATGTAGCGCTCTACGAGTTTGTTTTCTGCCTCACAAACAGAGAAAAGACATAAGCAAAGAAGTCTAAAGTCTGAAGAACACTTGCTGCACGATGCTCACGAAAATAGGCTTTGACCCCCAATGGTCTCTCTGAGAAAGCGGCCAAGTGTCAACACCGTCCAAAGCTGTAGGATACTCTGGCATTATCAGAGAGCTCTGAACGTCTCTAAGCATCCCTTGATGCCAGAGTGCTTCTAAGGCAGAAGTGTGACTTGTAGCCCTGTTGGTAATGAACCTGATTTTCTCTATGTGTTATTGAAGATAATATTATGTTCACCGAGAAATGGTAGATAGAAAACTGTCACGAATACAGTGAGACAGCCAGACTAATACACATAATTATGGGCAGAGAATATAGGAAAAAAAGGAGAGATAGAGAGAAAGAGAGATAGAGAGAAAGAGAGATAGAGAGGGGTTGGTGGAAGGGGGTAGCAAGGAGCTAATGCCCATGATGACAAAGAGTGCGTATAATACATATACATTATGAAAATATGCACATTATGGGAAATGAGGTGATATGAGATATTAAAAACTCTACATTGTGTATATAACTGCACAAAAATGTAAATGGTTATTGTATTCATTTGTATGATGCAATCAGATATGAACATCATACACATTTGGACTGAGTGTCTCTCTCTTTAAAACATCTCTGTAATGGTATGTGTTCTTTTGATCTGTTTTCCTTAAAACAGGAATATTTGCGTGTACAAAAAGAAGACTTGATGATTTAAATCATAATTTTACCATTATAAAAACGAAAGACTGGTGTTGTTACTGTGTCTTTATGATCAACATTATCATCATATTATTGCCATCACCACCATGACTACAATAACCACATTAGATTCAGCAACAGAAGTATATCTTTTGTTTTCATTGCTATCATCATAGTTTTCACCTTTGTCTTCCTGTCATCATCATTTTAGCACCTTCATTGCAATATAGCAAGTAAAAAGGTAATGATTTCCCCTAATCTATAAGGTCGTAGGGGAGCGAGGCGTCAGAGACTTCACTTCGCTAGGGGCCAGCATATTAAGGGTGGCGCCCGTCTCCTTTCCCTCGCTGCTTTACCTTCCCTGACCCTAAAGAGGCAGGTACCCATTTGCAGCTGGGTGAACTGGGGGGCTGTACTGAAGCGGGCGCCAAACGGTCACCCATCCACTTGGTAACCACGCTCGAGGCTGCTTAACCTCGGCTGGGGGAAAGCGAGTGCTTCGACCACTGAGCTATCCCGTCCCCTTTATAACCTTCCCTTAAAGCAAGTACCATGCCTCTAATTCTGGAAACCTCACATCTGTGTATTTTTTATGCCTTCTCCAGAGATACCAGTGCACAGTTCCACAAAATACCATTCTCCCTTTTTTGAAGAGCACTTGAAAATCTCGCATCCAGCAATCATTAACCGATTATTTCATCTAAAATGCTGATCGTTGCTTTAAGAAGACGATCACAACGCCTTGTTCCAGGAAAATTATCAAATAACTCCACTAACCCAAGTTCACAAGGCATAAAGCACATAGCATTGCCATTCAGCTCACAGCAGTCTTCAATCAGTCTCGGATGTCAGGGGTGATTGCAGGGCATATTCATGATTTCGTCATCCCCTTGCTGCAAAAAAGTCTTATATCCGCTTTCAGAAAAGCTCACTTTCTTTTCCTGCGGGAAGTGTAATGGTCCGTCCAGGAAATCTCCTCACAGAGCGCTGTCAGAGAAAGAAAGAATCTCTCAGACAGCAGTTTATGTGCATGGCGGAATTGGCAGCACATTCTATGCACTAGGGGGTATGGAAAGATTGTGTAAATGCCAGTTGAATGTAAATGATGAAGTCTTGATCAGCGCTTGTGGCGTTTTCGTGTATGTGGATTGCACGGTAAACGTTTTTTAATGTGAATCTAATGCCAGTATTCGGAGTTTTCCGTGTGCAAGAGGGTTTATCTGTTGTGGTTTTATTATTAGTGGCTATTTGTATGCAAGGTTAAGCAGCATCAAGTGTGGTTACCAATTGGATGGGTGACCGTTTGCGTGCCTTGGCCTCAGTACAGTCCCCCATTTCACCCAGCTGTAAATAGGTACCTGTCATCTTTAGGGTCAGGGAAGGTAAAGCAGCGAGGGAGAAAAGATTGGCGCCGCCCTCAATATGCTGGCCCCTAGAAAAGCTGAGGTCACTGACATCTCGCTCCACTATGACCACATAGGTTATGGGACACCTTTACCTTTTTATGTGTATTCAAGACAAGAGGATAATTAGATCATGGCAGAATGATGCTGATAGGTTCCTGTTGGCTGCTAGCTCTGGAGAAGATAAGACAGGAAAAAGCCTCAACTGCTTGCATGTGTGTGTGTGCGTGCGCGAGTGCGTGTGTGTATGTGCGTGTGTGCAGCAACTTTTAAGCAGTAAACACAACAATAAAGTAAAGTAATTAAGAAAACAAATTCAAACAACTTAGCAACCAACCTCCCATCCAGCCGACTGACAGTCTGCGCACTAGAAAAATCCATAGCACTGACCAATACACTAAAAACAATACTTTTCGTTGCATGTGCCTTTTTTTACATTCGTTCATGATCATCCGCAATAAGTGATATGCAAATTTTGCACTTTCATATTTGAAGAAAAAAAATATGTACAGTAAAATGATTTCTTATTATTTGAGCAAAGAGTGTTCAAAAAACCATTGTCACCTTTGATTAACTCGTACAAATAGCTAATTCAACCAACCAAACCAACTAGCCAGCTAACCTACCAACTATCCTCCTACCTCATCAACCAACCAAACTTCTGCTATAAAGTGCAACCCTGTCAGGTTGTATTAGTTGCCAAGATCAAAAATAAACTAGGACGTGACATGCGTGTCTAGGTTTCTCCTAAGCTCTAGCAACTTCCTTTGCTCTGCGCATGCCTCACCGGAAGAGGAAGAGGAAGTGAAAGTCAACGTGACGGGGACCCGGGCATCAGGGCTGTAAAGTTAGGAAAAGGAATGGATGGAGTGGAAGGGGTTAGGGTCGGCATATCTCCCGAAAACAACTTCATGTCTCTGTCTATGTCTGTGTGCGTGGGTGTATGTCTGTGTGTTTGTATCTGCGACCATGTCTGACTATGTGTCTGTCTGCCTGTTTGTATGTAGGTATAACATTATAGTAACATTTATATATATATATATATATATATATATATATATATATATATATATATAATATATATATATATATCCTCTCTCTCTCTCTCTCTTCTCTCTCTCTCTCTCGCGCGCGCGCGCGCGCACGCTTGTATTTAGTCTGGACTTTTGGGGAGTTGTTGTTTGTTTAGGGGAGGGGGTGTTGGGAAGGGGAGTGTTTTGTGGGTCTTTTTTTCTTGTTTAATTGGTTTTGTTTATTCATTTGATTGTTCGATTTCTTGATTTTTCACTAATTGAATGGGAGTTCGAGTGAAATATTTCATTGTTATTTGAAATGATCTTGTTTGTTAATTAATTGATTTATAATTATGTGTAACAAGTATGTGTACCATTTGACAATGTGTTTATCTTTATGACTTATTAAGTTTGGTTGTGTTGTTTTTCTTGGCTCTGTTGTTGTTCTTGTTGTTGTTGTTGTCTGTCTGTTTTTCTCTTTTTTATCATCTTTGTTGGTTTGGTTTTTCCTTCTCTTTTGTTTGTTTGTTTGTTTTGGTTAAGGTTTTTTGGGGTTGGGGGTGGGGTATTTTTATGGTTTTCTTTTATTTTCTTGCTTTGGGGGGGGGGGGGGTTGTTGGCGGGGAGCTGTTTTGAAAAGGGTTATTTCCCCTTGTTTTTATTGTGAGACTGTATAAGTATTGGGTTATTATTATTAAGATGTATCCCTAACGGGCGGGGACTGGATGTAAAAAAGCACATGTGTGCTTATTCATTATCCTCGAAAAAAAAGAATTTGTCATTGTCATTGTCATTGTCTCTCATTTCGTTCTCACCGTGTTTGTGCAGACGTGGTAGTGTGTGAGTTCGTGCGATCGTGAGTGTGTGTGTGTATATGTCTGTGTATCCGTCCATCTATCTGTCTGCATGTGTCCGTGTGTCTGCATGTATGTGTGTGTGTGTGTGCGTGTCTGTGTCTGTGTGCCTGTGTGTATGTGTGTCTGTGTGTCTGTGTGTCTGTGTCAGTGTCCCTCGGTCTGCGTTCGTGTGTCTGCATGTGTGTGACTGCATGTGTGTGAATCTGTGTCTGTATCTGTAAGTCTGCATGCGTGTCTGTGACCATGTGTCTGCGCGCGCGTGCATATATATGTAACCCATGTGTGCATGTAGGAGCACGCAAGCTATTATGTGATGTGTCAACAGGCTTTGAGCAATAGCGAGCGATAAGTTTAAAAAGAGAGGGGAGAGGAAAAATACAAACCGAAACCATGTATTCAGCTGAGCTCACTTCAGCTGGCATCTCTGGAGACTAGCATAGAAAAGGTGTTTACACTCCTTTGGGGAAGGCAGACTTTGTCGTTGGCAGGAACCCATTACTGCTATGAAAGAAAACATGTAGAAACTGATACTCCAGAAACAGATACAGAAGCACGCATGCACACATGTCTGTGCACCCGCACGTGATCTCTCCTTCACACGCACGCGCGCGTGCACAAACACACACACACACACACACGTATACGTACACGCACACACACCTCCGCACAAACACACATGTGCTCACGCAAGCGCGTGTGCGCGCACACACACTCAGACACACACACACTCTCTGTCTGTCTGTCTCTCTCAAGCACATGCGCACACAGACACATACCTACACACACGTACATACATACACACACATACATACATACATGCACAAATACATACATACATACATACATACATACATACATACATACATACATACATACATACGCACACCTCCACACACACACACCTCCACACACGCCTACACACACGCTTACACACACCTTTACACACACGCATACAAACACACACACACACACCATACAGCCCCGCTCCACACACAGACACACAGACACATACCACACGCACGTACACACATACACACACACACACCACACACACACACACACACAAAACAAACACCCACCCCACCACCACCACCACCACCTTTTTCCCCATGATTAACGTTTCGGATGGCATTTATTAACAAACCTTGTTTCACACACAAGAAGCAGAAGAAACGACCAATTCTTTAAAAACCAAAACAGCCACCTAATCCCATCTCCTCTTTACTGGCATTAATTGAACAAACCCTCGAGAGCACACACCTGTATAAAGCATGGCTGTCACGTAATCACTTAAAAAACGCAGGGCAAAAATGAAGATATACCAGGTGAATACACGAGAGGTGGAATAGCCTAGTGGTTAGAGCGTTGCGCTTGCGATTCTGACGTCCCGGGATCGAGCCAGCCCGGGTTCGGACCACCTTCGAAATGTCTGTCCAAGAGATGTTTGTCCTGGAGTTAACACCAGTAGGACTGCACTCCTGCGAAAATCCTTCCAATCAGACTCTAAACCGTGGCACCTGTTTTCGCACGCAACAGAGGTCATCTTGCCGCACGCGTTAAAACCTGGTCCACTTTTTTTTTTTTTTTGGGGGGGAGAATAGGCTGTTCGGACCAGTGGGAGCGGATAAAAAATGATAGTCATTAATAAGATATGCACACTGAGGTTATGTTTAGACGTCATCCCCCGATTCGGGGAAGAACAGGCTGTTGGGACCAGTGAGAGCGCATAAGAAAGGATATTCATTGATAAGATATGCACACTGGAAACAGATGACAACATTTACAAAACCGCATACACACGGGGACTAGATGTAAAAAAGCACATGAGTGCTTATTCCATTATCCTCGATATAAAAAGAATAAATACATAAGTAAATATGTTTAGACATCACCCCCCGAAGTTTAAATGAGGCTAGCTAAAGAATGCTGGGCAAAAACCGGTCTCGTGTGCGCGAAAACATCGCCATCGGTGAACCTTGGAGCACTAGCCGAGAAACACAAAAAATGAACATTATTTTTGGTATTGCCTAGGCCCACCGTGTGTAGCGAAGGCTGTTGTTTTAGTGAGACGCTGGAGAGTAAGCTTCCAGGGTAGAAGATGCAGATGCCATCATTATACCCCAGAGCGGTATAGAAAAAAACAGGAGATTCTTGTCTAACTATCCCAGTGTGCTAGCCAGTAGAGAACCATGGTTAAAATGACTGTTGTATTAGGCAATGACAGACTGGTTATTCTATTGACACAATGCGTAGTATACACTCACCACACACTACACACTACACAAAAACTGGACGCATACACACTGCACACACTACATACACACACTACATGCACACTATGCACACCACACATACACACACACGTGTACACACACGTACACACACACGTGTACACACACACACAACACGCACACACACACAACATACAACACACACGATCTTCCTCTATCTTACTCATGCTTACATGAGCATCTTCCCTATGTTTACATAGCTAAAACCACGAGTGACCTTTTGCAAGAAGGCTCATGTCAAATGCCACACATACCTCAGAAACAACATAGACAATAACGAGCAGGGGGAGATCAATCCACGAAAGATATCGACCCACCCACCCCCTACCCCCCGCATCTGTTTGTCTGTCTGTCTCTCTCAAAGCAAGTCAAACAAACCAAACGAAAACAGTGTCATAACTTTTTCTGGGACCATAAAGTTACAGACAGGTAAAGTAAAAAAGAATAATGAGTGGCACTGCTCTTGTGGTGACGCGCTCTCCCAGAGGAGAGCAGCCCGAATTTCACGCAGAAAAGTTTAACATTACTTAGAGTGGTATAAATAAATAAATAAATGCATGAATGAAAATAATCTGAAACAGGTGGTCTTTCACATTTTTCTCCAAAACCAATGCAAGAAGATGGTACAAACAAACCAACATACTCGTTTGCTTGCAGTTTGTGCGGATAATCATTAAACGCCGCGTATAACCATACACGGGGACGGGATAGCTCAATGTTCAGAGCACTCGCTTTCTTCCAGCTAAGGTTAAGCAGCATCGAGCGTGATTACCACGTGGATGGGTGACCGTTTGTGCGCCTTGGCTTCAATACAAGCCCCCAGTTTATCCAGCTGTAAATGGGTACCTGTCTCTTTAGGGACAGGAAATGTAAAGCAGGAGGGTAGAGGAGATGGGCGCCGCCCTCAATATGCTGGCCCCTAGAGAAGTGAGGTCTCTGATGTCTCACTCTCCCCTACTACCACGAAGGTTATGGGACGCGTTCACCTTTTTTTTTTACTCTTACACAAAATGGTTCGCTCAATCACACGGGTATATGCATGCACAGGAAGTAATAGGAATTTGATTGTAGATGGGAACTGGATACATTGGCCAAAAAGACAGCAGACAGAGAGAGAGAGAGAGAGAGGGAGAAGAGAGAGAGAGAGAGAGAGAGAAGAGAGAGAGAGAGAGCAGAGAGAGAGAGAGAAAGAGGGGAGGCAAGAGAGAGAGGAAGAGAGCAATAGAGAGACAATGACAATGACAAATTCTTTATTTCGAGGGAGAGAGAGAGAGAGAGGGAGAGAGAGAGAGAGAGAGAGAGAAGAGAAAAGAGAAGGAGGAAGGAGAGAGCGAGAGAGAATGAGAGAAGAGAAGAGGAGGAGAGAGAGAGAGAGAGAGAGAGAGAAAAGAGATAGACAAGAAGACGAGGAGATAGAGAATGAACAATTACTCAAGTGGGCAACACTCAAAACAGTTCGATATTTCACTTTCAGATTGCATTTCACCTTTCTAATCCAAACATAATATTGTCATTCCCACCTCTATCAATCCTTGTAACCGTGATGTTCACGGTTCAGAGCACCTGGCTCTTGCATTTAGATGTGCATTTTTACAATAAAAAAATAAGTTTCCCAGGATTTGTTGTTGTTTTTTGTGAAGATAAGTTTTAAAGCATGATGGTAACAACGATTTATCCAACACTGTTCTGATTTCTTTGGTGTTTTGTTTCTAAATATATTTGCATGTGTGTTTGCTTATTTGTTGCAATTTTCAACCGTGTCTTCAACTTTTGTTTCTGTTTTGGTTTTGCTGTTGTAAGTTTGTTGTTGCTGTTGTTATTGTTTTCTTCTTCTTCTTAAATTTCTTTGCATTCTTCTTGCATTCTTCTTACTTTTTTCTGTACATTCCTTTTTTTGCACTTTTTCTTTGATTTTCTGTTGCATTTTTTGCATTCTTCTTCTTTTTCTTCTTCTTTTTCATTCTTCTTTCTTCTTTTCTTGTTCTTGTTCTTCTTCTTTTTCTTTTCTTCTTCTTTTCTTTCACTTCTTCTTCTTCTTCTTTGCTTCTTCTTCTTTTCTTCTTCTTCTTTTCTTCTCTCTTCTTCTTCATTCTTCTTCTTCTTCTTTGCATTATTCTGCTTCTTCTTCTACTTCTTTTGTATTCTTGTTGGTCTTTCTTCTTTTCCCACGTGTGTTATTTCTTTTGAAATTAACATCAGGATGCAGCTCTTTCACACAGAAGCAGCAACGAGGAGCAAGCATTAAGAAATCTTTTTGTTTTCTTCTCTGGTAGTAGTTAAATAAACGTTAGAATACATTCAAATGCTGTGTGTCTTGTATCTAAATACATATCCTGCCGAAATGCATAACCTTTTTGTGTGTGTTCGCGCGCGAGTGAGCGCGCACGCGCAGGTGTGTGTGTATGTTTGTGTGTGTGTGGTGTGTGCGGTGTGTGTGTGTGTGTGTGTGTGTGTGTGTGTGTGTGTGTGTGGTGTGTGTGTGGTGTGTGTCGCGCGCGAGCGTATGAACATTTGAATTTGTTAACATAGTTCATTGTTATTGGCTGTATGTGCAAGAATAGGTTGAATGCAGGCGCTTTCATTTGTATCTACAAGATGCAGCGCTGTATGAATTCCATTTGTGATGATGATGATGATGATGATGATGATGATGATGATGATGATGATGATGATGAGACGATGACGACGATGACGACGACGACGACGATGATGATGATGATGGTGATGATTGTGATATGATGATGATGATGATGATGATGATTGTGATATGATGGTGGTGATGGTTGTGATGGTGATGATGATTGTGATGATGATGATGGTGATGGTGATATGATGGTGATGATGATGGTGTGATTTATTATTAGTTGTATCATTATTATTATTATTATTATTATTATTATTATTATTATTATTATTATTATGCGAATGGATATCCAGGGCAACGCCCGTGTTATATCATACAGATATCTAAAATAAAACCCAAGAGCTGGAACCGACAAGGAATAGAGGGTACAGTAGTGGAAGGCGAGATGATAAAAGTTGTCATCACAACATTGTGTTCTAGGGACAAAGAACTGATGCTACAAAGCTGAACAGTTTCAGGTAATTGGAAAGGGCTATTATGCTAGCCAGATATAGCAAAAGTACACAACAGAATATTACGTTTCTGTAACATGTAACACGCAGTCTGAAATAAGTGTCTCAGAATAACTTTTAGGGTGGTAGCAAAGAACGTAGTTCTAACACACATAGAAATTAAGTAGTTCTATTGTTTGAGCTAAGTATAGCAAACATATACGATACATAAGCTTCTCATTTATAGCTTAACCCTTTCATATACACGTCATTCTGGCCCTTAAACTAAGCAAAATTACTATGGTAGAAAGGAAAAGTGTTTCTATTGTTCAAGCTAGCGATAGGCAATCTACACGATACAACCCTAAGCTTCTTATTTACAGCTTATACCCATTCAAATACAAGTCAGACTTTGCTTTTAAACTGAGCAAAATTATTGTCGATGCCTTATCCGTGGGGGAAACATGAATAATGCTGAACTATCTTTTATTTTCTGTAAAGCCTGGTATAGGTTGTGCAAATGACTGGAATCCATTCTATTAATATGGCTTAACGACAATAAGCCTGCAATTCTGTGCTACGCCTCCCTGAGAAAATTGATAGATATCTAGTAGGATTGGCGACTCCTGATTGTGTTTGCTTCAACAAAGGATCTGTCTCTCTCTCTCTCTCTCTCTCTCTCTCTCTCTTCTCTCTCTCTCTCTCTCTCTCTCTCTCTCTCTTCTTTCTCTCTCTCTCCACCCCTCGCTCCCTCCTGTTCTCTCTCTCTTTTTGTCTCTCTCTGCCCCTCCCTCCCCCCTCTCTCTCTCTTTCTCTGTCTCTCGTTCTCCTCTTTCTTCAGTATTGTTGTAATATATCGATTTTTAAAAGAGAAAGAGAGGAAGAGAAAGAAAAAAGAGAGAGAGAGAGAGATAGAGAGAGAGACAGAGAACAGGAGGGAGCGAGGGATGGAGAGAGAGAGCCACAGACAAACAGAGACAGAGATACAGACAGACAGAGACAGAGACAGACAGAAAGACAAAGACATTAACAGAAACCCAGTCCAACAGCGACAGCGACAGACAACAAAAAGATCAACAGAGACCGATTAAATTTTACATACAGAGCGAGAGCAACAGACAGAGACAGATACACAGAGAAAGACAGAGCATTACAGAGACAACCACAGACAGAAAAGAAACAACGAGAGTCAGGAAGCAGAAACGGAAACAACAACAACAAAATCCAAACACTTTAAAAGAAAAACAGCTGCTCCGAAAGAGAGATAATATGTTTGCACTGGCATAACCTTAGTGTTTGATGTGAAACCCTGTACATCTAATAGATTTTTTTAGTAGCGTTTCTCCTTTCTGTCAGAGGCGTCTCTATTGCTTTGGAAATGCTTAAAATTTTGGTCGTATAGTTTTCTGTCAACCATTTACGTCCCTTACCCGTTGGATCGGTGGTCTAGAGCTAACGCGCCTGTCTAGAAAGCGAAAAAGTCGGGTCGGAAGTGTGCGGTGGTTCGAATCCCGTTTGGGCCCGAAACTTTTCCCCCATCTATTAAACCATGAGTGGTGGTCTGGGCGCTAGTCTTTTGGATGAGACGATAACCAGAGGCCCCGTGTGTTACACACAATTATTCCGCGCAGGTAAAAGAACCCACGGCAACAAGAGAGTTGTCCCTGGCAAAAATTCTGAGAAAAAAAGCCACTCTTATAGGGAAGCAAATAGAGTTGCAGACCAAAAAATAAAAAATAAAAAGGTGGCGCTGCTCTTGTGGCGACGCGCTCTTTCAGGGAGAGCAACCCGAATTTCACGAAGAGAAATGTCGTGACTTAAAGAGGTACAAATGAAATACCCATGGGGAAAAAAACAAGAAAATATAAACAAAGAAAATAAAAACCAAGAACGATGTGTATTGTTTTTTCTTTTCTTTCAAAAAAAAAGAGTGCTAATTCAAGTTTTTATGTTAGAAACCAAACAGTTGTAAGTGAGAAGGGAAAAGAAGATAGCCAGCTCAAAATTCACAGATAGGAAATGTCTACACAAGTAAGTGAGGACGTTTTTTCTTTAAGGCATTTTCGCTTGTATAGGTTCTTGTGTTGTTTTTGTTTCTTTTTGGTTTTTTTTGGCGAAAATACATACATACACGCTCTCTCAATCTCTCACTCACTCTCTCTCTCTCTCTCTCTCTCTCTCTTCTCTCTCTCCTCTCTTCCTCTCTCCTCTCTCTCTCTCTTTCTCTCTCTCTTTCTCTCTCTTGCTCTCTCTCTCTTTTCACTATTATGTGCATGTTTCCACCACAAAAGAAACCCACAATTTACAAGTTGACTCATTCCAGTAAACCAGCAAAATCTTTTTGCAGTAGTACCATGGAAAATGCCATAGATATATACCTCAAGAGATGAAAATAGCAACAACGACCGGCTTGAGATCAATGCTCCAAAGAAATCGATCCCTTATCTGCCTGTCTCTGTCTCTCCGTCTCTGTCTCTCTCGCTGGTAAAATGGAACACAGGAAAAGTAAACAAGGTCATAAATTTCGAGGGCTCCTAAAATAAAACAGGTAGGTCGCTTGTATTCTGCGGAAAACAGCTTGCAAATCGCTGAGACGAGAACATACTCAAAGTCGCTGTGCTCACATACAAAGAAGAAAGTATAGTTATGTGGTACTGATGGCTGCAGTCAATGATACACGCACGAACACACAGAGGCCCACACTCACAAACAGACTTACTGACACAAACACAGACACAGACACACACGCGCGCGCGCGCATGCACGCACGCACGCGCGCGCGCATACGCACGCACACACACACACACACAATATATTTTTTTGCGGATTTTTGGCCACGATTTTTCACTATATTCGTTGTATTGTTGAGATAGGTATCTGACACACAAACGTTTCGAATACATAAACGCATCTCTTTAACCATCCCATCGTGTGTGTGATGTGTGTGTGTGTGTGTGTGTGTGTGTGTGTGTGTGTGTGTGTGTGTGTGTGTGTGTGTGTGTGTGTGTGTGGTGTGAGTGTGCGCGTGCGTGCTTGCCTGTGAGTGTTATGTGTGTGATGAGAGAGAAAGATAGTGTGTGCCTCTGTGTGTGTGTGTGTGTGTGTGTGTGTGTGTGTGTGTGTGTGTGTGTGTGTGTGTGTGTGTGACAGACAGACACTAACACTAACAGACAGACAAACAGACAGCTTAAAGACAGACACACAGACAGACTGCACGTAACATTAGTTTTCGCTGCATGTTGGCTAACATTGGACACCTCTCTACATTCCAATTTCCTAACTTTTTTAAAAAATTGTATTTCATTTTATTTTACCCCCTTCCTACGCTCATACCACCACCACCCCTCCTAGCGCCACTCCCCTTCAACTCCACCCCCACCCCACCCACCCACCCATCCACCCATTCTTCGTCCCATCTACCCTTCCAATATGTGTTCAACGTGATGGTTGACATGTTTCCCGGGTGCCTGGTTGTCTGCTTATTCTGCCAAGATGCAGGTTTTGTCTACTGTCAGAAAGGCAAGGATTTTGTGTGGTTTTTATGTTTTGTTCTGATTTGTTCTATTGTGTGTGTGTGTGTGTGTGTTTGTGTGTTAGGGGAGGCGGGGGTGGGCAGGGGAGGGGGCTGAGTGTGTTGTGTTGTGTTGTGTTGTGTGTGTGATTTTGTTTTGTCTCTTCACAAACTGTGTGTGCTTGCTTGCGTGCGTGCGTGCGTGAGTGTGTGAGTGTATGTGTGTGTGTGAGTGTGTTTATGTGTGTGTTTGCGTTCGTGTCTGTGCGTGTGTGTCTGATGTGTGTGTGTGTGTGTGTGTGTGTGTGTGATTGATGTCATTTTCAGCCTCTCAGAAACTATGTGTGTGTGTCTGAGGTGTGCGTGCGTGCGTGCGTGCGTGCGTGCGTGCGTGCGTGCGTGCGTGTGTGTGTGTGTGTGTGTGTGTGTGTGTGTGTGTGTGTGTTAGGAGGGTAGTGGTTATCGGAAGGAAGCTGATTTCTTTGATGTAGAAATATTGAAAATTTGCCAGTCTGTAAATATTTCTTTTACTTGTTCTCCATCTTCATGTTTTGTCTTCTTGTTCTTTTTCGTGTTCTTCTTCTTCTTCCTCCTCCTCCTCATCCCCCTCCTCCTCCTCCTCCCCTTCTTCTCCTCCTCCTCCTCTTCTTCTTTGAATTCTTCTTCTTTGAATTCTTCTTCTTCGAATTATTCTTCTAAATTCTTTGAATTCTGCTTTGCGTTCTTCTTCCTCCTCCTCCTTCTCAGCCTCCTTCCCTTCTACCTCGTCCTCTACTCCTTCTTCTCCTTCTCCTCCTCCTTTTCTTCATCTCATTCTCCTTCTCTTTACTGTTATTCTTGCTCTTGATGTATATGACTATCAATGCTAATTTTTTTTTAAAGCCACCAAACATGCAGAATACCATTTTGCCTTTAGAAAAAGCCATACACCATTAAACTAATGCGTTATACTGTTTTCTTGACTTCAGTATATACAATTATATATGTTTGGTTTTTTTTCATCTTTTGCTGGCAGCGGCGGAAGCCACAAGAATATCTGTTTATTCTTTGGGTGGCAATAGACACTTCTAAATTATGCAGGGTGCCTTGCTGTTACCTACCACAGAGGATGAGTGAGGTTTCAAACACTGCCGGGACCTCTGAAGAGTGCTCAACCAGGAGCCGAAACTCGAGTCAGGTCAGACCAAAGGCATGGTCCTTACTCAATGATTCCCCAAATTCTGCCTTCAAGGTTTTATCCTGTAGTGAACATTTTCCTTTTTTCTCCTTTTTCGAATCTTGGACAAAATCATTTTTATGATGGGAATGAAGTTGTAACTGGTTACCCACACGTGTTTTTCCTGAATATTAATATATATATATATATATATATATATAATATATAGAAGAGAGAGAGAGAGAGAGAGAGAAGAGAGAGAGAGAGAGAGAGAGAGAGAGAGAGAGAGAGAGAGAGAGAGAGAGAGAGAGAGAGAGAGAAGCTACCAAAGAACAACCCAGGATACTTCGTTATAAGAAAATGCGTCTGAGTTGTTCAAATTTGTGTCACACACTTTGTAAGAAGAAGTAAGCTTTTGAAACGCTACATGGAAGTTAGTTATTCAAGACTTGGCTCAAATGTATTATCTCTGGCATATAGTTTGACTTTGTCAAGATCATTATTCTTTATTCTCCCGTAACTCTGTTGGGGAATCATTGGGTTTTCCTAAGAAAAAGGCTGTTTATCAAACCCTTCATTGTTGGTCAGTTTTGTCCTCCAAGTTTTGAGTCTCTGCAGGTTGTCTTTCCTCTCCTTATGCAATAAACTCCATCAACCTTTTTTTAAAAAAAATAGTATGTATTGTTTATTACCATTACAGCTGTTAATGTGCAAAGTGTATTCATATGAACAAGTATATTCACCAAGTTTGTAGCGGTATTTTTCTGTGAAAAGAAGACAAGTTTCTCAAACATCGTAAACAACCATTTCCTCCTTCTCGTGCGCATGCCTGGCAGGAAGAGGAAGTGATGACAAACATGACTGACAGCTAACAGCAAGGAATCGGATTCAACACAAGTTACTATTTTGGGGACGACAGAAATAAGTAAGAAACAAAGAAAGAAACAATGAAACAAAACTGACTAAATGAAAACCAAAAGACCGAAAGAATGAAAGAAAAAATAGGGGAAAAAAGAGAAACAAACAAACAGAGAGGAGAAACAAAATAAAAGATAAGAAACAAAGCATACAGTAAGTAAGAACACGAAAGAAAAGAAACCAAGCCAAAAAAGAAAAAAAAGCTGTTTAAAAAAAGAGAAAAAGGAACAAAGAGAGACAACCCCCTACCTCACCCTACCCACCCCCCCTCCCCACCCCCCAAAAAAGGAAAATTAACGAAACAAAAAAACAAAACGGAAAAG
>CM054135.1:41352382-41354882 GCA_028751875.1 Rapana venosa
GAGCAGTTAGTTGTTTAAGAGTGGTAATCACGTTTCTGTATATATCAATCGTTACTTCTCGGGCAGGCGATTAGCTGTGTTGCACCTGCGTCTCTGTATGTCTGTATGTTGATGTTGTATGTATGTGTGTGGGGGGGGGGGGGGGGGGGGGGGGGGAGGGGGGGAGGAGGGGTTGGGGGGGGGGGGAGGGCTTGGGGGGTAGAGGGGTGGAAGGTGTGTGTGGTGGGGGGGGGGGGGGTGGAGGGAGGCTGTGGGTGTGGATGGAGGTGTGGGTAGGGTGTGTGTGAGTGGGGTGGGGGGGGGGGGGGGAGGTTTTGTGGTGAATTTGTGGGTGGGTGGGGGTGGAGTGTGAGTGGTGTGTGTTTGTGAGTGGGTGGGTGGGTGATGATGTGGAGGGGGAGGAAGGATAGGTGGATGTGGTGGGTGTGTGGTGGATATGTGATTGTGGGTGGGTGGGGTTGGTTGGTGGGGGTGGGGGTGTGGGTGGGGATGGATGTGGGGGAATGTGGAGGGTGATGGGTGGTCGGAGTGGTGGTGTGTGTGTGTTTTGTGGGTGGGTGGGTTTGGTCTGGAGGGCGGAGGAGTTTGGTGTGTGTGTGTGTGGGGGGTGGGGGTGGTGGGGGATGGGGTGAATGGATGTGGAGGTGTTGGGGGTGTGTGTGTGTGGGGTGGATGTGGTGGGTGGAAAGGATGTGGGAGGTGGAGGGTTTTTGTGTGTGTGTGGGGGGGGGGGGGGGTGAGTAGGTGGGGGGTGTATATGGATGTGGAGGATGTGTGTGGGGGTGGGAGAGGGTGGATGTGGAGGTGGAAGAGGATGGTTTTTATGGCCAGGTGGTGAGTGTGTTGGTTGTGTGGGGGGGGGGGGGGTTGTATGTGAGATTGGAGGGTAATGTGTATGTGGGGAGTTTAAGGGTGGAGAGAATGTTAAAACTCTTTATTTGCTGGATGATGGAATAATCACTTAGTGCGTTTTACATCCAAGTCGAGTTGTATGTGATATGTGTGTGTGGTGAGGAGTGGTGGAGAGAGAGTAAGATAGAGAGAGAATCGACTCGATCGATGTTTTAATGGGGTAAATGGATAAGAGGGGGGATTCTTTACACCAGTTAAAAAACCAACGTGACATGAAGTGCATAACATATTATACATGTGAGAGTGGAGAGAAAAGAGTTGTTCAGTGGTTGTGTGTGTGTGTGTGTGATGTGTGTGTGTTGTGTGTGTGTGTGTGTGTGTGTGTGTGTCTGTGTGTGTTGTGTCCTGTTGTGTGGTGTGATCATTTTGTTTTGCATAGCTGGGAGATTTCGTTTGCATCTATCTTCCTGTGTGTGTTTCCTTGTCAGTCTGCTGCTTGTGATGTGCTTGTTTGTGTGTGTGTTAGTGTTGTGTCTGTGTCTGTGTGTCTGTGTGTCGTCCTCTCTCTCTCTCTCTCTCTCTCTCTCTCGTCTCTCTTTCTCTCTCTGTCTCTTCTCTCATCTCTCTCTCTCTCCTTTTCTCTTTCTCTTTCTCTGCCCGTCTGTGTGACTGTATGTCTGTTTGTATGTCATTGTCTGTCTGTCTGCCTTTCTGAATGCGTGCGTGCTTGTCTGTGTGTCTATGTGTGTGTGTGTGTGTGTGTGTGTGTGTCTGTGTGTCTGTGTGTATGTGTCCGCTCCCCTCTCTCTGTCTCTGTCTCTCTTTCTCTCTCTGTCTCTCTGTTTCTGTCTCTGTCTGTATCTGTCTCTGTCACTTTCTCTCTCTGCCTCTTGCACTTTCTGTCTGTCTCTCTGTCTCTGCCTGTCTGTCTGTCTGTCTGTCTGTCTGTCTGTCTGTCGTCTTCTCTCTCTCTCTCCTCTCTCTCTCTCTCTCTCTCTCTCTCTCTCTCTCTCTCTCTCTCTCTCCTCCCTCCCCCCCCCCGTCAGTGTGTGTGTGTGTATGTGTACGCGCGCGTGCATGTGAATAGGAGTGGTGGTGGTGGTGGTGGCGTGTGCTCGCTTTTTGCATTACTTGATATGGGTAATGACATGTTCGTGCGCTCACTGGAATAGGAGGAGTCGAGAGGGATTGTTTGATATAGTATTTTCTCTCATTTCTTTCTACCCGTCTTCATTACTTTCTTCAGCTCTTTCTTTCTTTGTTTCGTTCGTTCCTTCGTTCGGTTTTCTCTTTTCTTTCTGTCTTTCTTTCTAAATTTCTTTTCTTTTGAATTTCTCTCTTTTTTGTGCGTACCTTTTTTTTGTTTTAATTCATTCATCCTTTCTTTAATTCGTTGCTTACTTTCCTTCTTTCTTTCTTTCTTTCTTGTCTTTCTTTTTGATTTGTTTATTTCCTTCTTTCTTTCTTTCTGTCTTTTTTAAAAAATCTTTCCTTCTTTCTTCCTTTCTTTCTTTCTTTCCTTCCTTCTTTCTTTCTTTCTTCCTTTCTTCCTGTAGTCGTTTGCTTTGTTGCTTTCATTATAACTGATTTATCATTGCGGTACTTTCTTGATTTTCGTTTATTCAGTCTTTCTTTTTTCTCTTTGTTT
>CM054135.1:41359882-41377382 GCA_028751875.1 Rapana venosa
TTTGTGCATTCTATTGTTGATTTGGTCTTACTTACATAACGATTTTTTTAAATTGCATAGGTAGATAAATTTTTATCTTGGTACATGTTAGTATTTATTTGGTCTTACATACATATCGATTTTGAGGGTAAAAATTTGCATAGGTAGAAAAATGTCTATCCTGGTACATGTTAGTATTGATTTGGTCTTATATACATATCGATTTTTTTTCTTAAAAGTGCATCGGTAGATAAATTTCTATCTTGGTATATGTTAGCTATGTTTGGTCTTACATAATTATATACCGTTTTATTTTTAAATTGCTCTATGTGTAGAACATTGGGTTCATTTTATAAATAATTTTGCTTTACATGCATATAGATTCTTTTGAAAATTGCATAGGTAGCCAGATTTCTATCTATGTGAAGAAGGTTCATTTTAGTACTGGTTTGGTTTTACATGCATACATTATGGTCATAAAGATTGCACATGTAGCCAAACCTGCGTTCATCTAAAGAACGATTAAGTGCAGTGTAGTACTGCTGTTTTTACTTTACTTTTTCGGCCTCTAGCTATGTATGCATTTGTATATTTCCAAAGTGTTAGTTGACAGTGAACTGTAAACCTGAAAAAGTCACAGATTTCATCCTAACACCCTCATTGTATATAATTATCTATCCTGACAAATGAATAAATGAAATTAGAAAGAAACAAAGAAAGCAAAGAAAGAAAGAACGAAAGTATGTTTAAAATTTCAGGATAAAAAAACTGATTTTTCTATACTTATTTCCTATTCTTAAAAAAGGGAAAGTATTTGAATCTGTCTACCTTTATGTCTGCCTTACTATGCTTTTAAAGTCTCTCTCTCTATCTCTCTCTCTCTCTTCCTTTGTATTGTGGCCTAAGGCCGATGTACAGTAAAAGTCTGAAGTCTAAAGTCTGAAGTCTCTCTCTCTCTCTCTCTCTCTCCCCTCTCTCTCTCTCTCTCTCTCTCTCTCTCTCTCTCTCTCTCTGTCTCTCTCGTCACTGCTCGTTTGACTAACTATTCACCTGCCACTGTCTTCATAGTGTTTCTTCCATCTTCTTTTTTTGGTTCTCTTTGTCAGTCCACTAGTGCGGTATTTCACGATCCCAATCGCTTTCCAGACGTGCAAGCAATTATTATTTATTGCTTGCTGTAGGAAATGTCAAGCAGTATGGCGTTTACTGATGATACGACTGAGACAGCATTGACTATGTACAAACTTCTGTAACTGATGACATTTAAGCTGGCATTAAAGAGAAATGTTAGTTATAATCGCGTAACGAAAATAGCATAGAGGGCAAAGTATTTATGTGGGGTAAAAACTGTCTGTGTGTTTTGTAATTCCTTGGACTCTTACTTAATATCTATGTCTCTTTGGCTTATGGTGGAACAGAGAAGTGTGTGTGTGTGTGTGTGGGGGGGGGGGGTGCTTATTTATGTGCTTTTAAAGGGTTAGTGACTGTTGACTATAAAACTTAGAACAGTAACAGAGTTTGTGTTCGGGCCTGCGTTTTATGTCTGTACCTCGTCATTAAAGAAAGACAGGACGGGAAAAAATAAAGGAAAGAAAGAAGTGAACGAGCAAAAGAATGAATAAATGAGCGAATGAATGAATAATTAATCGATTTATAAATGATAGGGTGGAGAGAGAGAGAAAGAGAGAGACAGACAGAGACAGACAGAGAGACAGAGACAGACAGAGAGACAGACAGACAGAGACAGAGAGACAGACAGACAGAGACAGACAGACAGACAGAGACAGACAGACAGAGATAGACAGACGACAGAGACAGACAGAGACAGACAGACAGACAGAGACAGACAGAGACAGACAGAGAGACAAACAGGCAGAGACAGACATGGAGACAGACAGACAGACAGACAGACAGAGAGACAGACAGAGACAGACAGAGAGACAGAGACCTTCACTCTCTGTCTAGCCATGTCTCTGTCTACCTGTCCAACAGGTTGGTTGGCTAGCTGAGTCTCCACTCGCTGCTTGACCTTTGACTCTACGTCTCCTGTCTGCTTACTAGTACTGCACTAGATCCATGTATTTGTACGTGCTTGGGGAGTATGTCTCTTTGTAGAACTATCGATCGCTCACTCTCTGCCTATATCCTTCATTAATGTTGATCTCCTCTCTGTCTCTCTCACTCACTCACTCTCTCTCTCTCTCTCTCTCTCTCTCTCTCTCTCTCTCTCTCTCTCTCTCTCTCTCTCTCTTATATATTATATTATATATATATATTTATTCTTATATATATTATATATATATCTCACTCCTCTCTCATGTTGTTTACAAACAAGCTAGTATAACATTTGATGGAGTTAGATACCTTCAGTCTCCTTGTGCTTCAAGCAATGCTTGCTCTCTTCACACACACACACACACACACACATACACACACTCACACACACATCACACACACACTCACTCACAAACACAGACACACACTCACACACAACACACACACACCACACACACACACACACTCACACACACACACACACAACCCCACACACACACACACACTCACACACACACACATCACACACACACTCACCACAACACACACTCACACTAGCACACACACACACACCACACACAACACACACCACACAACACTATTGCCAACCAGGTACACAAACATACAAGTTGAATCGGTTCATTCTAATCGGTGATTTGAACGTTTTTGTAGTTTATTTGAACAACATAGTTGGCATACCAGGGTAACAATAATAGCTTAAGCTTGAGAGCAAACTGTCAATCTATATGAACAGTTTTTGCTATGTTTATTTTTCTAATTACCTTTAGTATCCCTTCTTGACATTTTCAAGGGTTGTTTTTTTCACATACGCAAAGGAGAAAGTTGTAAACTTCAAGTATTTCAAGCGCGACCTTTTTTGATAAGAAAAACTATCTTTGATTCGAATACAAACGAAACGTTTAGGAGTAAAGCTGTGAATTGTTTGGGATTTTCTGTGTTTTATCTTGTTCTTCTGCGACAACTCTTGAGGTTTGCGAAATGGCGAGAGTGTTGCTTATGGGACTGTTTTAATAGGGGAAAAAATGCTGTGTACTGCTGCACTGCGCTGACCTGTGTTGTCTTTTGTCGTGTCGTGTCGTGCCGTGTCGTATCGTGCCGTGTCGTGCCGTGTCGTGTCGTGTCGTGATCGACTATATTATTTTGTTTGGGTGTGTTGTGTCGCGTTGTTTCCATGCTGTGCTATGTTGACCTATCCTGTGCTGTGCTTTAAAGTGATATGCTGTGCTGTGCTGTGCTGTGTTGTTCCATTCTGTGCTATGTTGAGCTATGCTGTGCTGTGCTGTAAAGTGCTGTGCTGTGCTCTGTTGTGTTGTTCCATTCTGTGCTATGTTGAGCTATGCTGTGCTGTGCTGTAAAGTGCTGTGCTGTGCACTGTTGTGTTGTCCCATGCTGTGCTATGTTGTGCTATACCATGCTGTGATTTAAAGTGCTGTGCTGTGTTGTGCTGTTTAGTTGTTCCATGCTGTGCTATGTTGTGCTATACCGTGCTGTGCATGTTAAAGTGCTGTGTTGTGTGTGCTCTGTTTGTGTTGTTTCTGCTGTGCTATGTTGTGCTATATCGTGCTGTGCTTTAAAGTGCTGTGTTGTGCTGTGCTCTGTTGTGTTGTTTCGTGCTGTGCTATGTTGTGCTATATCGTGCTGTGCTTTAAAGTGATGTGCTGTGCTGTGTTGTGTTGTGTTGTTCCATACTGTGCTCTGTTGAGCTATGCTGTGCTGTGCTGTGCTAAAGCGTTGTGCTGTATTGTGTTGTGCTCTGTTGTGTTGTCCCATGCTGTGCTATGTTGTGCTATACCGTGCCGTGCTTTAAAGTGATTGTTGTGCTGTGCTCTCTTGTGTTGTTCCATACTGTGCTATGTTGAGCTGTGCTGTGCTGTGCTGTAAAGTGATGTGCTGTGTTGTGCTGTGCTGTCATGTGCTGTAAAGTGATGTGCTGTAAAGTGATGTGCTGTGTTGTGCTGTGCTGTGATGTGCTGTGTTGTGCTGTGCTGTGGCGTGATGTGCTGTTCCATATCGAATCGAGTGATCGAAACTGAGAATGATTTAAACGATATTGAATCTCCACCACTAACTACAGCTGAAATCCAAAGAGAAAGGAAGGGAGGGAGGGAGACAGTCAGACAGACACACAGACAGACAGAGACAGAGAATAAAACAGAGAATGAGAAACAGAAAACAAAGAAAGCTTACATAGAGAGACAGAGCCAAAAATAAGGACAGAATAACATTAAAATAATCACACGTGTATTTCTCACACACAAAACCAAAACCTACACCTTGAAAACAGCTCATGCAAAAATTGAGAAATGTTGACACATTCTTATCGATTCCTTATTGAAAATTAGAGTCTGGTATTTTTCCCCTGTGTATTTCGAATCTTTTGAAATAGTGATTCCCCCCCTCCCTTCCCCACTGGGCTGTGTTGCTTTCTTTCATGTTAAAGGTTAACAACTGAAATTACATTCTGCATACAGCGAACATTTCACCAGAGTATACTTCAAAGCGAAATACTAGAATCAACTGACATCAAGGGAACTGTGGCGAGAAAAATAACATATCATTTGAAAACTTCCAGCCTTTCAAGCTGTCGTTCCTCACATCAGAAATATCTATCTCCAAATTTCAGACACCAGAAATATAAAAAAAATGGAATCAAATTAACTCTGGGTAGAACCGTAAGAATAAGTCTAAATTGAAGGCAATTCTTTGTGCAGCGTTAATAAAAACATAATTTTAAAAAAAAACACCGTAGATTGGCATTATTAGGTTTTACATAAAAAAGGATTTGTAATAAATCGCTTCTAAAAAAAAAATAATCTATTGGCTTTGTGTGGGCTTGTTATGGTTGTTTGCACTGAGCTCCTGAGCTGTCAGAATGTTAGAATGGTGGCGAAAAAGTAAACAAATCGAGTGGATTTCCTAGGATTCGAAAGGGATGTGACTTAGTGGTGGCTGATATTCAGAATGAAAGTTGACCCAAAATTGTTTTTACTTGGTTGATCTATAGGTGGGTGGGGTTTTTTCTCGTTGTAGTTTTTTTTTTCCAGGAGGATGAATGCGATTGTTATCCTCTTGTGTCTGCCTGTTTGTCTGTCTGTTTGTCTGCCTGTCTGTCTGTCTTTCTCTCTCTCTGTCTGTTTCTCTCTCTTTATTTTTTCATGAGAGCCTGGTGTAAAGAAGCCCCTGGTTTATCCATTTACCTTCATTCGAGTTCGGATTCTCTCTCTCTCTCTCCTCTCTCTCTCTCTCTCTCTCTCTCTCTCTCTCTCTCTCTCTCTCTCTCTCTCTCTCTCCTCCTCTCCCCTCTCTCTCTCTCTCTCTCTCTCTCACACACACTACACAACTCACTCTCTCTCGCCCTCCCTATCTCCTCTCTCTCTCTCTCTCCTCCTCTCTCTCCATACTCTCTCTTCCACCTCTCTCGCCCTCTCCCTCTATCTCTCTCTCTCTCTCACCTACACTGAACACTTCAGTGTGCAGTGTTCAGTGTTCTCTCTCTCACCTAGATGTACATAATTATTTTGACGACATTTGAAAACTTCCACGTCTTTATATAATACAAACCAAATCATGAGAGTCATCAGTAAAAGATACAGCTAAGTCCAGATTTGCCAAGAATCCTACTTCTTTGTTGATTTTACCAGCGACCTATGACTGCCAGTGACATTCAAACTGACATTAAAAGCAAATATTAGTTATGAATACAAAGCAAAAATAGCGTGTGATAATAGTTTCCTGTCTGCGTAAGAAACTGTATGTTCGTGTTTCTTGTCTCTTTGTTCTAGACAATTAAACCTTAAAATGAAATACTAATCACTGAGGCTTCAAGGACATTTATAGTGAAATGTGTTTTGTTAAGGGAAAAAATCTGAGTTTATACATTAAGGCATACAAGTAAGCTTTGCTGAAAGTACGCATGTAATCATCTTAAGAGCGCACACACATGCACGCGCGCGCGTGCACACACACACACACACACACACACACACACACACACACACACACTCACTCACTCACACACGATCCTAGATCCTCTGTATCTGTGCAAAATTAACACTAACGCGTTTTCCAGCGGCCATGAGAATTTGCAGCAGCACATGAAATTACATGCACAGGCAAGCATGTACACGCTTTGGCATGCTAGAGCAGCTAGAGCAGATAGTGCTGGACATGAAAGATTGATTTCTCAAGTACTTTCAGCATACCGCACAGACATTGTGGCTTTTTCAGTGTGCTTGGTCTGTTGGCCGGTTTTGTTGGTTGGTTGGTTGGTTGGCTAATTGGCTGGTTGGCTGGTTGGTTGATTTGTTTGGTTTGGGTTGGATTGGTTGGTTGTTTGGTGGGTTGGTTGATTGATTGGTTGGTTGCTGGTTGGTTGGTTGGCTTTTTTGTAGGCTGGTCTGGTTGGTTGGCTGGTTTGGTTGGCTGGTTGATTTGTTTGGTTGGGCTGGGTTGGGTTGGGTTGGGCTGGTTGGCTGGTTGGCTAATTGGTTGGATTGTTAGTTAGTTACTATTTTAGATGCTACGTAGGCTGGTTGGTTGGTTAGCTGGTTGGTTAGTTGGTTGGTTGTTGGATGGTTGATTGGTTGCGTGATTGGCTTCTTGGTATGTTGGCTGGTGTACTTCACTTTTTTGTGTTTTTCTTGTTTGATATATATTCTTACTAGTGTGTTTGTTCGTTGTTTTCCTTTAAAAATTAACCATTTTCTCATGTTAAAATACTTTTTGTTTAAGAAATCTTAATCATGTTAATGGAACCCCATGTAGAACATTGCCATGCTAATTTTTCGATCGGTACGAATCCACTGGAAGAGGAAGAAGAATGAATAAATAGCTCCAGTGATGGATGAATAAAACACCCAGATGGATTATGCTTAAGCTAGACAAATGAACGTAACGTTAAATCCATGGGCTTTTGTGATATAGATTTGAAGTGAACTAGAAAGAAATATGGGGAAGATAGGGGAGAGAGAGAGGAGAGAGAGGAGAGAGAGAGAGAGAGAGAGAGAGAGGGAGAGAGAGAGAGAGAGAGAGAGAGAGAGAGAGAGAGAGAGAGAGAGAGAGAGAGAGACAGACAGAAAGACAGACAGACAGAAAGACAGACAGACAGACAGAGACAGAGAAACAGAGACAGAATCAGAAGAGAGGGAGAGATAGAGGGGGAAGGGAGGGAGGAAAGTGAGAGAGAGAGAGAGGGAGAGAGAGAGAGGGATAGATAGAGAGGAGGGGAGGGAGGAAAAAGAGAGAGTGAGAGAGAGAGGGAGAGAGTATGCGTGTGTTTGTGTGTGTATGCGTGTGTCTGTGTCTGTTTGTATCCGTGTCTGTGTGTGTAACCGTGTCCTTGTGTGTCTATGTGTGTGTGTGTGTGTGTGTGTGTGTGTGTGTTGTCTGTGTGTGTGTCTATGTGTTTGTGTCTGTATGTGTTTAACATGTTTTTGTGTGTGTTAGGACGAGCTCACGCGTGTAGGCACGACAGAATACACGCATTTTGCAAAGCAAATATTGCTGGCACAAGATTGTACATCTCCACATAATAATTATTATCATTTGCTCGAGTGCTTGTGACGTGGACGGATAAACGAACTCAGATAAATAATTATAAGTAAAAAGTAAAGCAAAACAGACAAAACACTCTACAAACAAACGTGTTTAAAAACGCTAAACCATCCACGTCAGTAAAGCGAAAGATGCAGGCGTCAAGTAGAAAAGACATGTTCATTGTGTGCGGCCGAACTGGTATTATCGCGGATTTATATATTGATTTTTCAATTGTTTCCAAACGCTTGAGAAATAGATTTTTCGACAGTTTTGCTTTGAATGTGTTATCTACTGCTGTTTCCACAGATAACGAGGGGAATAATAACACCTGTATATCCTTTGAATAGAGCTAAACAAAATCGAATCTTCAATTTTCAAATAGCTGGTGAAAGTTTTGAGAGATATTGACACGCTATTATTGAAACGTTCGGGTTGACATTTCTCTCTTCTAAAATGTCAAGACCTTTGAAAATTTGCTTGTGATGATATCATGACGACTATTTCAAAGTTGGGTATTGTTTCAAACTGCTGCCCTTTGTTTTTCTTTCAGTAGAATTTCACAACTGCAACTGTGTTTATGTGCATTGAAAAATTTAATTAAGTACTGTTAAAAAAACCATGAACAAAATGACATCAAAATAACTGGAAAAACAAAAAAAAAGAGGTACACCTTTTCAAAGCTTGTTATTTTTCAGCACAGAATGTTGAAGTTAGAAACCTAGTCTGACAGACAGAGAGACACATGTTGAAAAACAACCCACTACACTTAGAGTTGTTCTAGTATGTGTGTATGTTTGTCCGTCGTGTCCGACGATGACCTCCAAAACAGCAGAAGAGGCAGCTGCTGTTTTGGAAACTGGGCAGAAATTTGATTATAGTGGAGATGCCTTGCCCACAGTACATCCCCACTCTCTCGGCCAAGTGGGCATAAGGACAGTAAGCGTTGGAGATGTTCTCCAAAGGCCAACCAGCCCCCCAGGGCTGCAGCACATAAGGACTGTGCGAGTCAAGCCTCCTAGTCAGAGAGTCATAGTCGATCACTAAAGACTAAGCTTTAAAGTGGAATTTGATGAGTGGGAAAGCCACTGGTCATACAGCCTCTCACATTGCTGTTGCCCCCAGCGCCAATGGTTTAATCAAGAACTGTGATAAAGCCCAGGCGCTGACGGCAACAATAGGAACTCAATTTATTTGAAAGCTTTTATGTCTCATATTCATTTTTACATTCGTTTCAAAAAGCTTTACACTTACATCTGGCACTGGTGCTTCCAGTTCATCAAGAATGCTGAGTATAAATCAATTCCCAAAGAAAAGCAATATGCATATGTTTGGGTTCTACGACTAATCAAAACAAATACTAAGGTAGGCTTCAGATGTGAAAATTTCACAAAGGTAGCCAGACAAAGAAAGAAGTATCATATAGTTCCCTATCATTCTTGACAAGGAAACGTCTAACCTTGGATTTGAAAGGCAAGGCAAAGAATCGCTGCCGTACTGGCAGCTTTTGTTTTGAAGCAAAGTAACCCTAACATTGTTTTTACTGGGCAATCCATTATTTCCTCTTTCTATTTCTGTTATGTAAGATTCCTGCTTTTATTTATTTATTTATTTATTTATTACGATTGAATGATTCTCTCTGTATCTCTGTCTATGTATATCTGTCTGTGTGTTTGTCTGTCTGTGTGTCTGTCTCTGTCTCTAGGTGTCTCTTTGTCTGTTAGTTTCTCTGTCTGTCTGTCTGTCTGTCTGTCTATGCATCTGTCTCTCTCTCTGTCTCTGTCTCTCTCTGTCTCTCTCTGTCTCCATAGATATTCATATTTGATGCCATGTTAATGCCTTCCATATCTTCCTAGAAAGCAAATCAATTCACTAGCGGCACCAGTAAGAAATGCCGTCAAGACAGAATTAGTTGAGCATCCGACTTAAGTCTGTGATTCTGTCAATTTAGGTGAACAGTAAAATGACATTCGAAATGGAATTAAAAGCAAACGTTTCTCTTAAATACACACCAAAAATAGCATAGGATAAAGACTAATTCATCTGTGCAAAGAATCAGGATTATGTTTGTTTGGCTTTGTGTGGACAATAATATCAACAACAACAGTAACAACAAAGAAAATGTCATAACCACAAGGTGTATTCACAAAAACAGATCCATCTGTTAAAGTATTTAAGGCTATCAAAAATAAAGGAAATCAGACATGCATGGATAACTGCATCACGCAACTTATTTCCGTTGGTTGCGCGCATGTAGAGTTATTTTAAAACATGCACGCGCACTCACAGACACACACACACACACACGTACGCACGCACGCACACACGCACGCACGCGCATGACGATGGCCGTGCATACATGTGCAAATCTAGAGCTTACGTCTTGGCCTCCACCCACGAACATAAGCATCACATATGTGCAGGCACGCGTGTACATCTTTTTGGTGCTCCGCAACAGCTGGCTTCAAATATTGATTGTTTTGAATGGACATTCATCGTATTTCATAGAAATGTCAACATTTTCACCTTGAATGGCTGGTTGGTCGGATGGATGGTTGATGGTTGGCTGGGTTTTTTGGCTGGTTGGGTGGTTGGTTGCCTGGTTGGCTGGCTGGTTGGTTTTTTTTTGGTTGAATGATTGATTGATTGGTGTCTTCGATACCTGTTTAGTTCGTTTTCTGGCTTGCATGTTGGTTAATTGGTTGCTTGGTTAGGTTGTTTTGAATCGTTCCTCGGTTAGAGCTCCGAAGTTCTGTAAATGGTGAGATTTGCGTATATGCAACCAGTGTCAACCCACCCATCCACCATTTAGGTAGCTGCATTCTGACTTCGGAAATCAGTTTTTGGTGGGTTTTTTAAATTTGTTAGTAAGTAGATTGTTTAGTTGGCTGGTGCGGGTCTTATTTCCAGAGCAAACCAAATGTGTTTATGTTATTTCTTAAAGGCATATATTACTCTGTGAGAGTATGTGGGTAAGAGAGAGAGAGAGAGAGAGAGAGAGAGAGAGAGAGAGAGAGAGAGAGAGAGAGAGAGACAGAAAGAAAGAGAGAGAGCGAGAGAGAGAGAGAGTCAGAGAGACAGAGAGAGTGAGAGAGACAGAGAAACAGAGAGAGAGGATAGAGAGAGTGTGCGTGTGGTCGCATACGTGAACATATGTATGCAGTTTATATAATAGATGTTTTGTATGTTTAGTTGCATTACCTTATGTTCAAAAATATTGTGTTCATATTGCATTAAAAATGAATTTTAAAAAGTGTTGTTTTTTTTATTTAAAAATGTGTTATGTTTGCGGCAAAGCCGTGTTACCCACTGCACAGCTATTTCCTAACCAGCACATGGACGTTGAAGGAAGAAGACTGGCGGAGTATCCTCATTGTTGGATAACTGAGAAGCTGGGGGGATTATGTCTAAGGCAGACACAATTAAACCTGAAGTCTTTCCATACGCTTATCTAAATGTGTTTTTTTTTCTAGTTTGATTGTTTGTCCTCTCTCTCTCTCTCTCTTCTCTCTCTCTCTCTCTCTCTCTCTCTCTCTCTCTCTCTCTCTCTCTCTCTCTCTCTCTCTCTCTCTCTCTCTCTCTCTCTCTCTCTCTCTCTCTCTCCTCTCTCTCTCTCTCTCTCTCTCTCTCTCTCTCTCCTCTCTCTCTCTCTCTCTCTCTCTCTCTCTCTCTCTCTCTCTCCTTCTCTCTCTCTCTTCTCTCTGTCTGTCTGTCTGTTTTTCAGTCAGTCTGTCTATCTGTTTATCTGTCTGTCTGTCTGTTTGTCTCTCTCTCTCTCTCTCTCTCTCTCTCTCTCTCTCTCCTCTCTCTCTCTCTCTCTCTCTCTCTTCATACATGCGATTTCACTCACTAATACTCATCTTTACGCTCTGTCTGTTTCTTGGGTTTTTTTTAATGTTTGGATGGGTAATTTATCTGTTCTTGGATTGATTTACCTGCTTGCTATCTCTGTCAGCTACTGTTCATCTCTGGTTTTCTTTTTCCTGTTCGTGGTTTGTTTTGTTTGTTTTTTTTAAACTACTTTCTTTGTTTTTAGAAGAGATTTGAGACATCCTTAAAAACTATATTTGTTCTTCAGTTGTTGCACACATTATACCGAACGCGTTTCATGCCAGTACTTTGCGGCATAGTGTGTATAATATTGCCCTATCAATCTTGCGACCAGTAATAGGATGCTGGGGGGAAAGAGTGACTGAGTGTACTCAGTGATGGATGAGTGAAAAGCCAGATGGATTCTGCTTAAGCCTGACAAATGAATCCAAAGTTAGATGCATGGGCTTTTTTCCCCCCCTGATAATAGAAAGTTGAAGCAAACTACAGAGAGAGAGAAAGAGGGAGGGAGGGGGAGGGAGGGAGAGGGAGGGAAAGAGAGCGAGTGTGTGTGTATATGTGTGTGGTGTGTGTATGTGTGTGTGTGTGGTGTGTGTGTGGTGTGTGTGTGTGTGTGGTGTGTGTGTGTAGTGTGTGGTGCGGGTGTGTGTGTGGCGCGCGCGCGCGTGTGTGTGTGTGTGTATGTGTGTGTGTGTGTGTGTGGTGTGGTGTGGGTGTGTGTGCGTGTGTGTGTGTGGTGTGTGTGTGTGTGTGTGTGTGTGTGTACGAGTGAGTGACTGAGTGGACATGTATGTATCTGCGTGTGTGTGTGAGTGTGTGCGTGTGCGTGCGCGTGTCTCTGTGTGTGTGAGTGTGTGTGTTTATGCGTTTCTGTGTGTCTGTGTCTGCGTCTCTTTCTACAAAACTCTATGTGTGTTAGAGGGGGGCTTCAAATACTTGTGCGAATATGTATGCAAGTATGCATTCTTTGAACAAGTATGTAGACTGTAATGGATAAATTTGTGTACTTGTCGTATAGGGTAAATACACAAACAGACACACGCAAAGCTTAATGAATCAAAAGCAAAAACTTTAGTGACAAGTTTGCTTTCTAAGAAAGAAATGATTCCTGTAAAAAAAAACACGAAAGTTGCCTGCTGCTATTCAGAATACTCTCTATTGCATGCAGTTGCACTACTGTCGTTGCGTGTTTAGAATTGATTTTTAAATCGTTTTTTTTCTTCATTTTTTCAATCCAGTCTTTGATCGCTTTTCAGACATGTAGAACATGTTAGGAAAATGGACTTTTTCAACAGTTTTGATTAGTTTCTCAACGCTGATTTGATAGAAACGCGTGGGGATTGAGAATACTTGTACTTTTGAGGACAACAGAAAAAAATCGAAGCTTTTATTTTGTGTTAAATAGTTCATGCACTTTAACGAAATGTTCAGACTTTATTACTATTGAGAAGATGTATGTTGACAGTTTTCGTGTGTGTATTTCAAAAATATTGTAAATCAGTGAATGAGAACTACGGCAATGATTTTGAAAATTGTGTTTGTCCTCCTACTTTGACAAATGATTTCCCTATTTTGGGATAATAAAGTATTGAATTGAATTGAACTGAGCTTTTCATATAACTGAAACTGCGATTTGATATACAATGGAAAATTGGAAAAAAAACCGAGTCTAGTTCAAAACATGTAGTGAACGATACCAGTGTCCCTGTAGTAAAATCAGGACTAGACAAAGTGTCAAAGCATTTTGCTCTTAAGCTATTATTGCTAGCACTAAAACGCAATTAAACAGTTCGGGTCACAAATCAAATGACATCAAAGTATAACTTAATATGTGTATGGAAGAATATATATATGGGAAAAAAAAAATATATATATAAACTCCAGACAATTATTCTAATCAATATCTTTTCAACAACTTTTTCTTAAAGCTTTAAACTTAAATACTTTTATTGGGCGTTGCACAGCATCTATTCCATATCTAACATCAAAAAATAATAAAATCATAACCTCATCTATTTCTTCAGCGTGTTAGACATTAGAATGAACGTGTTTGTCATGGCGATTCTTGACTCTATGCTGCTCTCTCTTCTGAAGTCGGAATGCAGCTGCCTATATTATGGCAAGGTACTTGACTACAGCCACAGACACAAACCTCTCATCCCGTGTATGCACTTACAGTCTCACATCGATTCTTAAGAGCGAGACCATGCCTATTCTGGGTGACCCCTAGGGAGTTAAGTTGGGGAACGTCCAACTTTTTCCTTTCCTTTCTAGAAGTTTGCGAAACATAAACCATGACACCCTGCTAGTTCTCAGATGCTGGAATTACAGGAAGCGAGCTAGGTAAAGAAAAAAAAGACAAGATTCACTGCCTGTCTATACTAATCTAGACAAGAAAGTAGTTTACTTAGGGTTCGGAAAGAGAGTCATAAATCTAGTTTCGTTCTTAGTGGGGTTTTTTCATCTTTTAATTCTAACTTATGGTTGTTGTGTTGTTTTTTCTTATCATTCATCTCTATAAATATATATAGGTATTTTGCCTTGGGTGTCGAATTTTTCGACAGAGGGGGCATCTTTGTTACTTTTATTTTCATGAGTCTGTTTGTCCTGATGTCTTTCTCTCTGTCTGTCTGTCTGTCGTGTCTCTCTTTTTTCCTTATTTTTCAGTGTATTATTGACTGTTCTGGGGTGTGTGTGGGGAGGAGGAGGGTGTACGTGCTTGCATAAATGAGTGCATGCATGTATGCGCGTATGCCTGCATACGTGCCTCTGTAGGTTCGCGCGTGCCTGTGTGTGTCTGTGTGTATGTGTCTATGTCTGTGTGTGAAAATAATTATCTAGAACTTTCTCTCTCTTTCTCTCTCTTTCTCTCTCTCTCTCTCTCTCTCTCTCCTCTCTCTCTCTCTCTCTCTCTCTCTCTCTCTCTCTCTCTCTCTCTCTCTCTCTCTCTCTCTCTCTCTCTCTCTCTCTCTCTCTCTCTTTCATTTTTTGTTTGCTTGTAGAACTTATCATGACATTCGCCAAAAAATTGCTTTTTTGACAAACCCAACCAACAGGTCCACCAATCTTGTACAAAAGGTGTTATCTTCAAATAATATGTCCGAGCTTAAATCTTTAGCAATATATATAACGCAGGCTCTAGATAAACGTAAGCAGACTATGAATGAAACGGATCCTATACGTAATAACTGAAAATATTGGTTGGCATTTATCTGGACTTTGGATTATTACTCATGTCCTTTTCATATTCATTCCTATGTTAATATGTTACTTACAATTACCCCCTTTGACTGATGGGCTTGTAGCTTTTGTCAAATAAAATTCGTTCATTCGTTCATTCTCTCTCTCTCTCTCTCTCTCTCTCTCTCTCTCTCTCTCTCTCTCTCTCTCTCTCTCTCCTCTCTCTCTCTCTCTCTCTCTCTCTCTCTCTCTCTCTCTCTCTCTCTCTCTCTCTCTCTCTTTCTCTCTTTCTCTCTCTCTCTATCTTCCTCTCTCTCTCTTCCTCTCTCTTTCTCTCTCTCTTTCTCTCCCTCCTCCTACTCTTCCTTCTCCTCCTCATCCTTCTCCTCCTCTTCGTCCCCCTTCCTCCTCTTTCTTCTCTTCCTCATCCTCCTCACTGATATTCCTCGTTATATGTTTCGTCAATCCTCCTATCACCCATTTTCTTTTATAACTCCTTAACACCTTACAAGACTAATTTTTCTTTTACAAGGCAAGTATTTTTTGTGTTCCACTTAACAGTCTTACTGTCGATGACTTTTCTCTCTGGGTCTCTCTGACGCATCCAGTAAGTGTTCTTCATGACAAATGCCACTCTGGAAGAAACTTGTGCCTAAAGCTCACCACTAAAATCATTAATTCAGCGGAAACTCCGTAACTGGTAGCATTTAAGGTGACATTTACAGACAAGATAGTCAGCCATAACTGCTCAAAACGAAAATAGCAAAGGGAGGCAAACCCGTAACGCGTAACGGTGTATCTCTTTATGTGGAAAAAAGTTTTAGCGGTTTTACCTTTAGTTTTGTAGCGAGAGATGGAGGCAAAGAAACTCATAAACAGCAAGCTTTAGCGATGGGGACAAATCGATACATATTGGAATGCTGGTGTGTTGAGAAATAGTAAGAAGTGTTGGTAGAAAGGTAGGGGAAGAGATCAGCGAACCTGTAGAGACATTTCATAGACATGAACCATCTCACGTACATACTTTCAACCATTCTCTGAACTAGCCATTTCTTTGTGCCGTTTGGGTATGTAGACTGCAAGTCCGTCTTTCTTTGGTCGGTTTATTCGTCTATAATCTTATGTTTGTTTGTCTGCTTATATCGCTTTCTGTGTTGTCCATTTCTCTGTCTCTGGCTTTCTCTTTCCGTCTATGTGTCTGTGTTGGGTTTTTTCTCTGCGTTTCTCTGAATCTCTGTCTTCCTCTTCCTCTGTCTCTGTTTGTTTGTCTCTATCTCTTTCTCTATCCCCATCGTTGTTCATGTGTCTCTGTCTTTCTGTCTGTCTCTTCTTCTTCTTCTTTTTTCTCTCTCCCTCTCTCTCTCTCTCTCTCTCTCTCTCTCTCTCTCTCTCTCTCTCTCTCTCTCTCTCTCTCTCTCTCACTCTCTTAGAAGGAAGAAAATAGACAAGAATGAGATGATAGGAAGAACAGGAAGAAAAGGAACAAGGCACAAACAAAGAGACAGAAAAGATGGAAACTCTAGCACAGATTTTCCAGAAGGTACAGATGCCATTCATATTAATAGCCCCCATCTCCCCCCCCCCCCACCTCCTCCCCCCCTCCTCCCTCCCGCTCCTCAGGATCCCCACAGAGAAAAAAAAATGTAAATGAATTCTATAAATAACATGGAATTTAAGTTCTAGCTAACGGAGGAAAACAAACATATTCAATGCAAAAGAAAGGCTAAAAGGGGATAGGAGGGTATTTTCCAGTTGTTGATTGCCATATCAATCATACTCTGACCAATACGAGGTGAAACACGAGAGAAAAAACCACCAAATTGAATATGAAAGAAAAGAATGGACAACAAAATGTGTTTAGAAATTGAAAATAAATTCATGAGCTCGAGGTCGTGGTCAGCTGAATGGGGGAAAGCGAGGGAAGGGTGGAATAAAGGAACTTATCATCTGTGCGGTGTGTTTTTTTGAGTCTGTTTTGTTGTTGTTGTTTGCTCCATCCTTTGATTTGCTGTCTGTGTGTCTGTCTGTCTGTTGTTTGTCGTATGTGTGTGTTGTTGCTCTGTTTGTATATAGTTATGTCTGATCATGTATGTATGTATGTATGTATGTATGTTGTATGTGCGATTGTATGTATGTATGCTGCATGCATATGTATGTATGTAATTGTATGTATGTATGTATGATATGATGTATGCATGTATGTATGTATGTGTGCATGTATGTATGTATGCATGTATGTTGTATGTATATATGCATGTATGTATGTATGTCTGTGTGTGTGTATGTCTGTCTGTCTGTTTGCTTGTTTGTCTGTCTGTCTGTGTGTCTCAGAATGTTTACACCAATATGGATTGTAGCTTTCTTGTGTCTTTCGAGATAATGATACGTGTCACTGTGCTTGTCAGTATTGCAATTCCCCTTCATGAGATGATTACAATGCTTTTGACTTGACCTCGACTTGACTTGACTTGTCTGGTTTGTCTGTCTGCCTGTCTGTCTGTCTCTGTCTCTATGTCTCTGTCTGTCTCAGTCTGTGTCTGTATGTCTGTTTCTTTCTCTGTCTCTTTCTTTCTCTCTCTCTCTCTCTCCTCCTCTCTCTCTCTCTCTTCTCTCTCTCTTTTCTCTCTCTCTCTCTCTCTCTCTCTCTCTCTCTCTCTCTCTCTCTCTCTCTCTCTTTTGTATTATGTATCAAAATACCCATTATATTCGTTCATCCATCATCTCTGGGTAATCTTTATGCTGTCTTGTTCTTGTTTTTTTGTTAATATTTCTTATTTGCAATTCTTCTTTTTCCTCACACTTTTCTTCTTCTTCTTTCTCCTTCCTCCTTAACTTTGTTCTTTCCTCTTTGTCTTCATTCTTTTATCTGTCCTTCTGTACATCTTAGTTGTTAATTTTTTTC
>CM054135.1:41389882-41395738 GCA_028751875.1 Rapana venosa
TAAACCAACCAACCAATTGATCGATCAATTTGATGATCCAACAAACCAACCAATTTATAAAACAACCAACCAACCAATGAGTTCACCAAACTACCGACAAACTGTTAACCACCATCTTGCTTGCATTTACTCACTTTTGTTGTTTTCTTTTTTTCTGTTCCTATGTCTCTGTATCCTTGTTGTTTTCTTTGGGTCTATCTGTCTCTGTCTCTTTGTGTGTGTGTGTGTGTGTGTGTGTGTGTGTGTGTGTGTGTGTGTGTGTGTGTTGTGTGTGTGTGTGTGAGAGAGAGAGGGGGGGGGGTGGTTGTGTGTGTGTATGGGTGGGTGTGGGAGGGTGCGGGTGGGTGGGGTGGGAGTGTGGGGGGTGGGTGGGTGTGAAAGTGTATGTGTATGCATCTCCTCTCTCTCTGTCTCTCTGTCTTTCTGTCTCTCTGTCTCTGTCTCTCTCTCTCTCTCTCTCTCTCTCTCTCTCTCTCTCTCTCTCTCTCTCTCTCTCTCTTTCCCTCCTCCTCCTCCTCCTCCTCCTCCTCCTCTTCCTCCTCCTCCACATCCACATCCTCATCCTCATCCTCCCTTCTCACCCTTCTTCTCCTCTTCCTCCCCAAATTTCCTCACACCTTTCGTACCCAAGTCTCCGGTCCCCATCCCGGATTTTACTGCTTGGTGCTGGTCTCTCCACTCTCCTCTACTCAGACAGAGGGCTGGTGGCACATTGTGCTGTAAAGTAGAGGAATCTTACAGCCAGGAGTGACAACCACTTCAAACACGCAAGTCCCAATCAGCCTGCTGGCAGTAACACGATTCTGGTCTCCAGAGAAGCCATGGGGAGAGGAGGAGAAGAAGAAGAAGAGAAAGACAAGGAAAGAGAAAGAGGGAGAGAGGAGGGAGAGAGAAAGGGGGGGGGGCAGAGATGGAGAAAGAGAGAGAAGGACAAGAGAGAGAGTGTGTGTGTGTAGAAAAGGAGGAGAGAGAGGGGGAGAGAGCTGGAGACACAGAGAGTTGCACAGAGAGACAGAGAGAGGACAGAGAGTTGACAGAGAGAGAGAGATAGGAGAGAGAGGGAGAGAGTTACGAGAGCGAGAGAGAAGAGAGAGAGAGAGAGAGAGAGAGAGAGAGAGAGAGAGAGAGAGAGAGAGAGAGAGCGAGAGAGAGAGAGAGCGCGCAAGCCAGCCAAATAGACAAACATAGGCAGGGATGATTCTGGTCTCCTAAAAAGCCAGGGAAAGCGATAAAAAGAAAGACAAGGAAAGAGATAGATAGAAAGAGAGATAGAGAAAGATAGAGAGAGAAGACAGAAAGAGAGAGAAGACAGAAAGAGAGAGAAGAGAGAATGCAGTGACCAAAAAAAACACCACAGAAAAGTTATATAAAAAAATTAAAAAACAAAAGACTGGGAGACATAGGGACAGACATACAGAAAACAGACATAAGAGTGTACAGAGAAACAGACAGAAACATACAGACAGAAAGAGAGAGAAAAAAAGACAACTGGCTGATGGCTTCTTTGTGTGTGTGTGTGTGTGTGTGTGTGTGTGTGTGTGTGTTGTGTGTGTTTTCTTTTCAACGGAAACAATTATTTTGGCATTTCCTCTCACTCGGGGCTTGAATGTCGTTGCCCTGACGGATCGGATGTCGGATGTCGGACGTCGAATGTCGGATGTCGACGTCGATGTCGGATGTTGCCGGAACTGCACTAGGGATTAGTTCCCGTGGCCTGGCACATGTGACATGTCCCCAGCAGGAACTGAGAGACCCTAGGTTCAAGTCTTGACCAGCACATTCTTGTTCTGGTTTAGCGGGTTGGATGATTGGTTGGGTTGGTTTGGTTGGTTTGTTGGAAGGTGGGTGGGTGGGTGGGTGGGCTCGTAGTTGGTTGGTTGATTGGGTGAATGGGTGGATGGGTGGTTGGTTGGTTGGGTGGTTGGGTGGTTGGGTGGTTTGTTGGTTGGTTGGCTGGTTGTTTGTTTGGTTGGTTGGTTGGTTTGGTTGGTTGGTTGGTGGTTGGTTGGTTGGCTGGTTGGTACGTAGGTAGGTAGGTAGGTTGGTTATTGGTTGTTTGGTTGGTTGGTTGGTTGGTTGGTTGGTTGGTTGGTTGGTTGGTTGGTTGGCTGGTTGGTTCGTTCGCTTGGTTGGATGGTTGGCTGGTTGGCTGGTTGGTTGGTTCGTTCGTTTATTGGTTGGGTGTGTGGGTAGGTGGTCAGCTGGCTGGCTGTTTGGTTGATTGGTTATTGTTCTATAGCGGGTTCCATTGTGTCAGTCTATTGTTGTTGTTGTTGGAGGTGGTGGTGGTGGTCTTGTATGCATTCATGTGTTGTTCGATGGTTTTCTGACTGCTGGTCTTCCGGTGGAAGTAGTAGACCTACATCCTGTGTGCAAAATGCAGCTAGTGCACGTAGAGGTACCCATGGCAACACAGCTGCTGTTGACCTTTGAATTAACAGTCACGATGTTGTGCCTTCAGAAAAGACTGACCCATAAAACAGTGGCGTCAGGTACATTCTCTGTCTCTGTCTCTGTATTTCTCTCTGTCTGTCTCTGTCTGTATCTGTCTCTCTGTCTCTCTATGTATCTGTCTCTGTCTGTCTGTCTCTCTTTCTGTCTCTGTCTGTCTGTCTCTCTCTCTGTCTGTCTCTCTCTCTGTCTCTCTGTCTCTCTCTGACTCTCTCTCTCTGTCTCTCTCTCTATCTCTCTGTCTCTCTCTGTCTCTCTGTCTCTCTGTCTCTGTCTCTCTGTATCTCTCTGTCTCTCTCTTTCTGTCTGTCTCTCTCTGTGTTCTCCTAGTAGGTGATGGGGTGTAATTGCCTGGTCTTCTCCTGTAAGTCACTGTGTGTTTCTATATGTGTTCGTGTGTGTATCTGTGTGTGTCCCTGTGTGTGTTTGTGTGTGTGTCACTATGTGTGTCTGTGTGATTTTAAATTTCTAGATATTCACTACACCACACTACATTATATTGCAATACACTGCACTACATTACACTACACTACACCACACTACAATACACCACACTACACTACTCTACTCTACCCTACTCTACATTGTACTACACTTCTCTACTCTACTCTACTCTACACTACATTACACTACACTACACTACAGCACACCACACTACGCTACACTACACTACACTACACTACACTACACTACAACATATCTCACCACACCCCACCACACCACAGCACACCACACTGCACTACACTATAGCTCACCACACCCTCATCCTACCATAGCACACCACACCACACCCATCCCACCTCACCACACCTCACCACACCACACATCACCCCGCCCCACCCCACTCTCCTACATCACACCCCACCCCACCGCTCCACACCCCACCCCACCCGACCCCACCCCACCAAGCCTTACCCCACCCCACATAAGCACTCGAAAACTGACGGGATGCAAGTGCAATACACTCCATCACACTCTCCACCTAACGCCAGACATGATTGTACTGTAACACAATTCACTTCAGTTCACCATCTCACCGCCACACTATCTGCTATGAATAAGGAATGACAATGGAAAAAGAAAACGGGTGGAGGGGTGGGGGTTGGGGGGTGGGGGTGGGGTGGGCTCTTAGGGAATTGTCTTGCACGCAAGAATCTAATCATTTTCTCTTTCTGTCCGATGTCTTTCTGTCTGTCTGTTTGTTTGTTTTTTTCTATCTTTTTTGTCTTTCGGTCTGATTGTGCATGTTTATTTTGTCTGTCTTGTTCCTGAATGTTTGTTTAGTTGTTTGTCTGCTTCTCTGTCTGTCTTTCTATATAATTATGTGTTTGTCTCTGTTTGTTTCTCTGAGTTTGTCTGCGTGTCTATGTATCTACGTTCGTGACAAAGTGTGTCTGTGTCTGTCGTCGGTCTGTATGTCTCTGTCTGTCTGTTATCTCTCTACCTCTCCCTCTCTCTCTCTCACAAAACCGCATACACACGGGGACTGGATGTAAAAAGCATATGAGTGCTTATTCCATTAATCCTCGATATAAAAACTCTCTCTCTCTCTCTCCTTCTCTCTCTCTCTCTCTTCTCCCCTCTTTTTCTCTCTCTCCCTCCCACCCTATCCATCTTTACCCCCATCCCACACTCTCTCTCATTTTCTGTTGCACTGGTGTTTTCGGGAAACAACTATCTCAGCATGGCATCATCCCCGTCCCACTGTTCCCCTTGACATGGGCAAATGGCCTGGCTCATTTCATTATTTGACTTGACTTGACTTGACTTCACTCTCACTTTCATTTCCATTTGGACCACAGTACTTTTAAGGGCAAGTTGTAGGACTAAGTTTGGGTTTGAATTGTCCTCCTTGTTTATTCATTCATCCGTTCATCCATGTATTCATTCATTCATTCACTCACTCATTCATTTATTCATTCATTCATTCATTCTTTTGTGTATTCATTTATTCATTCCTGCATCACTATATCCATCTATTCTCTCTCTGTCTGTCTGTCTGTCGTCTGTCTGTCCTCTCTCTCTCTCTCTCTCTCTTTGTTCGCCTCTGTCTCTCTCTTCCCCTCTTTTCTCTTTCTCCCCCCTTTTTCTCCCTCTCCTTTCTCTCTATCTCCCTCTCTCTCTCCCCACCTTCTCTCTTTCTGTGTGCAGTAGCCCGGGAACAGGCAGCAAACACTACTTTGCTCACTGACTTTCAGACCCTTTATATTGATTGAACATGCCAACCAGGACTATCAACAAAGAAGTAGGTGCAGAGAAGTCGCGAAACCATAAAACCCAAGTAGACACACACACGAACACACATACACACACCCCACACACACAAAAACACACACACACACACACACACAGTGACATAAGGAGGAGACCAGCAATTTCACCCCTCTCCCTGTAGGGGAACCGAGAGAGGGAGAGAAAGAGAGAGAGAAGGAAGAGAGAGGAGGAGGGAAAAAAAGAGGAGAGAGGAGAGAAGAGGAGGAAGAAGAAAAAGAGAGGAGAGAGAGAGACAGGCAGAAGAGGCGAGAAAAACAGGGGCAGACCCAAGAGGGAAAAAAGACAGACAATGGACCAGGTGGTTTGGGTTTTCACAAGAATAAAAGCCGTTCATTCCCAAATTCTTTTTTTCTTCTTCTTTTCATTATTATTATTTTATTATTACATTTTTATTATTTATTATTAAAATTATCATAATATTTTAATGGGAAATATCAAGTTTTTTTTTATAGTTTTTAAAAATTGTTTTTTTTCTTCTCGTTTTCTCTACCCCTACCACCACCCCATCATCATACTCATCATCATCATCATCATCGTCGCCCCCGTATTCTTTTTTTCTTCTTCTCTTCTTGTCTTCTTTTCTTTTTTTTCTTCTTTTTTTCTTTTCTTCTTCTTCTTTTTTTTTTTTTTTCTTCTTCTTTTTCTTTTTTTCTTCTTTGCTTTTTCTTTTTCTTCTTTTCCTAATGTTATTGTTTTTCGTTTCATCATTGTGATGTGATGATGTGAGAGATGATACATTATTATTATTATTTTTTTTTATTATCACCATCTCTCATCTATCATCACTCATCATCAAAAAAACAGAGTGACAGAAAGGGGAAAAACTGCCTTTGGATGGTTGGAGGAGGGGTTTTTAAGGGAATGGGTTTCAACTTTCTTGTTTTTCCGCAGGGGGTGCTTTTTTGTTTGGGAGCCTGGTTGGGTGGACCCAGGGAAAAAAGGGGGGGGTTGGGGGTTTTTACCCCCCCTTTTTGTTTTCCCCCCCTTTCCCTTGGGGGTTGGGGGCTTCTTTTATGGTTTTTGGGTGCTGTTCCCTTTGTTTAGGAGTAAAAACCCCCGGGGGTGAAAGGTTTTTAAAAATTTGTGGAAAAAAAGGAGGGGTTTGCCCCCGGAGGGGTCTTTTACGGGTTT
>CM054135.1:41396238-41418738 GCA_028751875.1 Rapana venosa
TTTTTAAAAAAAGGTCTTTAAGTAAAAAAAACTCTTTGCTTAACTCCAAGTTATGTCAACAAATCCTTGGCTCTCTCTCTCTCTCACTCTCTCTCTCTCTCCCTCCCTCCCGCTTTCTCTCTCTCTCACTCTCTCGCCCTCCCTCTCTCTCTCTTGCCCTTTTTCTTTCCTTCTCCGCTCCTACTCTCTTCTTCTTCTCCTTTTTTCCCCTTTTCCCCTTTTCCCTTCGTTTCTGGCCAGAACATGACACAACGCACTACACAGTCATCTTGTTGAAAACCTCTTTGATTTGCTCTGTGTTTCTGTTGTCTTCTTGTGTTTGTGTTTTCTTTTCAAAGACACACCTTAGCCAAGTTGTTGCAGAGAGAGAAAGAGAGAGAGATGAAGAGAGAGGTGAAGAGAGTGAAAAGAGGAGCGAGATAGAGAGATGGAGAGACAGAGAAAGAGAGAGAAAGAGAGAGAGAGTGAGCTAGATGCGGAGAGAAAGAGGAAGTAGTTAGAGAGAAAAAGACAGTTACAGAGAAAGAAGAGAGGGAGAGACATACATACAGACATACAGACAGACAGACAGAGACAAGGAGAGACAGGGAGAGAGAGAGAGGGGAGGATTTCACAAAGAGAGAGAGATAGTCACACACACATACACACACACGCGCGCACGCACGCACACACCCATGCTCGCACTCACGCGCACACTCGCACACCACAAAAACACGCACACACAAACACACAGAGAGAGATAGCCAGCCAGCCAACCATACAGACAAACAAACAGGCAGACAGAGACAGACATTCAGAGAGAAAGGGGGCAAGAGATAAGTACAAAGTTATGAATACAATGAGAGAAAACGGCAGAAAAAAAAGTCTGCTCTTAGAGACGTCAAGGGTATGCTATCGCAAGATGCTGCAACCTTATCAATCACAGAGGACGAAAATAATGCAGGAAGAAAGACAGAGAGAATAAGCACTGCACGTGGTGAAATGGAGAGCTGGGGAAATGTTGATTAAGGAACTGGTGAAAGAAATCATGAGATGCTTCATTGTTTGTTTTCTAGGTTATCATTTTGTGCATTGAATCTCGTTTTTGTCTGGGGGGTTTTCCTCTCTGTTTGCCAATCCATCCTTCATTATTTAACTTGTAGGAATAGATTTTGAATAAACCAACCAACCAATTGATCGATCAATTTGATGATCCAACAAACCAATAAATTTATAAACAACCAACCAACCAATGAGTTCACCAAACTACCGACAAACTGTTAACCACCATCTTGCTTGCATTTACTCACTTTTGTTGTTTTCTTTTTTTCTGTTCCTATGTCTCTGTATCCTTGTTGTTTTCTTTGGGTCTATCTGTCTCTGTCTCTTTGTGTGTGTGTGTGTGTGTGTGTTTTTGTGTGTGTGGGGTGTGTGTGTGGTGTGTGTGTGTGTGTGTGTGTGTGAGGGGGGGGGTGGTTGTGTGTGTGTATGGGTGGGTGTGGGAGGGTGCGGGTGGGTGGGGGTGGGAGTGTGGGGGGTGGGTGGGTGTGAAAGTGTATGTGTATGCATCTCCCTCTCTCTGTCTCTCTGTCTTTCTGTCTCTCTGTCTCTGTCTCTGTCTCTCTCTCTCTCGCTCTCTCTCTCTCTCTCTCTCTCTCTCTCTCTCTCTCTCTCTCTCTCTTCCTCCTCATCCTCCTCTTCCTCTTCCTCCTCCTCCACATCCACATCCTCATCCTCATCCTCCCTTCTCACCCTTCTTCTCCTCTTCCTCCCCAAATTTCCTCACACCTTTCGTACCCAAGTCTCCGGTCCCCATCCCGGATTTTACTGCTTGGTGTTGGTCTCTCCACTCTACTCTACTCAGACAGAGGACTGGTGGCACATTGTGCTGTAAAGTAGAAGAATCTTACAGCCAGGAGTGACAACCACTTCAAACACGCAAGTCCCAATCAGCCTGCTGGCAGTAACACGATTCTGGTCTCCAGAGAAGCCATAGGGAGAGATAAGAAGAGAAAGACAAGGAAAGAGACAGAGGAGGGAGAGAAGCGGGAGATAGAAAAGGTGGGGGGAGCAGAGACGGAGAAAGAGAGAGAAGGACAAAGAGATAGAGAGAGAGAGAGAGAGAGAGTGTGTGTGTGTGTGTGTGTGTGTGTGTGTGGTGTGTGTGTTTTGGGGTGTGTGTAGGAAAGGAGAAGAGAGAGGAAGAGATGGTGAGACAGAGAGTTGCACAACACACACAGAGAAGAGAGAGAGAGAGAGAGAAGAAAGAGAGAGAGAGGGAAGAGATAGAGAGGGGAGAGAGAGAGAGGGGAGAGAGAAGAGAGAAGAAGACGCAAGCCAGCCAAATAGACAAACATAGGCAGGGATGAATTCTGGTCTCCTAAATAAAGCAGGGAAAGCGAATAAAGAGAAAGACAAGGAAAGAGGTAGATAGAAAGAGAGAAAGAGAAAGATAGAGAGAAGAGAGAGAAGAGAAAAGAGAGAAGACAGAAAGAGAGAGAAGAGAGAGAGCAGTGACCAAAAAAAACACCACAGAAAAGTTATTAAAAAAATTAAAAACAAAAGACTGGGAGACATAGGAACAGACATACAGAAAAAAGACATAAGATTGTACAGAGAAACAGACAGAAACATACAGACAGAAAGAGAGAGAAAAAAGACAACTGGCTGATGGCTTCTTTGTGTGTGTGTGTGTGTGGTGTGTGTGTGTGTGTGTGTGTGTGTGTGTGTGTGTGGTGTGTGTGTGTGTGTGTTTTCTTTACAACGGAAACAATTATTTTTGGCATTTCTCTCACTCGGGGCTTGAATGTCGTTGCCCTGACGGATCGGATGTCGGATGTCGGACGTCGAATGGGCGGATGTCCACGTCGATGTCGGATGTTGCCGGAACTGCACTAGGGATTAGTTCCGTGGGCCTGGGACAGGTGACAGGTCCCCAGCAGGAACTGAGAGACCCTAGGTTCAAGTCTTGACCAGCACATTCTTGTTCTGGTTTAGCGGGTTGGATGAATGGTTGGTTGGTTTGGTTGGTTTGTTGGAAGGTGGGTGGGTGGGTGGGTGGGCTCGTAAATTGGTTGGTTGATTGGGTGAATGGGTGGATGGGTGGTTGGTTGGTTGGGTGGTTGGGTGGGTGGTTTGTTGGTTGGTTGGCTGGTTGTTTGTTTGGTTGGTTGGCTGGTTTGGTTGGTTGGTTGGCTGGTTGGTTTGGTTGGATGGTGGTTCGTTCGTTTGTTGGTTGGTTGGTTGGCTGGTTGGTTGGTTGGTTGGTTCGTTTTTGGGTTTGGGTGTGTGGGTGGGTGTTCGGCTGGCTGGCTGTTTGGTTGATTGGTTATTGTTCTATAGCGGGTTCCATTGTTTTAGGCTATTTTTGTTCGTGGTGGTGGTGGTAGTGGTTGTGGTGGTCTTGTATGCATACATGTGTTGTTCAGTGGTTTTCTGACTGCTGGTCGTCCGATGGAAGTAGTAGACCTACATCCTGTGTGCAAAATGCAGCTAGTGCACGTAGAGGTACCCATGGCAACACAGCTGCTGTTGGCCTTTGAATTAACAGTCACGAGGCTGTAGCTGTGCCTTCAGAAAAGACTGACCCATAAAACAGTGGCGTCAGGTACATTCTCTGTCTCTGTCTCTGTCTCTCTCTGTCTCTTTGTATCTCTCTTTCTCTGTCTCTGTCTGTCTGTCTCTCTCCCTGTCTCTGTCTGTCTGTCTGTCTCTGTCTGTCTCTGTGTCTCTCTCTGTCTGTCTGTCTCTCTCTCTCTCTGTCTCTCTGTATCTCTCTCTCTGTCTCTGTCTCTCTGTCTCTCTCTCTCTCTCTCTCTCTCTCTCTCTCTCTCTCTCTCTCTCCTCTTCTCTCTCTCTCTCTCTCTCTTTCTCTCTCCCCGTGTTCCTCTAGTAGGTGATGGGGTGTAATTGCCTGGTCTTCTCCTGTAAGTCACTGTGTGTTTCTATATGTGTTCGTGTGTGTATCTGTGTGTGTCCCTGTGTGTGTTGTGTTTTGTGTGTGTCACTATGTGTGGGCTGTGTGATTTTAAATTTCTAGATATTCACTACACCACACTACATTATATTGCAATACACTGCACTACATTACACTACACTACACCACACTACAATACACCACACTGCACTACTCTACTCTACCCTACTCTACTCTACATTGTACTACACTTCTCTACTCTACTCTACTCTACACTACATTACACTACACTACACCAGACCACACTACGCTACACTACACTACAACATACCTCACCACACCACAGCACATCACACTGCACTACACTATACCTCACCACACCCTCATCCTACCATAGCACACCACACCACACACCACCCCACCCCACCCCACTCTCCTACATCACACCCCACCCCACCGCTCCACACCCCACCCCACCCGACCCCACCCCACCAAGCCTTACCCCACCCCACATAAGCACTCAAAACTGACGGGATGCAAGTGCAATACACTCCATCACACTCTCCACCTAACACGAGACATGATTGTACTGTAACACAATTCACTTCAGTTCACCATCTCACCGCCACACTATCTGCTATGAATAAGGAATGACAATGGAAAAAGAAACGGGTGGAGGGGTGGGTGGGGGTTGGGGGTGGGGGTGGGCTCTTAGGGAATTGTCTTGCACGCAAGAATCTAATCATTTTCTCTTTCTGTCCGATGTCTTTCTGTCTGTCTGTTTGTTTGTTTTTTTCTATCTTTTTTGTCTTTCGGTCTGATTGTGCATGTTTATTTTGTCTGTCTTGTTCCTGAATGTTTGTTTAGTTGTTTGTCTGCTTCTCTGTCTTTCTATATAATTATGTGTTTGTCTCTGTTTGTTTCTCTGAGTTTGTCTGTGTGTCTATGTATCTATGTTCGTGACTAAGTGTGTCTGTGTCTCTCCGTCGGTCTGTATGTCGCTGTCTGTCTGTCTGTCTCTCTACCTCTCCCTCTCTCTCTCTCACAAAACCGCATACACACGGGGACTGGATGTAAAAAAGCATATGAGTGCTTATTCCATTATCCTCGATATAAAAACTCTCTCTCTCTCTCTCTCTCTCTCTCTCTCTCTCTCTCTCTCTCTCTCTCTCTCTCTCTCTCAGATTCTTATCCCAACCTCTGTTGTGGGCTCTTGAGTATCCGACATGTGCAGAAGTGCACTTATCAGGTATTGAAAATTATACAAAAACTATTATTCTGATCAACAGAAATTGATGTAAATGTGAAACGGCTTTGCACTTCGACATAAACGCTAGTGTTGGGTTCATATTAGCCTACACTTAATGCTTGTGCTTGAGCTGACCAAAAAATTTAAAAAAACTAAATATGGTGTAGTTTTCCAGATATTTGTAAATATAATGTTGTGCCTGTCTTGCTAACAAAGCATACTAAGTAGCCATTTTTCTCATCATGCTAACGGACAGGCTGTTTTCAAGCCGGGTGAACTCAGTGTTCATGTTGACATTTCTTCGGGTGTCGCGCAGACTGGCTTTCTGTTTATGCACTGTTATTCTGTTGACCAGCAGTGATATTGAACTGAACCCTGGGCCTGAAGAAAACAGCGTGTTTCTACATGTGGACTGGAGATTTTCTCAACTGATGAACTGTTTCCAGCTTCACTCTTCAAATATCTCCAGATTACTGGAAGAAAAATTTAAAGAGCAGGATGTGCATTTTCGACGTCTTACGGCCGAAATAAGCAAGCTAAAAGCGGTCGTTTAGGAGAGAAACACTGAAGAAATCACAGATCTCCGAGAGGAAAGAGAGTTGATGGCAGAGCGAATTGACAGGGTGGAAGAAAAGATAGAAGCCACTGAAGTTGAATCAAAGAAGAACAATTTAAAATTCTTTGGCATTGATGAAAATGGTACGGAGACTGGAATGTCAAACGAAGAACTGATAGTAGACATCTTGAACTACCATTCCTCCGATGATGTCTGGCAGAGGTCGGACATTGAACGAGCCTACAGAATAGGCAGCCGACACCAGGACGACATGCCACGCCCACTACTTGTTCAATTCTGCCGGTGGGGAGATAAAATCAGCATCCTCAGGGACCAAGAACTACGTGAGGCTCTGCGAAGAAATAACATCAGAGTGACTTCTGATCTCACCACCCGTCAGAGAGAAATGGTGAATTTCCATAGGGACCAGGGCAAAGTGGCCTATATTGTAAACGGGCGTCTCCACGTCAAGGAGAAAGGACCAGCACAGTCACGCTACAACTCCTACCGCCACTATCAGCAGCAGGAGCCACGGGGTGTGCCAGCCATGTCCTGCAGGTGGAAGAATGGCCACGACTTCAGCAACAGGGCGGCAGGGGGATCGTCAGCAAATTCGTCAGCAAGATCGTCAGGGCAGTCGTCAGCAAGATCGTCAGGGGGTCGTCAGTGGGAACTTCAGCGGGATCATCAGCAAGGTCTTCATGGGCTTCGTCAGGGGAACGTGGGTGGGGCCAGCAGTGGATCATCAGGGGGATCATCAGGGGGATCGTCAGGGGGGTCGGGATCATGCAAGAAGAGGCGCAGAAGCGGAGAGAAGGCAGCCTAAGTCAGGGGGACGGTACAACAGCCAGCCTCGCTCATCCAGGTACTACAGAGGAGACCAAAGGTCACAGGATTTCTACAGGTATACAGACCAAGGTAAGAAACCATTCCTTGACAGAAAGGTGAATGATGAGGATGTGACAGAGAGACCTTGTGATTCTGATGGTTCACCAGTGAGGGAAAAAAGACAGAACTCAAACAGAGGCACTTACCTGAAACATCGTCGGAAAACTGGAGACAGGACCAGTTCTACACAGGAAAAAAACGGTCATCAAAACAAACCTGTTGTACCAGGACAACTCACGTACAGCCAGGTGTCCCAGCTGAACTGTTCATCAGGAACAGACTCTGACAGAGGATCTAGAATCCAAAACACACTGCTTGAGGAACAGTCACAAAGACGGTCAATGCACATGCAAGCACATAAAGACACTAGTTTGCTCAAAGAGGCCCCAGGTAAGCATGATGTTATAGACAGAGTAGACAGTGACAACACCCAGACTGAAGGCTACAATGGAGATGACAGTGATCTGGACATTAGTGACGGTACTGACAAAGAAAAAGACTTGGACGACAACCTCCTGTCTCTAACACTGAGGCAGGAGCCCTACAGGATACAGACAGGAATGCTTCCATGCAAAAGCAAACGGGTAATAAAACCTGTGAAGCTGAGAACATGCTCAGTGTAGAAGCCACGGAAGGCACAGGAGGCGCCAGTAATGCTTTGACAGCAGCTGGACGTCAGCAAAGAAAGGTACAGGGTAGAGAAGGGGGGACAAAGCTTAAACAGAAGGGTTATGGAGGGCGAACAAAGGGCACACTAGGGAAAGGAAAGGGGGCCACTGGAGGCACCAGGGAGAAACGAGGGGAAACTGCTGTGGCAAAGGCAAGGGATAAACACACAGTCCAGCAGGATTCTGGTGCCACTGAGCAAAGCAGTCATAACATTGACACAGCACATCAGACCGAGTCAGTCTCCAATGGGGCAAGAGATACGTCCACTTTGGATGGTACCCTTGGAGAGCACAGACAATCCGGGGTGGCCTCCCCAAAACAGAGCCAACAGAGAAAGACTGCCAGGGCTAGGGCTGCCAGTCAGAACAGCATTCTAGACAGCTTTAGACGTGTGCAGTCTAATGAGCAAAAACAAGGGGCTCAGGATAGAGGGCGCACTAGAACACGCACTGAACGGGGTTCTCCCCCACAATAGGAAATCGGCCGGGCCAATGTAAATAGTAGTAAAATAAAGGAGAGAAAAAATGACAGCAGACGTAAAGCAAGTAAGATTTCTGTAAATACTGTTCTAGCAAATAGTGTTCATAATGCTGATGTCAAGTTCCTTAACTTTAATGTAAATGGATTGCTTCCTAAGCTAGAAATTACAGATTTTGTCACATACATAAAATCCCATGACTTTATATGTTTAACTGAAACTTTTGTTGGCACTAATTTTGAATCTAACCTTTTCAGTGATTATGTTATCTTCAACTCTGTTGCACAGAAAATTTCTTATCAGGGTAGATATTCAGGGGGAGTCATTGTCTTGATAAAGAAGGCATTTGCACAGTTTGTAACTAGGGTTGATTTTGATGTAGACAGTATGATCATTCTGAATATTGATAAGCAACTTTTCAGAACCGATATGAATATCTTTTGGATTTGTACATACATACCACCACATGACTCTGTTGCTTGGAAAAACAACGATAATGGATATGGTTTGGAAACATTAGAACAAACACTGTTGCATTTGTATGAATTATATGACTTTCATTTGCTATTATGTGGAGATCTTAATGCAAGAACTGCATCCAGAAATAATGCTTGTTGTAACTTAAACGAGGGTTAGTTGATGAATTAGATTATCAATCCCCCTTTAGCAGAGAATCACATGATGTAAACAAAAACATGTTTGGAGATCAGTTATTGGAACTTTGTAATTCTTTTGATGTTATTATTCTAAATGGCTTGTGCGAATGTGAATTTGATGGTAGCTACACCTTCATATGTAACACGGGATGCAGCACGGTTGACTATTTTATCATGTCACATGATTTATATAATATGATGTCTGGTGGTCTGTCCTTAGATGTGGAAGATTCATCTGAATCAGATCATCTACCAGTTGTACTGACCTGGTCTACAGCACTCAACACTGAAAAAAATCAAAATACAAGGGATAACTTCTACATTAACAAACTTATATGGGATAAAGAGAAAGAACAGGTTTATGTAGACAATCTAAATAGTGCTAATTTCCAGAGTAAGATTCAGTTAGCAGTTAGTATTTTAGATGATAATGTAGACAGTGCACTCGATATGTTTATACAATGTTTATTATCAGCCAGTAGTTGTATGGAAAGAAAGGTATACCCTAATTTGCAAAAACATATTTCTGAATGGTTTGACAATGAATGTCAGCAAGCCAAACAGAAATGTAGAAAATCTTTGAGGAGTTTTAGAAAGTCTAGAAGTGATGAAGATAGATTAGAATATATTACTGCAAGGAAAGAATACAAGGGTTTACTTAAGATTAAAAAAAGAAGCTTTAGGCGGGAAAAGGTTGAAATGCTTAGTGCAAATATTAAAGATTCAACAAAGTTCTGGAAGCAGTTAACTGAATTGGGATGCGGGAAAGAAAGAATAAAGCATAAAAACAATATATCTCTCAATGAATGGTACAATCATTTCAAAAATGTGTTTTCTACAGATAGTGATGATTTCAATGAGGAAGATCAAGATCACTTTGATCTTTCTGAGGAAGACCAACATGCACTGAATGATGAAATAACTTTGCAGGAAGTAACACTTGCAGTAAATAAACTAAAGGGTGGCAAAGCGTGCGGAATGGATGGAGTGCTTGCAGAAATGCTTAAGGCAGGTAGCCAAACTATTATCCCCTTTTTACATAAATTATTTAATGAAGTATTTAAGAAAGGCATATATCCAAAGGAATGGGAAAAGGCCATTGTCATTCCAATTCATAAAAAAGGTAACATAGAGAATGTAGATAATTATAGAGGTGTATCTTTACTAAGTATTATTTCAAAATGTTACAGCACAATATTAAATAATCGGCTCTACTCTTGGTTGGAAGAAAACAGCTTGATATCTGAAAATCAAGCAGGATTTCGTAAGCATTATTCTACTACTGACCATATCTTTTGTTTATACTCTGTTGTGCAGAAGTGCTTGTCCCAGAGAGGTAAGAAGTTGTATGTTGCTTTTGTCGATTTTAAGAAAGCATTTGACTCAGTAAGGCATGATAAATTATTACAGTGCATTAGAAACCAGGGTGTAAATGGAAGATTCTTCTGTTCGCTGCAAGCAATGTACAAGGCTTTAGTTTCATGTGTCAGATCCAACTTTGAATATACACAGCTTTTTGACTGTCCAATAGGGGTGCGCCAAGGTTGTGTACTGAGTCCTACTCTGTTTCAAATGTTTATTAACCAGCTAGCAAATGATATGTCTGCGAAAGGTAAACATGGCATTCAGCTAATGCCAGGTCTCATGGAATTGTTTGTGCTTCTTTTTGCAGATGATGTTGTCTTGTTATCATCTACTCCAGGGGGTCTTCAAAACCAGTTGAATGTGCTCAAAGCATGCTGTTCTAAAATGAAACTAAAAGTAAACAAAGATAAAACTAAAATTATGGTATTTAGGAAAGGTGGGTTTTTGGGCAGAGATGAAGAATGGTTTTTCGAAAATGTTAAATTAGAAGTAGTAAATAAGTATTGTTATTTGGGATTCAATTTTTCAACGAAGCTAAGCATCAAAGTTGGAACTGAAAATCAAATTATGAAAGGAAAGAAAGCCTTAATTAGTTTAATAAAGGCGTTTTTGAAAAACAAAGATATTACCTGTCAGATATACTTTAAAGTATTTGATATCAAAATACAGCCTATATTATTGTATTCTTCGGAAGTTTGGGGATTAAGTCGATTAGACTGTTTAGAAAAGATTCATTTAATGGCATGCAAGCGTTTTCTGGGGCTTCCCATCAAACTCCTAACAAAATGGTGTACGGAGAACTGGGAAGATACCCTCTATATGTCAATACCAGCATTTCTGCTTTTCGATTCTGGTTTAAAATACTTCAGATGGACCATCACAGATTACCTCGTCAGGCATACGAAATGCAACTAAGCCTTGATAATAATGCAAAAAGATGCTGGGTTTCTAACATAAGAGTGTTATTATGTGAATGTGGTTTTAATATAGTATGGTTACAGCAGGGTGTTGGGGATGTATATAAATTTTTTGCAGGTTTTCAGGCAAGACTGATAGATTTGTTTATTCAGGAATGGCAAAGTGTTATAAACGATCATGACAGATACTCCATTTACAGATCATTTAAAACTGTGTTTGAAAGGGAATCTTATATTTGTAGTATTGATGTGTATTGCTTTAAAGTTGCTTTGTCACAAGCCAGATTAAGTGTCTTACCACTAAATAGTAATCGCCACAGATACAGTCCTAATTTGCAAGACAAAATGTGTCCTTTTTGTAAGAATGTAAGTGAGGATGAATATCATTTGATATATATGTGTTCAATGTATGCAGATCTTAGAGCAAAATTCATTCATAACATTCTTCATCTTCCGTTGTCTGATGTTCTTTGTGCTAATAATACACGTTTTTCTTTGCAGATATCAAAGTACATTTTTTATGCCATGCGAAGAAGACAATGCTCAACACAGTTCAGCTAGAATTTAAGGCTTAGTTTAAATGTTTTGTGCAATTTTTAGCTCTCGGTTTCATCTTGGAGTCAAGTAACAGAATAAGATTGGCTTACGCTCTCTCTCTCTCTCTCTCTCTCTCTCTCTCTCTCTCTCTCTCTCTCTCTCTCTCTCTCTCTCTCTCTCTCTCTCTCTCTCTCTCTCTCTCCTTTTAAGAATGAAATCATTGGCAGAGACTAATAACTGTGATTATCTTCTATGTACACTTTCCCTATTCATTCCTTAAAATTTAATGACCAAGTTGTTCTGGTTTTGTTCATTGACCAACTACAAAAAGATGCTTAGTAATTGTAAAGTGACTTTCAACGTTAACAGTCTGTAAACGTATGTTGATCAAGCTAAAGGAAGATACGTATTTAAAATTACCTTTTATGTACATAATTGATAATCTGTTTTCACTTTGATATGTTCTACACAGGATTGTTATTGAAAATGTCAGTCATTGTTGTTTTCTTACACGTTTTATTACATTGTCACAACTGGCTTGGGGTGAATGAACGAGTGAAGTTTAGCTTGCTGCGATTCTGATGACTAGCTTTTGGGTACAAAACTAAACGAGTATGGTGTGAAAGTATACTGCTCTTTTTCCTGTTGTATTGTGGCCCAATGGCCGATGTACATTAAACAAGTTCCGAGTTCCGAGTTCCGAGTTCTCTCTCTCTCTCTCTCTCTCTCTCTCCCCTCTCTCTCTCTCTCTCTCTCTCTCTTCTCTCTCTCTCTCTCTCTCTCTCTTTTCTCTCTCTCTCCCTCCCACCCTATCCATCTTCCCCCATCCCACACTCTCTCTCATTTTCTGTTGCACTGGTGTTTACGGGAAACAACTATCTCAGCATGGCATCATCCCCGTCCCACTGTTCCCCTTGACATGGGCAAATGGCCTGGCTCATTTCATTATTTGACTTGACTTGACTTGACTTGACTTGACTCTCTCTCTTTCATTTTCATTTGGACCACAGTACTTTTAAGGGCAAATTGTAGGACTAAGTTTGGGTTTGAATCGTCCCCCTTGTGTATTCCTTCATCCGCTCATTCATGTATTCATTCGTTCATTCAATCACTCATTCATTCATTCTTTTATGTCTTTATTTATTAATTCCTGCATCACTATATCCATCTATTCTCTCTCTGTCTGTCTCTCTCTCTCTCTCTTTGTCTCTGCCTCTGTCTCCCCCCCTCTTCTCTCTCTCTCTCTCTCTCTCTCTCTCTCTCTCTCTCTCTCTCTCTCTCTCTCTCTCTCTCTCTCTCCCTCCCCACATCTCTCTCTTTCTATGTGCAGTAGCCGTGCAAGAGGCAGTAACACTACTTTCCTCACTGACTTTCAGACCTTGATATTGATTGAACATGCCAACCAGGACTATCAACAAAGAAGTAGGTTGCAGAGAAGTCAGCGAAACCATAAAACCCAAGTACACACACACACACACACGAACACACATGGACACACACAGAGTGACAGACAGGAGAAGACCAGACAATCACACCCCCTCACCTGCTAGGGAACAAAGAGAGACAGACAGACAGACAGAGACACAGAGAGACAGAGAAAGACAGAGACAGAGAGAGACAGAAACAGAGAGAGGCAAAGAAACAGACAGACAGAGATAGACAGACATATGGACCAGGTGGTTGGTTCTCACAAGATATAACGCCGTATACATTCCAAATTATTTTTGTTCTTCTTCTCATTATTATTATTATTATTATTTTTTTTATTATATTATTATCATAATCATTTTAATGGGAAAGTATCAACGTTTTGTTTATATGTTCTAAAACTTGTTTTTTCATCTTCATCGTTATCTCTACCACTACCACCACCACCATCAGCATCGTCATCATCATCGTCGCCGCCGTCATTCTTCTTCTTCGTCGTCGTCTTCTTCTTCTTCTTCTTCTTCTTGTTTCTGTTATTATCATTGTGATGATGATGATGATGATGATGATGATCATCATCATCATCATCATCATCATCATCATCATCATCATCATCATCATCATCATCATCATCATCTTCACCATCAAGAAAACAGAGTGAAGCAGAGGAAGCGTGCAAATCTGTTCCAGCAGAGTAGCTGATGGTACTGTTGCAGGCCATGGTGGGTGTGACAGGGAATGGTTGAACAACTTGCTTGTTTTCCTTGTCATTGGTGATGTGCTCTCTTCTGCTCTTGGCGTAGCTGAATCTGTGGTCTAGAGGTAACGCACCTGGCTAGAAAGTGGAAAATTCGGGTCGGAAGTGTGCGGTGGTTTGATCCCCCCGTATGGGTCCGATAGTTATCCCCATCCATTACATGAGTGGTGGTCTGGGTGCTTGTCTTTCGGATGAGTCGATAAATCGAGGTCCCGTGTGTTACACTTTGTTATATAGCGCACGTGAATGAACCCACGGCGACAAGACAGTTGTCCCCGGCAAAATTATGTAGAAAAAAGCCCGCTTTGATAGAGAAACAAATACAGTTGCAGACAGGAAAAAAATAATCAACAGGTGGCGCTGGTCTTGTAGCGACGTGGTCTCCCGGGGGAGAGCAGCCTGAATGTTGCTTAGAGAAATCTGCCTTGACTTAAAATGGTAAAGAATAGATATAAGTTTCTAGGCACCTTCTTTCTGTCTCTGTGTGCTACGATTTAGCCCAGGATCTGTCGTGTTTGCTGGTGCTTGTGCGGTGCCTAGCTTGAGATTTGTTCTTCTCCTTCTCTCGGTTGCTTGACATCGTCAGATGTGTCTGGGACAAAATTAATGGCAAGTCCTTTCCAGCTCCTCTCGTGGGCCGTACAGCTTAGTTTGCAGGGTTATCTCCGTCGGTCACACAGTCTTCCTCAGGTCGCTGTATAGTGTGCATCTTTTGAAGGATGTGTTCGCCAATCAGGTTTTCTTTACCACAGGGGGGCGGGGGGGGGGACGAGCTTCAGCTTTGTGGACATGTGGTGACTTAGCCTTTGTGCCCAGTGCGGAGTCTTAGAATGATGACCTTCTCAGATGGTGGTAGTCATCCTTCTCTACTCTGGATTGGGCTGTTGATTTTATGCATTGTCTTTTAGAGGAAAGGTGAGGCTGCTTAAAAACCACAAATACCGTCCAGTCACCCTCACCTGCAATGTCCGTCTGGTAAAATTGCGGTTGGTTAGAAGGGTGAGCGCTCATGGTCATCTTTAGAACTGATGATGATCCGGTGACTGGCCTGATGGTGGAGACGTTAAGGTGAAAATGACCACAGCTCTTTAAGGGCAGTTCTTGTTTGTGTGAGGGTGACTGACACACCTAGAGACAGATATATGCTTATTGAGATATGCTCTGAGAGACGGAGACTGAGAGAGGGGGAGGGAGAGAATAAGAGAGAGACAGACAGATACACAAAGACACAGACAGCAGACAGATATACAAAGACACAGAGTGACAAAGGAAAGATTGGCAGATTTTGAATACGATACTGTTAGAGAGACAGAGAAAGGAGAGTGAGAAATAGAGACAGAGACCTGTCTGCTGATATAAGATAGAGAGAGGTATATACAACGACAGACATAAAAGGACAAATCCAAACAGACCGAAATACTACCTAAATGGTTTTTATTTTCAAAGGTAACAGACAGACATTGACATAAACTTTCTATATCCAAGATATTGGAGGGAATTTCTAAAATCAGCTAAGCATAAATTGCAAACCTTAGCTTTAAAAAAGACACCGAGAATAACACGTACATGTTTAAAGAATACAGACATACAAACACAGACCAACTCAGACACAAACAAACATACTTTAGACACAAAGAAAGGACAACCCTTTAGAAAGAAAATGGAACCCCCCACCCCACCCAATCCCACTCCACCCCACCCCACCCCATTCTCTGCTCACGCAATGGACTTTCTTATCACTTCTGCCTCAATAATTCTCGTTTTTCCAATCAATTGCTCTGGCACTATTCTGCCAATCGATCCTTGGGTAAAAAGATGCAATCAACAGCCGCATAGCTGTGAAAGGCATGGAAATTGTTTTTCCTGACATTGCAATAAATATTGTAGTTACCTGTCGGTTCTTAGTGCTGTCTCCTGGTGTGGGTTTTTTTCCCTTTTTGGTCCTTGTCTGTCTTTCTGTCAGGTAGTCTGTCTGTATGTCTGTCTTTATGTCTGGTTGTCTGTATGTCTGTCTGTCTGTCTGGTTGTGTGCATGTCTGTTTATCTGTGTGCCTGTCTGTGTGTTTTAATCTTGTTCGTTGTCCTATGCATCTACGTCTTTTATATGTCTGTCTTGGAATATGAGGGACTGAGTGTGTGTGTGTGTGTGTGTGTGTACGCGCGCACGCGCGTACATGCGTGCGTGCGTGCGTGTGTGTGCGTGAAGTAAAGTCTAGTCAAGTCATTGTGTGCATCTGTGTGTGTGTGTGTGTGCGTGTGTGTGTGTGCGTGTGTGTGTGTGTGTGTGTGTGTGTGTGTGTGTGTGTATGTGTGTGTATGTGGCTTTGTGTTTCTCTCTGAATAATTATGTTATAGTCTCTCTCTATCCCTCCCCCCCCCCCTCCCTCTCTCTCTCTCTCTCTCTCTCTCTCTCTCTCTCTCTCTCTCTCTCTCTCTCTCTCCTCTCTCTCTCTCTCTTATGTGTTTGTGTTTGTGTTAGTGTGTGTGTTTGTGTGTGTGTGTGTTGAGTGTTGTGTGTGTGTGTATGTTTGTTAAAAGTCTATGTGCATATGTAAACGAGTGTGAGTAAGCCCATTCGTGCGTGCTTGTAGGCAATGTGCGAATTTTCTAGCGTTTGTGCTGCCGTGAATTTCTCTTTCTTCCTAAGTTTCTTGCTAGTCTCTTGGCATCTGTGTGTGTGTCTCTCTCTTTCTGTCTGTCACTATTCGTCTCTTTGCATCTGTGTCCCTGTCTCTCTTTCTATGATTATTCGTCTCTTTGCATCTGTGTCCCTGTCTCTCTTTCTGTCTGTCACTACTCGCTCTTTGCATCTGTGTCTCTGTCTCTCTTTCTATGATTATTCGTCTCTTTGCATCTGTGTCCCTGTCTCTTTCTGTCTGTCCCTATTCGTCTCTTTGCATCTGTGTCTCTGTCTCTCTTTCTATGATTATTCGTCTCTTTGCATCTGTGTCCCTGTCTCTCTTTCTGTCTGTCCCTATTCGTCTCTTTGCATCTGTGTCTTTGTCTCTCTTTCTGTCTGTCCCTATTCGTCTCTTTGCATCTGTGTCCCTGTCTCTCTTTCTGTCTGTCCCTATTCGTCTCTTTGCATCTGTGTCTCTGTCTCTCTTTCTGTCTGTCCCTATTCGTCTCTTTGCATCTGTGTCTCTGTCTCTCTTTCTGTCTGTCACTATTCGTCTCTTTGCATCTGTGTCTCTGTCTCTCTCTCTCTGCCACATTCGTCTCTTTGCATCTGTCTCTGTCTCTCTTTCTGTCTGTCACTATTCATCTCTTTGCATCTGTGTCTCTGTCTCTCTTTCTGTCTGTCACTATTCGTCTCTTTGCATCTGTGTGTCTCTATCTCTCTTTCTGTCTGTCACTATTCGTCTCTTTGCATCTGTGTTTCTGTCTCTCTTTCTGTCTGTCACTGTTCGTCTCTTTACATCTGTGTCTCTGTCTCTCGTTCTGTCTGTCCCTATTCGTCTCTTTGCATCTGTGTCTCTGTCTCTCTTTCTGTCTGTTCCTATTCGTCTCTTTGCATCTGTGTCTCTGTCTCTCTTTCTGTCTGTTCCTATTCGTCTCTTTGCATCTGTCTCTGTCTCTCTTTCTGTCTATCACTATTCGTCTCTTTGCATATGTGTCTCTGTCTCTGTCTGTCTGTCTGTCTGTCTCTCTCTCTCTCTCTCTCTCTCTCTCTCTCTCTCTCTCTCTCTCTCTCTCTCTCTCTCTCATCTCTCTCTCTTTCTCTCTGTCCCTATTCGTCTCTTTCAATCTGTGTCTCTGTCTCTCTTTCTGTCTGTCACTATTCGTCTCTTTGCATCTGTGTCTCTGTCTCACTCTCTCTCTCTTCATCTGTCCCTCATTATTTCTGTCTCTGTGGCGAAACGCCTCTATCATTATTTTCAGGTTTGTTCAAGAACTGAACAGATTTTGTTGCAGGTCGGGATTCGGTTTCACCCTTGATTTGCTTGATAAGATAAACACGTTATTCAATTTAAGCAGCTGCTGAATTGAAGTGATTTAATTTGACATCTTGATCAACGAAAATTTCTTGGAGAAATCGTTTGAGCATGCAGTGCAACGATGGTTTTTTTGGTTGGTTTTTTTTTCCCAGGCTGTGCATAATTATGTGTCGTGCGCAAGATGGCATTGTCAAAGCCCATTCATTTCCAGTTAGTGGGATGCATTCTTGGTATGTTCACAGAACGTCTTGCGCGCACGTTAAAAGCCTGTTCCGCTTTTCGGAAGAGTAGGCCACTGTGTGCCGGTGGGAACGAATGACAAAATTTACGAAACTGCATACACATGTGGACTGGCATTGAAAAAAATGAGCTCATGAGTTCTTATTAGTTGTCCTGGAAATAAAAGAATAACATAAAGAAATACATACATAAATAAATAAATAAATACAACAATCAGTCAATCAATCAATCAACCAATCAATCAATGTCATCTAGCTACCTCATCGGCTATAGCTGGTCCTTTTTTCTGCAAACGTTAGTTTGAGTTTTAACGTTTAAGAGTGAAATTGTCCATGCGTTTTCCTTCGTGGGAATGTCCAGAGACCTTCCATTATGAATAGCATCCCCACCTTCTGCAAATCATATGCTAGACATTGCTTTTTCTCTATCACTCCTTTTGTTTCTGTATTTATACTTACCTCTATCTGTTCTCTCCCCCTTTTTTTTTCCCTTTTTGTCCTTGTCTGTCTTTTCTGTCAGTATCTGTCTGTATGTCTGGTCTTTAAGACTGTTTGCTGAGCTGTCTGTCTGTCTGGTTGCGAGTGCAGTCTTTTATCTGTGTGCCTGTCTGTGTGTTTAATCATTTCTTGTCCTTTCATCGACCTCTTGTATATGCCTGTCTGAAGATGAGGACTGAGTTTGAGTGTGTGTGTGTGTGTTACGCGCGCACGCGCGTACATGCGTGCTGCGTGCTGTTGTGCGTAAGTAAATCCTAGTCAATCATGTGTGCATCCCTGTGTGTGTGATGTGGTGCGTGTTGTGTCGGGTGTGTGTGTGTTGTGTTGTTGTTGTGTGTGTATGTTTGGATTGCTTGGTGTTCTCTCAATAATTTGATTATATCTCTCTCTATCCCTCCCCCCCCCAACCCCCCCCCCCCCCCCCCCCCCCCCCCACCCCCCCCCCCCCCCCCCCCCCCCCACCCCCCCCCCCCCCCCCCCCCCCACCCCCCCACCCCCCCCCCCCCCCCACCCCCCCCCCCCACCCCCCGCGCCCCCCCGGCCCCCCATCCATCCCCCCCCCCACCCCCCACACCCTCCCTCCCCCCCCCCTCCCTCCGCTCCCCCCCCCCTCCCCCCCACCCCCCCCCCCCCCCCACCCCCCCCCCCCCCCCACCACCCGAACCTTTTCTCCTCCTCTCCCTCCTCTGCGCTCTCTCTCTCTCGCGTCTCTCCGCCCTCTCTCTCTCTCTCTCTCTCATCTCTTATGTGTTTGTGTTGGTGTTATGTGGTGTTGTTTGTGTTGTGTGTTGATGATGTGTGTGTGTATGTTTTTAAAATCTATGTGCTTATTAAACGATGTGAGTAAGCCATTCGTCGTATGACATTCAAGGTTCTAAGCGTTTTGCTGCCGTTAATTTCTCTTCTTCCCTAAAGTTTCTTGCTAGTCTGCTTGCATCTTTGGTGGTTCTCTCTCTTCTTCTTCCACTATCGCTCTTTGCATCGGTTCTCTATCTCTCTGCTATGATTTTCTCCTCTTGAGCATCTGTGTCCCTCTCTCTTTCTTGCGTCACTACTCGCTCGTTGCATCAGTTCTCTTCTCACTTTCTAAGAGTATTCTCTCTTTGCATCTTGTCCCTCTCTCTTTCTGCTGTCCCCGATCGTCTCTTGCATCTGCTCTGTCTCGCTTTCTATTATTATTCGTCTCTTTCATCTTGGCCCTGCTCGCTTTCTGTCTGCCCTATTCTCTCTTTGCATCTGTTACTTTTTCTCTCTTCTGTCTGTCCCTATTCGTCTCTTCATCGGTCCCGTCCTCTTTTCTGACTTCCCTATTCTCGCTTTGCAGCTGTGTCTCTGTCTCTCTTATCCTCTCTGTCCTATTCGCTCTTTCATCTGTGTCTCGTCTCTCTTTCGTCCTGTCACTATTCGTCTCTTGTTTTTGCTCTGTTCCTGTCTCTCTCTCTCTGCCACAATCGTCTCTATGCATCTGTCTCCTTCTCCTCTTCCCTGCTTCACTATTCATCCCTTTGCATCTGTGTCCCCTGTCTCTCTTTCTGTCTGTCACTATGCGTCTCTTTGCATCTGTTTTACTCTACTCTCTTTCGTCTGGCACTAATTCTCCCTTCATCTGTGTTTCTGTCTCCTTTCTGTCGTCACTGTCGTCTCTTGACAGCGGTGCCACTGTCCTCGTCTCTGTCGTCCCTATTCTCTCCTTTGCATCAGTGTCACTGTCGCTCTTCTTCTTTCCTATGCTCTCTTGCATCTTGGTCGCTCTCGCTTCTTCTTTCCTATTCGTCTCATTCATCTGTCTTGTCTCTCATTTCTGTCTAACAACTATCGTCTCTTTTCATATTTCTCGGCACCCTGTCTTCTGTCCCGTCTCTCTCTCTCTCACTCTCCACTTCTCTCGTCTCTCTCTCGCTCTCTCTCTCTCTCTCCCTCTCTCTCTCTCTCCGTTGTCGCCTCTTTCCTATCGTCGCTCGTTTCAATCTGTTCTCTCTTCCGCTTTCTGTCTGTCACTAATTCTCTCTTGCATCTGTGTCTCTGTCTCACTCTCTCTCACTTCATCTTCCCTCATAAATTTCTGTCTCTGTGCGAAACCCTCTATCGATTATTTTCAGTTTGTTCAAGAACTGAACAGATTTGTTGCAGCGGTTTCGGTTTCACCCTTGATTTGCTTATAAGATAAACACGTTATTCAAGGTAAGCAGCTCTGAAAGACTGATTTAATTTACATCGATCAACAAAATTCTTGAAAATAGTTTAGCATGCAGCAACGATGTTTTTAGTTGGTTTTTTTTCCCAGGCGTGCAAAATTATTGTCGTCGTGCGCAAGACATGTCAAAGCCCATTCATTGCCGTTATGGATGCAGTTCTTGTATGTTTCACAGAGACGTCTTGCGCCAAGTTAATGCCGTTCCCGCTTTCGGAATAGGCCACTGTGTGCCCGTTGGAACGTATGACAAATTTACGAAACTGGCAGTACTCAATGACTGGCATTGACAAAATACTCATGAGTTCTTATTAGTTTCCTTAAATAAAAGAAATAAGCAAAAAGAAATAACAAACAACATAAATAAATAAATAAATACAACAATCTCATCGAATCAATCAACCAATTCATCAATTTCATCTGCTACCTCATCGGGCTATACTGGTTTTTCCCCTTTTTTCTGCAAACGTTAGGTGATTTTAACGTTTAAGAGGTATTGTCCAGGCGTTTTCCTTCGTAAAGGCCAGAACCTTCCAATATAATAGCATCCCCACCGTCTGCAAATCATATCAAACATTGCGTTTCTCTATCACTCCGTTGTGTTTCTGTATTATACTTACGCTTCTTTCTGTCTCTCACTGTCTCGCTCTCTGTCTCTATTTATTCAATGAGTCCCTCCGGACGGGCTGGTGTAAAAAACCACATGAATCGGATTCATTATCCTGGAAATAAAAGAAATTGTCATTGTCATTCATAGCTCGCTCTCTCTCTCTCTCTCTCTCTCTCTCCTCCTCTCGTCTCTCTCTCCTCTCTCTCCTCTCTCGCATCTCTCTCCATCTCTCTCCTCTCTCGCGCTCTATCTCTCTCTCTCTCTCTCTCTCTCTCTCTCTATTATAAAACTATAAATAGATATAAATCAACTCAATCTATCTCCTTACCTCTCTCTCTCTCTCCGTCTGCGTTTCGTTGCTAGTGTGGTGTGTGTGTGTATTGTGTTGTGTGAATACTGAATGATTACATCACCGTTCTGTTTCAATCACGGCAATAAAAGTGTATAACATCACATAATAATCCTTTTGTCCCCGTTAATCGCACATGACCTTAATAGACGGTAGGCCATGTTACATTTATCCTTCATTCATATTATTCGGGATTATCTACCGTTCTTTGTGCCATTCCCAAAGGTATTTTTTCCACCTTGCAGTACAAAAGGTGAACTGTAACAGAAGTGCAAATAACTTGGTTTTTTTTTATGGCAGCAGTATTAGATGTCACGCTGATGATGTTGGCATAGGTGATCGTGTCGTATATAATTTCAAAACCTAAAGCCACAAGGCACTGACATGTTGTAACGTCCCTTTTTTCATTTCTTTATGAAGAAGGCTGTTCCTTATTTCTAAACTCACTATTTTGCTTTTCTTTGCTTTATTTCGTAATGATTTATGTAAGCTGACAAAATCGTATGATAGTTGGTGCCGCGTGGTGACGTATTTTTTGCAGACTGCAAGAAGGGTAAAGAGAGAGAGAGAGAAGAAGAGAGAGAGAGAGAAGAGTAGAGAGAGAGAGGATAGAGAGAAGAGAGAGAAAGTTGTGTTGTGCTTGTGCATATTTAATTTTGTGTGTGTGTCTGCATGACTGTGTGCTCATGCAAGCACTATGGACGTATGCCGTACTTTACATGCGTGCATAAAACGGTCGTATCGCCCGCGCCTCCCTCCCTACCTCCCTCACTGCATAGCTGCTCAACCTTCCCATCAAGCTCGCCAAACCTGTCTCCCTCCCCTCCTCCCCCACCTCCCCCCTTCCCCTCAGGCCCACCTTTGCATGCACATGCAGCCACAATCCTGACTCCTGACCCTGCTTTACGTATGCAGCAATATTTTGGTGAGCAGTCAGGTGGTCTAAGCACAGCGTGATTACGGCACACACCATGGCTGAATGAAGATAGATGATGTCTATAAACGTGGTAAAAGAGAAGACGTAGGAACCCCATCCCCCTTACTGCCTCTGCAAGAAATTGTCCTTACTGATACCTATCACTCAAGGGTTCTCTCATTCCACTAAGGTTGGGTATATTTTGGCTTTTGTTTGGTTGGTTGGTTTATAGTGTCGGAGTGTTGTGATGTGAGGGGGGGGGGGGGGCTTTTGGTTGTTGTGTTTTAAATTCTCAAGATGGTGTTGCAGATAGTAGAAATGTTCCTTTTATGTTATAAAGTTTGACAGTTGACCCGTCTAAATT
>CM054135.1:41421238-41428738 GCA_028751875.1 Rapana venosa
TGTAGCACTGTGTCATGGCGTGTAGTGGTGCGAGGCGTAGTGTAGAGTAGCATAGTGTAGTATAGTGTAGCGTAATATAGTGTAGCGTAGTATAGTGTAGTGTAATGTAATGTAGTGGAGTGTAATGTAATGGTGGAGTTTATTTATTTGTTATTTTCTTTTATTCTTTTATGTTGAGGATCATGGAATAAGCATTTATGTGTTTTTTTTAATCCATTTCCCCATGTGTATGCGGTTTTGTAAATTCTGTCATCTGTTCCAACCGGCACACAATGGCCTAGTCTTGCGAAAAGTGGAACAGGATTTAACGTGTGCACAAGATGTCCCGCGCGCGTTCGCACACGGGCCCTCGGTTTATAGTCTCATCCGAAAGACTCTGGGGGAGAGTGGAGTCTGCGCTGATGTTAACTCCAGGGGAAAATATCCCCTTGAACGGGAATCGAACTCGGGTCCCTACTACAGTGTAGTGTAGTGTAGTGTAGTGTAGTGTAGTGTAGTGTAGTGTAGTGTAGTGTAGTGTAGTGTAGTGTGGTGTAGTGTAGTGTAGTGTAGTGTAGCGTAGTGTATCGTAGTGTAGCACTAACGCACATGAAGAAACAAAAACATCTCCGCCTCAATGTCTAAAGGTAATAACTACAAACTAACGACTATTACCCACACAGCTAGCCCTAAACAGACCATTACCATCACCCATCTCTCCCCAAACCATGCACCACCACCATCATCATCATCATCATCATCATCATCGTTGTCGTCATCGTCATTATCATCACAATGAGTTACTGCTGCTGGAAAACTATCAGTGTTCATCAATAATTGAGTGGGTAAGTGTGGCATTGGGAGGAAGGCATGGACAGAGATGCCTTCGGTGATTTTCTTTTTCTTGTTCTTTTTTTGGCAAGCAAGTCCAGGTGTTGCCTACCACTCATGGCTGTGGCTAGTAGTCGAAGTCTTGTATTGTGAGTGTGGGCTGGTCTGGTGCGTGCGTGTGTGTGTGGTGTGTGTGTGTGTGTGTGTGTGTGTGTGTGTGTTCTGTGTGTGCGTGTGTGTGTGTGCGTGCGTGTGTGTGTGTTTGTGTGTGTGCGTGCGTGTGTGTGTGTGTATTGTTTAGAGGGGTAGGTAGAGTATATATAGAGAGAGATAGAGAGAGGAGAAGGGTGAGAGAAGGAGAGAGCAACAGAGAGAGAGAGGGGGGGGGGGGGGGAGGGTAGAGATACATACATACATACATACATACATACATACATAGATCGATAGATAGATAGATAGATAGATAGATAAATAGATAGAAAGAAAGATAGATAGATAGATAAATAGGTAGATAGATAGATAGATAGATAGATAGATAGATAGATAGATAGATAGATAGATAGATAGATAGATAGATAGATAGATAGATAGATAGATAGGTAGGTAGGTAGGTAGGTAGATTGAACGAACAAGCCAAAAAAATTCAGATCTCTTAACAGACACATTCGCTCCCACCAGCACACAAATGGCCTACTCTCCCGAAAGGCGAAACGGGTTTTAACGTGTGCGTAAAATGTTCTCAGAACTTACAGACAGACAGACAGATAAAAAGAGAGACAGACAGAGACATACAAAACACAGATACAGTCATATGCACACACACACACAGAAAAACAAAAAGCAGTCGGGAGAGAAAAACAACAACAACAGCAACAACAACAACAACAACAGAAACATACTGACAGATACAGGCAGACAAAAACCCTCGCTACTTCTACTCTCCCCCCTCGCCCCCACCCCCCCCACCAGCCCCCACCCCACCCCAAACCACCCCCCCACTCCTCACCCCCCACCCCCAGGCCACCCCCACCCCCCACTCCCCCAACTCTCCTTCGTTACCATTGCATTATGGATGTAAGGTAAGGGGCATTTGGAGGGCATCCTTTAAAGCCAGCCAGTATTAGGTGACCTTGTGAAGCTGGGCTGATGACAGATGTGAAGGAGAAACGGTTACAATAACCTACTCTCGGTCTAGGAATTGTGTAACACGTGCATAGAAAGGGCAATTTCGACAGAAACGTGTGTGTGTGTGTGTGTGTGTGTGTGTGTGTGTGTGTGTGTGTGTGTTTGTGTGTGTGTGTGTGTGTGTGTGTGTGTGTGTTTGTGTGCAAGCGCGCGCCCGCCCGCCCGCGCACGTGCGTGTATGCACGCGCACGCGTCAATCAAGGACATTCTCTCAACTGGCAAAAGAATTTTCTCTCTCTCTCTCTCTCTCTCTCTCTCTCTCTCTCTCTCTCTCTCTCTCTCTCTCTCTCTCTCTCTCTCTCTCTCTCTCTCTCTCTCTCTCTCTCTCTCTCTCTCCCTCTCTCTCTTTCTCTGTGTCTGTCTGACTCTTTCTCTCTAAAAAATTGAAATGAAATAAAATAAATAAATAAATACACATTCTGTATTCACAAAAAAGAAGGACACAAAATTAAACAATTGCTTGGAGATGAGATGTACTTAATCTAGACACACACACCAGCGTTTTGTTTATTTTAATCAGAAAAGTAGATACTCTATATTTTGCTGGATTTTGTTCTTTCTTTTTTTTCAGATTCCCTTTCCATAAAATGTCCTTTACTTCCACCAATCTTGGTTCATTAAGCTTCCACAGATGATTAATACTAAACTTAACAGCTCCGGGAACAACATTCACAGGCTTCATCTTCACCACCTTCACCTATCCTGCTGTCTAGACGACCGCTCGCCCACCACTGAAGATTTCGCAACCCAGCTTCCTCCACTTCTCGTGGTCCTCAGCTTTTCGTGGTATGTTGTTCGTTCCATTCAAGGCCAATCCACTCTCTGATGCTGTCTCCCCCATCAGTTTTATCTCTCTGTCTCTTCATCCTTGTACAGTTCCCTGTAGGACAGCCTTGGCTGGTCCAGATGTTGGTGTGACGTGCCCTTACCACTTCACTTTGCATCTCTTCACCGAAGTAAGGAGCTCTCCATAATTATTGTTCTAAGGCGTTTTTCAATCTGGTTTTCACTTCCTCGCTAGTTATGCGTTCTCATAACGAGATACCAAAAGGTTTTGCGGAAGGGTGTAATCTCCATCGTCTGTTTTCTTCTGTCAATGTCTGCCGTAAAGGAAGCCATTAACCTGTAAAATGCTCGCGACAATGATCATACTGATTCAGGCTTCATCAATAATTTGCCGGGCTATTATATGAACCTCCCGTTCTTGACCCCTTGGGTGCTTTTCTGTTGGGCTAGTTGAATGGCCTGTCCAAAAGTCTGTCTGTCGTGAACAACTCTCATTTGGAAATGCGCTTGCTTTGACGTATGTGACCGTTTACCCATCATAAAGGTAGCCGATTTTCGACTTCGGGGATATAAACCACTCCTCACTATATATAGGCCTATCATGTAAACCCACATCAAAAAATGGCAAATTCGCTTGTCTGGTTAGGATTCTAAAACAGGATGGAGTCCTACATGCAGGTACGAGTGTACGCACATGCACAAATACATGTACCTGTCTATTATGTTTTCTCGTTTGCTCGCGCGCACACACACACATACATGCACGCACGCATGAACACACACACACACACACACACACACACACACACACACACACACACAAACACACTTTTATGCAGTGCGTCTTGAGCGAGTTAAACTTCGCTGTGCCAATCACGCTCCAGGAGGCAGAGTGCAAGTTGGAAGATTCGCGTTATCCATACTGTCGGCCGTAACTAGCCTTTCTGAAGTCTTCTGTAACAGAAACCTTCCTCCTCGTTGTCGTTGTTCCGCGGTGCCTAGCTGTATTCCCCTATGGGATCACCCAGAATACACACTCTGACTCACTAACTCATCCCACAGGAGAACCTCTGGAAGGTTGTAAGTATACGCTGGATCAGAAGCTCGTGAGTCAGATTCTGTTCAAGGACCCAGGTATGTTGGCAGCCATGCTCCGTCTTCGGAGGATTTTTTTTTTCTCTTTTAGAGGAGAGTGCAGGTTGTTAAGCTAAGACCTTATCCTGGATACAGACAATCTCTCCTATCATTTTTTAGAGCTGGCAACATTTTTCTTCTTCTTTTTATTCCTTGCCTATCATAGGCAAGCCCAGAATATTCGTCATTTTTTGGTTGTAGACTTAAATTTAAAAGGCTGTTTGGGGACGGGGTAGCTCAGTGGTCGGAGCACTCGCTTTCACCCAGCCAAGTTAAGCAGCGTCGACCGTTTGCGCGCCTTGGCTTCAGTACAGTTCCCCCAATTCACCCAGCTGTAAATGGGTACCTGCCCTCTTTAGGGTCAGGGAAGGTAAAGCAGCGAGGAAGAGGAGATGGGCGCCGCCCTCATTATGCTGGCCCTAGAGAAGTGAGGTCTCTGACGCCTCGCTCCCCTACGACCTTATAGGTTATGGGACTCCTTTGCCTTTATCATAGACAAACCCAGAATATTCGTCATTTTTGGTTTAGACTTAAATTTGAAAGGCTGTTTGGGGACGGGATAGCTCAGTGGTCAGAGCACTCGCTTTCCCCCAGCCAAGTTAAGCAGCGTCGAGCGTGGTTACCAATTGGATGGGTGACCGTTTTCGCGCCTTGGCTTCAGTACAGTTCCCCCAGTTCACCCAGCTGTAAATGGGTACCTGCCCTCTTTAGGGTCAGGGAAGGTAAAAGCAGAAGGAAGAGGAGATGGGCGCCGCCCTCATTATGCTGGCCCTAGAGAAGTGAGGTCTCTGACGCCTCGCTCCCCTACGACCTTAATATAGGTTATAGGACACCTACCCACCTATATCTCCAAAGTTGGAATGTGGCTATCTTAATGGCGGGTGAACGCTCTCCTATACAAAACACGTCCATTAGAGGTCCTAGGTTCAACAACGGTTAGATTTTACCTACGTGGCCTTTTACCCACCATAAAGGTAGCCGGTTTCCAACTTCGGGGAGATAACCACTCTTCACTATAGGCCTATCATTTAACTTAAACCTACATCAATGACTGACAAATCGTCTGCCTTAGCCCATGATAAGCGTTTTAACATAATTATCCGCGTTGACACACACACGCACACACAACACACACACAACACACACACACACACACACACACACACACACACACACAAAACAACACGGGACATCGTGTGTTATAATCTCATCAGAATAGTCTCCTATCACTAAATGAACAGACTGTAAACATTCAGCAACACATCTCATCAGAAGACCTTAAAGGAGAATGCATTCTGATGTATCGTTAAACTAGGGCTAAAACCTCACCCCACCCCCTCCCCCCCCCCCCCCCCCCCCCCCCCCCCAAAAAAAAAAAAAAAACACAACCTAACTAAATCAATAAAATCGATAGATAAATACACACACAAATTAGCGAGGGCTCGAACCCGAAACTCCAGACGATTTCAGCTCCTGGCGAATCCACCGCTCTAACCATCCCACCTTCCCCCCCGCCTACGTCAGGAAACTATGGCTGGGCTGGTATCCAGTTCATTCTTCGCTTGTTTCAAAACGCTCATCCGGTTTTTCCATGGTGTTTTCATGGGGCCAAAGTCTCCTTTAGACCTCAGCTGATAGTTTTTTGGTCTAAAGTCGGTAATTGCTTGGACTGATCAATACGTCTAGACGGAGAAAACTAGGTAGATACCTGCGCAAGGTCTGACATACCTTTCAATTTTGTTTTCGTCTGTTGTGGGTTTTTTGGTTTTTGATTTTGTTTAAAGGAAATTTATAAAGGGGGTTGTTCTTTGTTTTATATGTCTTTAGTTTCTATATATAGAGAGGTTCTATTACGCTGGGGTATAATATGATACAGTACGGTGCAACATAACAGGAAGCGATAAAAATACGATATATTAAGGTGTAATATGATATGAAACAAATATAAACACTGCAATGGATCGCAGTGTGTTGTGATGTATACAATCCAAAACAGCACAATACAATTACAAAAAAACATTACGATGCCATAGGATACATCAATAATGGAGCCCATGGCGACGTTCTCGTGTCTCAACGACCGACTAAACACAAACACATAGTGCAGGATCTTAAACTTCTAATTTGGTCCTCTTTATTTTTGTGTGAACAAAGGGGCATTGGCCTATACATATTTTGATCAGGGGAAAGATTTTTGGGGGTTTTTTTGGCTAGAGCTCCGAGGTTCACCAATGGTGAGATTTTTGCGTATGTAGCGTTTTTCCACCATTAAGGTAGCCGCATTCCGACTTTGAGGAGATCAAAAAAATGTTCATGCCTCTCTTAATGCACTAAGTAAGGCCAGGATTTATACCTAAAGCTCTAGCACTGTAGCAACAAGAAGTCTGTTGTCTGTTCCTCTCGCCTTTGGTACTCGAGGTGAGAAGGTGTTGACTACAGACAAGGCGAAAATACTGTTAAAACTTGTAGCCTTTAAAACAGCAGAGTTAGATGACTTCACAATTTTCTCCATCTATTTTACGAATAAATAACGTCCTTCGAGATGAATACTTAGTGGGGACTATGGAACAGACTGTATTTAGTATTTTTGAGGTAAGAGGTTTTAAACGGGCAGAATTTTTACTTTTCTTTTTCTCATTTAATCTAGATTTTTGTTTTTATTTCATTCTCAAATAAGAAACAAAAGGACATTGACTGAACACTAATGATGCTTGCACTGCCCAGTACCAGCTAGCACACACGGAATCCTAAACAAAAAGTACAGGTGACCCAATAACCATTTTTCATTTTTTATATCTTAATGTAACTTTCCAATCTTATTTTTAATAAATTACAAGACATATAAACTTGTTAGCAAATGAAGCGCATAGTAACCCACTAACTAACGTAACGGCAAAAAACCCAGAGAGAACAGAAGACAAATTGACATGTTTCCTTTTGATCTCAATGTCAGGTACTCATTTCTTATGTAAATGCTCTCTCCCGACAAAAAACCGTGCGCAAAATTTTCCCTTCGTGTGCACAATCAGAAGAAGAATATACTCTTAAATCAACTGATGGCGCATCAGCTACAGTGACTGGAGATCTGTCATTTTGAGGATGATATCATATGGCTGGCTGCATCCTTCTTGTCTGCCTTTCTGATGTCAGCTGATGGACTGCAGTGCCAGTAACACAGATCCAGGGAGGAGTGGAGTGTATCTTTTTGTTCGCTAGTCTTTCATTTAGCCTCCTTTACATTCAAGTCTTTAGTGGATGTTTTTGGCTTTCTTACTTGTTTGTTCTTTTCGCTGGAGAATGTGAGATGATATGGTTGAAGAATTGGGGTATTAGCGTTAATTTCGTGCCATTGAGGTTGTCGGGGTCGTTAGTTTTGGTGTTGCCCTCGGTTGAATGTTATGGTTCTTGGTTTTCTTTTCTTTTTCTTTCTGTCTTTGTCTGTCTGTCTTTTTTCTTTCTGTCGTTCTTTTGTTCTTTCTAATGTTATTTCTTTTCTTTCCTTCCTTCCTCCCTGCCTTCCCTCGTTTTTTTCTTTCTTTCCATTTCATCCTATGCAATTTTCTTTTCTATTTACTTTTTTCTTTT
>CM054135.1:41441238-41451238 GCA_028751875.1 Rapana venosa
ATGAGTACCCTGTTTCATTGATTCAGGATTTCCGTTTTCCCACCTCTCTTCTGCTGCTTGCAACCTATTTAGATGACCTTTTATGCTTATGTCATGACTGTAATATTATTGGGGGTGGTTTTTTATATCCAACTTTACCATCGTCTTTGTAACGACTGTACGGTGATGCTCTTTACTAATACAAGTTGTGGGGTTTTTGTTGTTTTTTTCTTTGAATTATCATGTGGGGGTTTTTGTTGTTCTTTCTTGTGTCTTTGTTTTAAATTTTATGATCCAGAAAGTATGCTGTTATTATGATGGTTGTTGTTGCTGCTGTTGTTGTTGCTGTTTTGTTGGTGTGTGGTGTGTGGATGTGTGTGTGTGGATGTGTGTGTGTGTGTGTGTGTGTGTGTGTGTGTGTGTAGGTGTGTGTTGTGTTGGATGTGAGTGTGTGCGTGGATGTGTGTGTTGTCTATGTGTGTGTCGTTATTATATTCTAGTGGTTATTAAAGAACGTGAGAAGTCAAGGCTTTGACCCTGCCTGAACCCCAGCTTTTCACCTGATCACTGAAATTTGAGTGATGGCTTTGGTGATAGTGTGTTCCTATGAGAAAGAAACTTAAGTCGCGAGTGAAACACAGATGCAGTGCATGTAAAAGCCATTCACGACAAGGATGATTATCATCCCTGCCAACATTTTATTTTAAACAAGGTCAATAACATAAGGACCAGATTTTTTGTTTCAAAATGAAGAATGGGTGACACTGCTCTTGTGGCGACATGCTTTTGCAATGGAAACCACAGAAAAAATCTGCCTCTACTAAAATTGGAATACAAAACAGTACAGTACATTATACCACCTGCGATGCTTATACAATATCAATGCCATACAAAGCCAATGAAACAGAGTTAAATGTAATGCAGCGCAATGCAGTAAATAACAATACAATGTAACACAGACACAGACAAAGACTCGCGCGCACACTCACACAGACACACACGCACACGCACACACAAACACACACACACATGCAACGCAGACACAAACACAGACTCGCACACACACACACACACACACACACACACACACACACACGCACGCACGCACGCACACACACACACACACACACACACACACACACACACACACACACACAACAGAGGCAGGTATGACAAAACAGCCCATTCCAGCATAAAAACCTGCAAGAATTCTTCCAGAACTGCAATGCGATGGGCCTGCAAATTGCCACTGTGCTGGCATGGCAACCGCTAATGATGGACATGATCATCAACAGGCTGGTCTCTGCATAGTGTGTCTGTTATTCATGAGAGAGAGAGAAAGTGAGAGAGAGAGAGGGGGGGAGGGATGGAGGGAGAGAGAGAGAGAGAGAGGAGAGAGAGAGAGAAGAGAGAGAGAGAGAGAGAGAGAGAAGTGAGAGAGAGAAGGAGAAGGGAGAGGAGAGAGGATGAGGGAAGGAGGAGAGGAAGGAGAGAAGGATGGAGGGAGAGGAGAGAGAGAGGGGAAGGAGGGAGAGAGAGAGTGGAGGGAGAAGAGAGAGGGGGATGGAGGGAGAAGAGAGAGAGGGATGGAGGGAGAAGAGAGAGGAGGGAGGGAGGGAGAAGAGAGGAGGGGGAGAGGAGAGGGGAGAGAGAGGAGTGGAGGGAGACGGAAAGAGGGAGGGAGGGGAAGAGAGAGGAGGGAGAAGAGAGAGAGGGGGAGGGAGAGGGAGTGAGAGGGATGAAGGAGAGAGAGAGGGAGGGAGGGAGAGAGAGAGAGGGAGGGAGAGAGAGAGGAGGGAGAGAGAAGGGAGAGAGGGAGGAGAGAGAGAGAGAGGGAGAGAGAGAGAGAGAGAGAAATGAGAGAGAGGAGAAGAAGAAGAAGAAGAGATACAGACAAGAGAGAGACGAAGACAAATGGATGGAGAAGATAAGACAAAGAGAAGAATCAGACAGAAACAGAACAAAGATGATACATAATAATGAGAAACGTACAAAATTAGATCACTGCAATCGATTCAAAGATATGAAAATAGCAACTAAAATGAACAGATGCATTTTCTTTCAAGATTGTTCAACTACCATGTTGTTTTCGAATCATATGATGCTTAAAGATTTTTAAATTGTGTGTGTATGTGAGAGTTTATATTTTTACTAGTCAATGGTCATTATGGTGCGCGCGCGCGCTCGTGTGTGTGTGTGTGTGTGTGTGTGTGTGTGTTTACTAGTCAATAGTCTTTAGAAAATTGTGTTCATACATTGGTATGGGTGTAGAGGTGTGCGCACATGTGCGTGCGTATGTGAGCGCGCGTGTGCACGCACGCGTAAATAAGAAGTTGATATGTCTTTTCCAACCAATGCTTTTTACAACATAATATTCCCACATTGGTGAGTAAAGGTAGGTGTGTGTGTGTGTGTGAGAGTGTGTGTGCGTGCGTGTATGTGTGTGCGCGTGTGTGTGCGTGCGTGTGTGTATGCGTACGCTGTGCGTGTGTGTGCGCGCGCCTGAGTTTGTAAGGGTGTGTGTGTGTGTGATCATTTTTAAGCTATCTTGGAAAGTTCATAACAATTTAAAATGTATTATTTTTTCTTGCATCTTTTGAGATAAGTATACCTATCAATGTCCTGTTAGTATTGTAATTGCCCTTCGTGGGATGATTAGAGTGTTTTGGACTTTGACTTGACTTTGACTTTGAGAAGATCAATGAGCTGAGCGGTCAACAAACCTCAGGTGCAGTCTGCCTGCTGATTTATGCTGGCCTGTTAGAGACAAGACAACACCTTAGCAAAAAAACCATCTTGCAGGGAACGGTTAAAGGCAAGAGAAGAAGAGGCCGCCAAAAGAAATCATGGGTTGACAACATCAAAGACTGGACCGCCCAACCCCTGCAACACCTTCTACTAGCCACACAGGATCGTGAAGCATGGAAAAAGATCTCTGTTGCGTCTTCTCTCATGTCTCCCCTACGTCCTTTAGGACATGGGACTGAGTGAGTGAGTGAGTTAGAGGGATGTGGAGAGTAATAAAGATGATGGGGGATGGCAGTATCCATCTGTCACTCCGTGGACTTTTCTGTCAGTACTTCTATTGAGCTCCGAGATCACAAAGGCTGCAGCCTTCACCTTGGGTTTTGTTATTCATTTTTTTAAGCTTTAAAGAAGTGGGGGGTTTTGTCAGTGTCATTGTTTCTATCATGGCACTATCGTTCTTCTTACCTAGAGTTTTATTATCATCTTGGTTTATTTATTGGTGGGGTGACTTTTCACTTGTTTTCTTGTTTATGTTCTTGCTCTTATTGTTATTGTTCTTGTTTGTTGTTTTTGTTTCTTGTTTTCTTCTTCTTCTTCTTTGCATTCTTCTACTTCTGTTTTGCATTCTACTTTTTCGCATTCTTCTTGTTCTTTTTTAATTCTTCTTCTTTGCGTTTTTTCTTCTTCTTCTTCTTCTTCTTCTTCTTCTTCTTTTTCTTCTTCTCCTTCTCCTTCTTCTTCTTCTTTTTTCTTTTTTCTTCTTCTTCTTCTTTTTCTTCTTCGCAATTCTTCTTCTTCTTTCTTCTTTCTTCTTCTTCTTCTTCTTCTTCTCCGTCTTCTTCTTCTTCTTCTTCTTTTTCTTCAAGAGTAACAACAAGACCTAGAAGAGGAACATATGATGCACAATAACATCAACAACAAATCCCAACGAAAATAACAACCAGAAAGACAAAAAAAAGGAAATACAGTAACAGACAACACAATCCTGAGAATAGCAACAACAACTATCGACAATAACAACAATCAACAACAACACAAACATCACAAATAAACCCTAAAACAAGAAACAACAACACCAAACAGTATCCCCACCACCACCACCACTGCCATCCACCACCACCACCAGAACGAACATCAGCAACATACAGAAAGTCTTAAGACATATCCGATCAAGGGAAGAACAATAATGATAGGAAACTGCATAAGGTCTTGCCAATGACGGTACTCAGAAGACCAGCTCTGTCATCTTGGCACCGTTTCTAAGCCTAGGCATCATCAGCTCTGACTACAATCATACCTGTTGAAGATCATTTACTGGCAGTTCCAGACAAGGCTGCTCTTTAGTGACGGTGGAAAGGTGGGGGTGGGGGGTGGAGGGGTGGCGGTGGGCATGTGTGTATATGTAGGTCAACAAGGGGAAAATCCTTCTGGCTCATTTTGCTCTGTTCTTCCTACCATGTTGATGGGGGTTGTTGTTGTGTGACAGTCTGTCTCATGTTGTTGTTGTTGTTGTTGTTGTTGTTGTTTAGGTGGTGGTTGTTTTCGTTGTTTGTTTCTTTTCTGTGGCTGTTTCTTTGCTTTTACTGTGTGTTCGTTTTTTGGGGGGGTTTGGTTTGTTTTGGGTTTTTTTTTGTTTTGTTTTGTTGTTGTTGTTTTTTGGGGGGTTGTTTGTTTTTTTTGCTTCTTTCACATAAAATAGAACAGATTCATGAACACACATACACTCATGAACACACACACACATGTTCACACATGCAAACATACTTGTGCTCAATCACACACATACATACACACGCACGCACGCACACACACAAACACACACACACACACATGTGCGAGCGCACACACACTCACTCACTCACTCACATGCACACGCATGAATGCGTGCATGTATCCATACAAACTCTCTCTCTTTCTCTTTCTCTTTCTCTCTCTCTCTGTCTCTCTCTCTCTCTCTCTCCTTTCTCTCTCTCTCTCTCTCTCTCTCTCTCTCTCTCTCTCTCTCTCTCTCTCTCTCTCTCTCTCTCTCTCTCTTTCTTTCTCTCTCCACACACACTTACGCACACACACACACACACAGACGAAGACAAGAAGGATGGAGGGGAAAAAAACGGTATAATAAATAGTTCCAACACGAATGACCATCCTGAGGCTCTTACGTTGCCATGGTAACTTGAGCAGCAACTTGACATCATCATTCATCTGGCTTTTCTTTTTTTTCTCTCTCAAGAATCTTGATCCTGGTCACAAAAAGGAAAAAAAAATTAAAGAGAGGATGGAGGGGGAAGTGGGGTGAGGGGGGGGGGGTCGGGGTTAGGGAGAACAAGAGTGAGAGTAAGAGAGAGACGGATAAACAGACAGATAAAGGCATACAGACTTAGAAGCCGGTAGACAGAGCCAGTAAAACAGACAAGCTAACAAAAGATGACAGGATAGAAAGAGAAGCGAATGTAGAGGTCCAGAATAGACAGACAGGCAGGCAGGCAGACAGACAGAGACGGAAAGAGACACACGCACGCACACACACAGACACACACAGACACACACGCACACACGCACACACACACACGCACATACATATATATGTATGTATATATATATATTATATATATATATATATATATATATATATATATATATAATATATATATATATATATATAGAGATATATATAGATACATACATACATACATACATACATACATGCATACATATACATACCCACATACATGCATACATGCATACGTACATACATACATGCATACATTCATATGCATACACACATACAGACACACATACATATACATACATACATACATACATACATACATACATACACGCATACATATACATACATACAACCATAGATACACACATACATACATGCATACATACATACATACATACATACACACATCCAAACATACATACATACACCTAGAGAGCAAACAAACAAGCATGCCCACACAAAATATAAACAAACAGGCAAATAGACACAAGGAGTTATATCAACCTACTCAAGAAGGCTCTTTTTTTTCCTTCTGCTCACGTATTTCATCTTATCACTGACTGCCAATGAAACACACTAGTGTGTTCTTCCATGTTCGCTGTAAGCAAGACAGCTGTATCAAAGCTATGAGGGGATCGCTGAGCCGAGCAGTCATCAACCTTCATGCTGAACCTGCCTGATGCTTTATGCGCGGCCTGACAAAAGGATGTAGGGGGTTAATAAAGAAAGGCAGACGGCACGGATTGCTCACTTTATGGCCTTTGCTTGTGCCATTTCTAATGAGCATGAAGATAGTATTGGTTACATCATCATGCGTCTGTCTTGTTTAACAGTCTGGTTGCGTCTGTCTGTCTTGTTTTACAGTCTTGTTTGCGTCTGTCTTGTTTGACAGTCTTGTTGCGTCTGTCTTGTTTAACAGTCTTGTTGCGTCTGTCTGTCTTGTTTAACAGTCTTGTTGCGTTTGTCTTATTTACAGTATTGTTGTGTCTGTCTTTACAGTTTTACAGTCTTGTTGCGTCTGTCTTGTTTTGCAATCTTGTTGCGTCTTTCTTGTTTTACAGTCTTGTTGCGTCTGTCTTATTTCACAGTCTGGTTGCGTCTTTCTTGTTTTACAGTCTTGTTGCGGATGTCTTGTTTTACAGTCTTGTTGAGTCTGTCTTGTTTAACAGTCTTGTGGCGTCTGTCTTGTTTTACAGTCTTGTTGCGTCTGTCTTGTTTAACAGTCTTGTGGCGTCTGATTGTCTACACTCTTGTTGCGTCTGTCTTATTTACAGTCTTGTTGCGTCTGTCTTGTTTCACAGTCTTGTTGCGTCTGTCTTGTTTAAGTCTTGTGGCGTCTGATTGTCTACAGTCTTGTTGCGTCTGTCTTATTTACAGTCTTGTTGCGTCTGTCTTGTTTTACAGTCTTGTTGCGTCTGTCTTGTTTAACAGTCTTGTGGCGTCTGATTGTCTACAGTCTTGTTGCGTCTATCTTATTTACAGTCTTGTTGCGTCTGTCTTGTTTCACAGTCTTGTTGTGTCTGTCTTGTTTTACAGTCTTGTTGTGTCTGTCTTATTCAGTGTGTTTTTTTCAAATGCCAAAATTTCCCAGGGTGGCAGCAGTCAGTTTAAATAGCATCCCCACCTTCTGGAAAATCTGTGCTAGGAAATCCGTCTTTTCTGTCACTCTCTTTGTTTTTACCTAGTTTCATTTTCTTCCTAACACTTTCCTTCTTTTCTAGTGTCTGCCTTCTTGGTCCATTTTCTTGTCTGTTTTTTTTTCCAGAAAGACTTAGAATGTAACATTTTTACTGCAACACTCAAGTCGGATGCGCTGGGCCTGACTTGTCAGGCGATTAACGGCAGCACAACGCATTTTCGATTAAATGCAGACAATAGTTGCTGTCTGAACGCTCAACAACGATAACGAAGAAGTATTGCGAAGAAGAAAAAGAACTCCAAAGAAAAAGGAAAAAAAGGAGAAGATGGAGATGGAGATGGAGAAGAAGAAGAAGGAGGAGGAGAAGAAGAAGAAGAAGAAGAAGAAGAAGAAGAAGAAGAAGAAGAAGACAATGACAATGACAATGACAAATTCTTTTATTTCGAGGATAATGAATAAGCACATATGTGCTTTTTTACATCCAGTCCCCGCCCGTTAGGGATACATCTTAATAATAATAACCCAATACTTATACAGTCTCACAATAAAAACAAGGGGAAATAACCCTTCTCAAAACAGCTCCCCCCCAACAACCACCCCCCCCCCCCCAAAGCAAGCAAATAAAAGAAAACCCTAAAATACCCACCCCCACCCCCAAAAAAAAACCTAACCAAAACAAACAAACAAACAAAAGAGAAAGAAAAACCAAACCAACAGAAGAAGATAAAAAGAGAAAAAAACAGACAAACAACAACAACAAGAAGAGAGAGAGAGAGAGAGAGAGAGAGAGAGAGAGAGAGAGAGAGAAGAGAGAGAGAGAGAAGAGAGAGAGAGAGAGAGAGACTTAGCCCCTTCTAAAGAGGAATGTGAACAATGCAGTAATTATCTTAAGTAGGGTGCAATCTGATTTGATCACTAGCTTAACATTTTGCAATGCTAGTTACAAAGTAACTATTTTACACAGAGACACACACACACAGATACAGAGAGACACAGACAAACAGAGAAGAAGAAGAAGAAGAAAAAGAAGAATTGCAAAGAAGAATTGCGAAGAATTGCAAAGAAGAATTGCGAAGAAGAAAAAGAAGAAGAAGAAGAAGAAGAAGAAGAACATGGAGATGAGAAGAAGGAGAAAGAGAAGGAGAAGGAGAATTGCGAAGAAGAAGAAGAAGAAGAAGAAGAAGACTGATTGATTGATTGATTGATTGATTGATTGATTGATTGATTGATTGAATCTTTAATGGGTAAAGAATTAGGCACAATAAAGGCCTTTTTACAATTCTGCCCAAAAAGAAAAACAAACTTGAAGTAATTAAAAACAAAAGAAAGCAAAAACCAAAAGAAAACGTAAACAACCGACAAAAATGGTGGAAACTCTACCTTGAACAAATTAACAAATTCAGAAAGACTTGGGAGGAAAGCCCATTAAACTGAATGCAACATTATTATAACATCCGCCAAGTTACACACACACACACACACATATACATACACACACACATGCACGCACGCACGCACGCACTCACACAAACACACTCATGCGCGGGCATGTGCATACACACGTACTCAGACACTCACCCCATCTCACTCTTCACCCCCCCCCCCCCCCCACATTCACGCATTTATTCATTCTTTTTTCATTCAAGCACACACATAATGCCAAGATTCTCTCACAGTACAGCCAATGGTTACGCCCTGATCTACACACAGGCGCATGCGCGTACATATACTATCTCCTTCCTCCTCCCCCCCCCCCCACACACACTCACACAAGTGTAAACACGCAGGAACGGACGCCTCCTCCCCACTCACACACACACACCACACACACACACACACACACAACACACACACACACACACACACACACACACACACGTACACACCATTCTTCGACTCTACATACATAATCCCCTTCTCCTTCTACTTCTCCTCATTCTTCTTCTTGTTCTTCTTTCTTTTTCCAGCAACAAAAACAACAATGTATTTATTGCCATTATGCTGACAAACTTGAAAAGGACAGTCGTCCATCTAACGTATTCTTAACTATAGAATGACTAAAAAATGTTTCCTCGTAGATTTCTCGCTTACGGCATTTTTTAAAAATAAATTTGTCATTAAAACACATAATGCAATTTACTTTGTGCAGGTTTTTTTTGGCTAAAGAAATAAAAATCGTTTTCATAAAGTTCAATTGTTATTAGAGTGTGACATTAGAAGCTGTGCTTTTTTGTTCTTTTTTTTGGTTTTCTCAACCCAATTGATCCTACCCTTATACACACAAACGCACAAACACACACACACACACACACACCAATAGCTTCAAAATCAATGAACACAGACATAATCATCTACTAACATTTCCGAGACCAAGAAATAATCTTTACAAAACAAGCTTCTTGTACTCAGGTAGTGACTTATGGAACAAGCTCCCAAAACGCTTAAAATGTATCAAAAACAAAAACCAGTTCAAGACACAGCTAAAAAGCCATCTAATGCATGAATACCTAGGAATTGACTAATAAGGCAAATCAACCATGATTAATACGGCAAAATCAACCATACTTACATTTACCAGCACTAATGGTATTCCTTACAACAAAAATTCAAGTATGTCTTACTGAGACCAGAAATTCTACAGTCACACACTGTATATGTGTGGAGGGAGGGGGAGGCAGGAAAGAGGCACACTAATTATGCAAAGAAGTAAGAGTAATCTATGCAAGCTAGTAAATAATCTGCAATGTTGAAACAAGTGGAAAGGAGGAAATTTTAAAAATCTTTTTATAGTAGACCTGATAGCTTGATAGTGTGTCCTTCTCTCTCTCTCTCTCTCTCTCTCTCTCTCTCTCTCTCTCTCTCTCTCTCTTCTCTCTCTCTTCTCTCTCTCTCTCTCTCTCTCTCTCTCTCTCTCTCTCTCTCTCTCTCTCTCTCCTCTCCTCTCCTTTCCTTTCCTCTCCACTCCTCATGCCCTTTGTCTTGTCTAATTCAATAGATTTTATTGTGGATGTTGTTTTTATTGCAGTTAGAGATGAGATTATTAGTACTATTATAAGCGATACTGTTTTAGTATGATATTGTTTTTAGTTTGATAGTCCAGTGGATTATGGGCTTTTGAATTATGT
>CM054135.1:41458738-41463738 GCA_028751875.1 Rapana venosa
TGCATTCTTCTTTGCATTCTTCTTCTCCTTTTTTATTGCAATCTTTTTCTTCTTCCCAATTCTTCTTCTTCCTCTTCGCATTCTTCTTCTTGTCATGCTCATTCTTTGCATTCTCATTTTTCTTCGCATATCTTTTTCTTCCTCTTCTTCTTCTTCTTCTTCTTCTTCTTCTTCTTCTTCTTCTTTTTCTTCTTCTTCTTCTTCTTCTTCTTCTTCTTCTTCTTCTTCCTCTTCTTCTTCTTCTTCTTTTTCTTCTTCTTTGCATTTTTCTTTGCATTCTTCTTTGCATTCTTCTTCTTCTTTGCATTCTTCTTCTCTCCTTTACATTCTTCTTTGCATTCTTCTTCTTCTTCTTCTTTGCATTCTTCTTCTTCTTCTTTGCATTCTTCTTCTTTGCATTCTTCTTCTTCTTCTTTGCATTCTTCTTCTTCTTCTTTGCATTCTTCTTCTTCTTTGCATTCTTCTTCTTCTTTGCATTCTTCCTCTTCTTTGCATTCTTCCTCTTCTTTGCATTCTTCTTCTTTGCATTCTTCTTCTTTGCATTCTTCTTCTTTGCATTCTTCTTCTTTGCATTCTTCTTCTTTGCATTCTTCTTCTTCTTCTTTGCATTCTTCTTCTTCTTTGCATTCTTCTTCTTCTGCGTTTTCTGGCCCATGTCATGGCCATTATTATGGGGTAGAATGCAAAGTGTCTGGTCTTTTCCTGCGCATGTAACTCCGCAACAAGTCTGTCCGCTGGCCTCAGCCGACTCATTCTGACATCAGGGCAGCCCATAAACAAAGTCATAAGAAAAGATTTCAGAAAAAAGGCAAGATAATGGGTTGGATAAGCAGAAAATAAGCGAGAGAAAGCGTGAGGGGAGATAGAGAGGTAAACGAACAGGCAGAATCAAAGGGAGGGACAGAGAAGGGGACATTTCTTGCACCGAATTTCCAGAGAGTCTGGATGCTATTAATTATTAAACTCTCAGAGGACGGCTGTCCGCTATAGCGGATCGGTGTAAAGCCACGGTTTCGGACGACTCGCCGCTATGGCGGATTTGCTTTTTGCAGATTTTTCATATGGCGGCCGCATGATACTATGACTTGTGCAGCTAAACATTGCTTCATGAGCCTGTCCAACGTCGAATGCAGTGCGTTGTCGGGTGATTTCGTGTGTTCCGAGCTCTTTGTTTGCAGTTGTAGAGAGTAGCCGACATGCCCAGCATGTTTCCATATGTGTCAGAAGCAAAATAGAAGGGATCAGATTAGGTCTCCATGACCGGCGTTTTACTAAAGTGAAAGCTTCAATTTTTATATATATACTAACCCAGTATGTTATACATAAGTTCAGAAAATTTCATTTTCTTACTATGTGTTTTGTATTTTTTATGATTTTTTTTACTAACCATTACAAATGGGCCGTCTGTGGGGGAAAGCAAGGGAGAGAATTGGCCGTCCCGAGTGAGTTTTAATGTATACTGAAAGAGTTTCAGGCTTTTCCCACCGGAGTAATGTGTTTTTTTCGATTGGTTTTCTTCTAACAGGAAATTAAGTGAGATAATTATCAGCACTCTTCCTTCTCATGAAGAATACAATTAAATGTATGTGCTCTCTGTCAAGAATGATACTAGTTCATTGATTAAATGTCTATTTGCTATCACTATGCACCCTCAAAGGTTGTTTTTTTTCATTTCGAGGATAAAAGTACTCATGCGCATGTTTACATTCAGTCCCCTTGTGTATGCATTTCTGTAAATTTTGTCATCCGTTCCCACCAGCACACAATGGCCTACTCTTCCGAAAAGCGGAACAGGTGTCAACGTGTGCGCAAGATGTTCTGTGTCCGATCGCACACGGGACCTGTATGGTACGCATGTGAATGATTGCTGTGGACATGATTACTGTGGAAAAGGCGTAGATTTTTCCTTTAAGATTGTAGCAGCAGACTATATGAATTTTTAGTACAGGTTATCCTGTTGATCATTTTCGATAATTGACGAAACTTCAAAGTTACTGTGTACACTAAAAGTAGTGTATAATGTAAGCGATCACAGTAGCAAAAGACGTCGATTTTTTCGTAAGACCAGAACATAGCAACACAATACGAAAGTTCACCATGGATCATCATACGCATTCATTACTGTCGTTGAACAACTCTTAAGAACTTTTTTTCTTTCTTTCCTGGAAAAGTTGGTGCAGCATATATTGAAGTGTCTGCGCAAATACAATGTCTCCAGACTTAGTGGAAAAGACACTTTGAAAGTTACTCTAGGACATAGGAATGGGCGCTTGGGAGGGGGGGGGGGAGAAGGGGGGAAGGTGAAGAGAAAGAGCATGTTTGAGAACTGTACTATACAAGAGCTACTTCACTATATCAGCACACAACGTGGCGAAAGATTGAAAGCCGTGGCAAAATAAGAATGCACATGGCTTAAAGTATTTGGTGTGACAATACAGAGGTAAGACGAACGAGTGAAAGATAGTTTGAAAAGTGGAGTAGGGGGTAGGGGGGTAGGAAGAGGAGAGAAGAGAAGGAGACAAAATGGAGCGAGAGAGAGAAAAGGAAAGTGGCAGAGAGAGAGACAGACAGACAGACAGACAGATAGATAGACAGACAAAGAGAAAGAGAGAGAAAGAAAGAAGGGGTATAGCAGAAAAGAAAGATGAGAGAAACAGAGGATGAAAACAGAGACAGACAGACAGACAGGAAGGCAGATAGAGAAGAGAGGGAGAGAGAGAGAGAGAGAGAGAGGAGAGAGAGAGAGAGAGAGAGAGAGAGAGAGAGAGAGAGAGAGAGAGAGAAAGGTGAAAGACTGAAACAGAGTGAGAGAGAGAGACAGAGACAGGGAAAGAGGTACAAACACAGAAAGAGAGAGGACAGACAGAAAACGATAACAGGGCGAACACACACACACACACACACACGCAATACCCCCCCCCCCCCCCCCACACACACACGCAATACACCCCTCCCACACAACACACACACACACACACACACACACACACACACACAGAGCACAACACACACACACACACAGAGCACAACACACACACACACGCACACAGAGCACAACACATACAACACAACCACACCACAACACAACACAAACACAACACAACACAACACAATACAACACAACAAACAACACAACACAACACAACACACACATACATACACACACATGCTCACACATGCTCAGAACATCTTGCACACTCGTTAAAACCCGCTCCGCTTTTCGGAAGAGTAGGCCATGGTGTGCTGGTAAGAACGGATGACAACCATTACCAAACAGCATACACATGGGGGCTGGATGTAAAAGAAAAAAAAAGCACACAAGTACTTATTCCATTATCCTCCAAATAAACGACTAAATAAGTAAATAACTGCAATAAAAACACACACAGAGCGCGCGCACGCACACACACACACACACACACACACACACACACACACACACACACACACACACCACTCCATAGCACTTCGTCCTTCGGATGAGACTATAAACCGAGGCCCCGTGTTCGAACGCATGCAGAACATCTTGCGCCCACGTTAAATCTTGTTCCGCTTTTCGGAAGGGTAGGCCATTGTGTGCCGGTGGGAACAGATGACAAAGTTTACAAAACTGCATACACACGGGGACTGGATTAAAAAAGCACATGAGTGCTTATTCCATTATCCTCGATATAAAAGACTAAATAAGTAAATAAATAAATAGAAACACACACAGAGCACACACACACACACACACACACACACACACACACAACACAACACAACACAACACAACACTCCATAACACACCACACACACACACACGCAACACAACACAACACTCCATAACACACCATACACACACACACACACAACACAACACAACACTCCATAACACACCACACACACCACACACACACACACACACACACACACACACACACACACACACACACACACACAGGATGAGAAATACAGACACACAGACATACAGACAGACAGACAGACTAAAGGCAGACATAAACAACTCATGGACAGCAGACATGAGACTATCCCTGACACAGCTGATTGTTTTGATAGGGGGAAGAGGGAGGGTAGAGGGGTAGGGGGGGAGGGGGTTTCGCTTACAACGTCTGTTCTTGCGCAACTGCGACAAAATACATCGATATCTTTTTTTCTTTCTTTTTCTGTTTGGTCTTCTTTTTATATCTTTTTTGTTTTGTTTTCGGGTGGGTTTTTTTTGTTTTTGTTTTACTTTTTATTGACAGCTGATTTGTACAGAAGGATGATGTATTTTCAGTCTGGTTTGGTTTGTGAGTCTATTTTTTACAAGTTTTTTTTGTTTAGTTTTTTTTTCTTATTTTGGCTGCGAGACTATTTTGGGTCAAGGGCAAACTGCTTTGTTTCTGTTGAGTGTTATTAGCTGTGGGGCTCCTGTTTCTCTGTCTGTCTGTGTGTCTGGTCTGAGCTTTTGGTATCGATTCTTTGGGTCTGTCTTTCTCTTTCGTGTATGTCTGATTGTATGTCTGTGTGTGTGTGTTTGTGTGTGTGTTTTGTTGTGTGTATAAGTGTGTGTGTGTTGTGTTTTGTTGTGTGTTTGTTATGTGTTGTGTGTGTGTTGTTGTGTGTGTGTTGTGTGTGTTGTGTTGTGTGTTGTGTGTGTATAAGTGTGTGTGTGTGTTGTGTTGTGTGTGTATAAGTGTTTGTGTGCTAGTTTTCTTCAGTTTAACGTCTTTCCACCGAAAAGAGATATTAGACGGTTAAGTGGATGTGTGTGTGTTTTGTGTGTGTGGTTTTTTTTTAATCTTTTATTTATTTATTCTTTTATATCGAGGATAATGGAAAAGGCATTCATGTGCTTTTTTACATCCAGTCCCTGTGTGTATGCGGTTTTGTAAATTTTGTCATGTTTCCACGGCACACAATGGCCTATGTGTGTGTGTGTGTTTGTGTGTGTATATATCTGTGTGTGCATGTATGAGTATGTGTGTGTGACTGTATAGATAGATAGATAGAACTCG
>CM054135.1:41466238-41516238 GCA_028751875.1 Rapana venosa
TCAATCAAGACGTCATAATCATACACTGTAAACGACATATTTTATATATAATATATATATATATATATATATATATATAATTATATATATATATATATATATATATCCTTCTTATGCCATTCCACATAAAAGATATCATGATTATACCTTGTGTGTGACAGACATTCTTTTCAACTATCTGTTAGTTTAGACATTCATAACCATACCCTAGTGCACTGAAGCCGGGTTAAACGTGCTATCAACTGGTGACGATCGCCAAAGTGCCAAGGCTTGCAACAGAATTATTTTGTTATAGTTTGAATGTGATGTAGAGATTGTGTACAGCCACGATAAGCTCTTAGCATAACGGCCCGCACTCTCCTTTACAGGACGCAAAACGAAATAATAATAATATTAATAATAATAATAAATAAGAAGAAGAAGAAGAAGAAGAAGAAGAAGAAGAAGAAGAAGAAGAAGAAGAAGAAGAATGTATGGAATTTATATAGCGCTGAATCTTGTAAAGCAACAAATCAAAGCGCTCAGATGACATTTTTTTCTCTTTTTTTTTTCGAGGATAATGGAATAGGCACTCATGTGCTTTTTTACATCCAGTCCCCGTGTATATGCGGTTTTGTAAATTTTGTCAAAAGTTCCCACTGGCACACAATGGCCTACTCTTTCAAAAAGCGGAACAGGATTTCACGTGTGCGTAAGATGTTCTGCGTGTGTTCACACACGGGACCTCGGTTTATAGTCTCATCCGAAGGTCTTCGACATTCAGGTCGATATTTTTGGTGTGAAACTGGGAAGAAAGGGCGCAAGGCTGGGAATCGAACCCAGAACCTCACGGTTTACTTGTTGGCAGGCAAACGTCTTAACCATCCTGCCACCTTCCTTCCTTCCTTCCCTTCTCAAGTCGGACTGTGACTGCCTCTGTGGGTAGCTAAGTACCTGAAGAGACTTTCACAGGCAAACATCTCATCTAGCGGGAACTGGCAAGCTGGTTATCACCGTTACTCCTGGTGGGCGGAGTGAGCCAGAGTCCGTGTTCTGGATGACTCTCAAGGGTGTTGAGCTGAAGAACGCGCAATAACGACAAAAACAACAAGAACGTCAACAGCATAATATCCTATAAATAACAGATATTCTTCTTAACTTATCATTCAAATCAAAACCATGTCAACAACATACCATGCATATGACATATATTCTTCTAAACTAATCATTCGAATTTAAAATGTCTCAGCAAAATACCCTGTATAATTATGACAGATATTCTTCTTTGACAATCTTTTCGTTTAAAAATATGTCAACAACATACCCTGTGTATGACGAATATTGATTCTTAACTAGCATTCAAACTAAATCTATGTCAACAACGTACCCTGTACTTACGACAAGGCTATTCTTCTAAACTAATCCTTCAAACTAAAACCTACGGAAGCAACAACAACAGCAACAAACCCTGCATACCACAGTCTTTCTTCTAAAAACTAACTATCCAAAATCGTCACAACTAGAATTATCGTTCTTTTTCTCTGTGTGTGTTTGCACGTGCAGACAGCAACTTTGTCCTGGGCAACGCTCAGGCAGCAGGATGGCCCATCGTGTACTGCTCCGACGGCTTCTGCGAGCTGACGGGCTACGGGAGGGCGCAGGTGATGGCGAAAGGTTGCGCCTGCAAGTTCCTGTATGGAGAGGAGACCTCCGAGAACGAGACCGGCACCATCGACGATGCTCTGGAGAACAAGAAAGAACTCAAGACTGAAATCCTGCTGTACAAGAAGAATGGTAAGATGATGGTGCCTTGTGGTGGTGGTGGTTGGTGGGTGGTTGGTGGTTGTGGCGGTGGTTGGTGGTGGTTGGTGGTGGTTGGTGGTTGGTGGTTGGTGGTGGTGGTGGTGGTTGAGGGTGTGAGAGGTGTGGGCACTGATGGTGGTGGTGATGGTTTTTGAGATAATGGCCGTTGATATGATGGTGGTGGTGGTGGTGGTGGTGGTGGTGGTGGTGGTGGTGGTGGTGGTGGTTTTGGAGGAGTGTTTGTGTGGTGATTAGTGAGTGGGGATGGTGGTGAGATGGTGACTGGTGGAAGTGGTTTTGGTGGTGGTGGTGTGGTGATTAGTGATTGGCGATAGCTATGGTGGTGGTGGGTGGCGATTAGTGTAAGTGGTGGTGGTAATGATGGTGACAGTGCTGGTGGCACTATGTAGAGAAGTGAGCATTGTAAGAACAAATCGCCTGTTTCTTAGGTGGTAGATGGTCTACTGCTTTGCGTATGCGTGCGTGTGTGATGTCTGTGTGTCTGTGTGTATGTGTTTGTGTGTGTTTACGTTCATGCGTTTGTACGGAGACGAATGTGAATGCCAGCGTGAGAATGTTTATATTGCTTTTAGTGTGTGTGTGTGTGCGTGCGTGTGCGTGCATGCGTGCGTAGGTGTGTGTGTGCGTGTGTGTGTGTGTGTGTGTGCGCGCGCGCGTACGTGTGCGCGTGCCTGCGTGTTCGTGAGTGCGTGTGCGTGTGTGTGTTATGTGTGTGTTGTATTGTATTATACACCTTTATAAGTCACAACAGATTTCTCTGCCTGAAATTCGGGCCGTTTTCCCCGCTGAGAGCACGTCGCCACAGGAGCAGCGCCACCCATTTTTTTCTTTTCCTGTCTGCAACTGTGTTTGCTTCCTTATCAGAGAACGTTTTTTATTCTACAGAATTTTGCCAAGGGCAATATTCTTGCTGCCATTGGTTCTTTCACGTGCGCTAAATATGTGTAACACACGCACGGGACCTGGTTTATCATCTCATTTGAAAGACTAGCACCCAGACCAGCACTCACGCTCTAGTGGATGGGGGAAAAAGTTTCAGGCCCAAACGGGGATCGAACCACTACACGCTTAGAATCCTGACTTTTTTTGCTTTATAGGCAGGTGTGTTAGCTCTTGACCATCGATATGTGTATATGTTAGCATGCTATGTGTGTATACGTGAGGAATGCGTAAGTGCGTGTGCGTACATGCCTGCGCATGTCTATGTATATTCATTCGATGTGTTGTTATGGCCCCTCTCTCTCTCTCTCTCTCTCTCTCTCTCTCTCTCTCCTCTCTCTCTCTCTCTCTCTCTCTCTCTCTCTCTCTCTCTCTCTCTCTCTCTCTCTCTCTCTATCTATCTATCTATCTCTCTCTCTCTCTCTCTCTCTCTCTCTCTCTCTCCCCTCCCTCCCTCCCTCCTCTCCTCATTCTCCCCTCCTTCCCTCTCTGTCTTCCTCTACCCCGTCTCTCTCCCTCTCCCTCCTCTTCCTCCCCTCCTTCCTTCTCTCTTCCTCTACCCCGTCTCTCTCCTCTCCTCCTCTTCCTCCCCTCCTACCCTGTCTCTCCCTCTACTCTGTCTCTCTCTCTGGCTCTCTCTCGCTCTCCTTCTATCCCTCTACCCCATCTCTCTCTCCCCCTCTCTCTCCCCCCTCTCTCTACCCCCTCTCTCTCTCTCTACCTCTCTCTACCTCTCTCTACCTCTCTCTCCCCCTCTCTCCCTCTTTCTCCCTCTACCCCGTCTCTTTCTCCCTCCATCTTTCTCCTACCCTCTCCCTCTCTCTCCCTCTACCCCGTCTCTCTCCTCTCTCTCTCTCTCTCTCCTCTCTCTCTCTCTCTCTCTCTCTCTCTCTGTCTTTATCTGTCTGTCTCTCAGCCTCTCTCTATCTTTCTGTCTCTGTCTCTCTGTCTGTCTCTCTCTCTCTTTCTTTCTCTCTATCACTCTCTCACTCTCACTCTCTCTCTCCTTCTTATCTGTTTATATTTCTCTATATATTCCTGTTTCTCTCTCTCTATTTCAAGGCAAGTAAAGTAAAACTTTTATTTCCAGATGGTACGTTGAATAAGCAAAATACTTGCTTTTTTACGTCAAGCCCTCTAAGAGAAGAAAAACCCAAAGAAAACAATAACAACAACAACAACAAACCAAAAACAACACACAAACAAATATACCAAACCTTATTGAAGAGGAAATTATAATGATAAAGATCACGATGGTGACTACGACGATGATGACGATGGCGATATCAATAAACAATGACGATTACTACTGCCAGAAATATCAAAGAAGACGATGATTATACGATGAAACTACTTATCAAAAACATTACAGCAGATCATGTTTCAATATCCAACACAATCCGTCCCTAAAAACACACATACATTATATAACCATAGGCTCACCCAGCTACGCTATTATTTGCTAACCACAATTATAAACACACACACATACACAAGCCCACTCCCACACCCACAAGCCTGTGCTGGCGTGCAAGCAGGCATGCACGTACACATTCATCCGCGCATACATTTATACACCCACACACACATCATACATTAAAATCCTGTTCCGCTTTTTTATGAGTAGGCCATTAAGTGCCGGTGGGAACAGATGACAGAATTCACAAATCCGCATACACATGGGAACTAGATGTAAAAAAAGAACATACGTGCTTATTCCATTATCCTCGATATAAAAGAATGAAATAAATAAATAATAAATCATACTACAAGATACAATTTTAAAAAATCTTTCGAATAAGAATATTCAACCAAAAAAAAATAATGTGCTGTGTGTGTGTGTGTGTGTGTGTGTGTGTGTGTGTGTGTGTTGTGTGTGTCTGTGTGTGTGTTGTGTGTGTGTCTGTTGTGTTGTGTGTCTGTGTGTTGTGTGTCTGTGTCTGTGTGTGTGTGTGTCTGTGTGTCTGTGTGTGTCTGTGTGTGTCTGTGTCTGTGTGTTGTGTGTGTCTTGTTGTGTGTGTCTGTTTGTCTGTGTTGTCATGTGTGTGTCTGTGTCTTGTGTGTGTCTGTGTGTGTGTCTGTGTCTGTGTTGGTGTGTTGTCTGTGTGTCTGTGTGTGTGTGTGTGTGTCTGTGTCTGTGTGTCTGTGTGTGTGTCTCTGTGTGTGTGTCTGTCTGTGTGTGTTTGTGTGTGTCTGTGTCTGTCTGTTGTCTGTGTGTGTGTGTCTCTGTGGTGTGTCTGTGTGTGTGTGTATGTGTGTCTGTGTTGGTTTTTGTGTGTTGTCTGGTGTGTCTGTGTGTGTGTGTTGTGTCTCTGTGTGTGTTGTGTCTGTTGTCTGTGTGTCTGTCTGTCTGTGTGTGTGTGTCTGTGTTGTGTGTTGTGTCTGGTGTGTGTGTCTGTGTGTCTGTGTCTGTGTGTGTTCTGTTCTGTGTCTGTGTGTGTTTCTGGTGTATGTCTTGTCTGCTGTGTGTGTCTGTCTGTCTGTGTGTGTGTCTGTGTCTGTGTGTCTGTGTCTGTGGTCTGTCTGTGTGTCGTCTGTGTCTGTGTGTCTGTGTGTCTGTGTGTGTCTGTGTCTGTGTGTGTCTGTGTCTGTGTCTGTCTCGGTTGTTGTGTCGATTCGTGCCTGTGTGTGTGTCTTTGTGTCGTCTGTGTCTGTGTGTCTGTGTAGGTCAGTCTGTGTGTCTGTGTGTCTGGTCTCGGCTGTCAGTACGTAGGTGTCGTGTCTGTGTGTCTGTCTCGCTCGTTCAATGTGTGTCTGTGTGTGTGTGTGTGTCTCTGTGTCTGTGTCTGTGTAACACAGGCAGCCCTTTCTGGTGCCTCATGGACATCGTGCCCATCAAGAACGAGAAGCGGCAGGTGGTGCTCTTCCTGGTCTCCCACAAGGACATCACCAAGGAGAAGAGTGACTCCGTCCCTGACATGGGAGGCACCACCGACATCAACGGTAAGTGTCCATTCGTCCTCACGGCCTGCAGGGCAGACAGATCCACGGTTCAAGTCTTGCCTCGGATGTTCCATCTACGCAGAACATCTTGCGCTTACGTTAAATCCTGTTCGATTCGCTTTTTTTTTGTAAGAGTAGGCCATTGTGTGTCGGTGGGAACGGGTGACAAAATTGACAAACCTGCATACACACGGGGACTGGATGTTTTAAAAAAAAAGCGTGCAAGTACTTATTGCATTATCCTCGATATAAAAGAATAGAATAAATATATAATGAATAAATAAATAAAAATCCTACATGAATTCTAGTATGCGGTCTTAAGTTCTGTGAATGCGATACGGATTAAAATTTGGAAAATTTGCGTGTGATAAGTACAGTATAGATCTGAGCGTAGATACAGTATCAACTTCTTCAAAAGAGGATGATTATGTGACAAACTTTTAAACAATCAAAATTATCGACTTGAAAGGTCATATTTCGTTTGAAGAAGATTTGACATGCGCAATCAAAATTTTGGACATGAAAAATTATATTATTTTTTTTATTTGTCTTCCGTTTTCCAATCTGTTTGTCCTGGTAAGATACACGAGGGCCTTGACAATCCCTGAAATTCTGGTTTTAAGGATCCATTTATTCTGTTTAGGGTTTCTTTTAATGAAAAAATGCACCTCCATGTATATAAAGAGTGAGACTGGAAATTCGGGTTAGACTGTTGTGCTTTTTCCAAAAGGAGCCCCATCACCTGTCTATTTATGAAGTGAACACTGTTTCTGGTACACCATTCTGGCAAAGATGTCTTGGTCCATGCTGGACTTCTGTTTCTGTGTCGCTGCCAGCAGACAATGCCGGGGGGAGTATGGAGAAGGAGGATTCCGATTCCAGCCGCAGCGATGACAGCGACAGCGACGACATGCCCGACAACTACAACTACTCCCGTCGCCGTAGCCGAGCGGTGCTGTACCACATCTCTGGCCAGCTCAACAAGCAGAACAAGGCCAAAACCAAACTGCAGCAACTCAATAGGGTAAGTTTGGTGTTTTTTTAATGTTTCTGTTTGTGATTGGTGGTGATGTTTCTTGTGACAGTTTCATTTCGTCTTGAGATGTAACGCGTAACGCACGATACCTATTTTATATAACCGGAAATGCCTAAAATGACACAGAAAATTAAATCATATATGCAATAAAAATTCCATGAAAGAAAACAATTCTCCACATATAGAAAGTGGTGATGTTTTTTGTGATACTTTCATTTCGTCTTGAGATGTAACGCGTGACGCACGATACATATTTTATGTAACCGGAAATGCCTAAAATAACACAGAAAATAAAATCATATATGCAATAAAAAAGACCATGGAAGAAAACAATTCTAAGTACTGACAATCAACTGTCAATTAAACGACCAACAGACAAATAGAATATGAATTATTCAACGATCGCTACGCGATCAGTAAGAAAATTACTATAAATGGTGGACGTGTTCACCGGAAATAATTGGTGACGACATGACCTTGTAAATGTTGCAGTGACATGCGCAGGCACCTAGTAGTATAAGAATCCGCTCCACTGATGTCTCATCATAGTGATTCTTAACCTGTAGGTCTGAGTTCGAATTGTTGTGGCACTTGGGGTGATTAAGAACAGAGATTTTATGTTTTATTTTAATAATCTCATGAGATCATGTTACATGACAGCCGTCAGTCTCGGAAGACTATGGAGTTAGGCTCTAGGTGTTCATTCTGGTACAGCGTCGGCGGTGGCTGTCCTACCTGACACTAGTCTGTCTAAAAGTCAAGAAAAGTTGATGGTAGTCAGGATGCTAAAAAGTTCAGAGCATGATCGCTGAGAAGTTAAAACAAAAGGCTGTAGCATATTTGAAGTGATGGGTCTGTAGTTTGGATCCCCATAGCGCCTGGTGGATTACGTGTGGGGAGTTTTCACCATCATCCAGTTCAACCTGCATGCTAACCTCCCAGTGATTTTCACCTTGTTGTGTAAACAGGCGTGTGTACAGAACACCAAGTATGCACGTGTAAGAAGCATTGATTCATGCCACAGAAGGGCTTTTCGAGGATTTACAGAGGAGAAAAGGAAATAAGCTGTAAATGGGTGTCTGCCCTCTTATGGGTCAGGGAAGGTAAAGCAGCGAGGGAGAGGAGATGGACGCCACCCTCAGTATGCTGGCCCCTTGAGAAGTTGAGGTCTCTGATGCGTTACTCCCCTACGACCTTGTAGGTCATGGGACACCTTTACCTTTACCTTTTATAGGGGAGAACAGCCAGTACTGATGGTAATTCAAGGGGGGAAATCCCCTTAAACAAGCGTTTCGGTGGTGGCTCGAACCCGGGCTCATTCCTGTACCGTCAAATTGTGAGTACAACGCTCTAACCACTATGCTACCCCCCCCCCCCCCCCCCTCCATAAAATACAAATTAAAACAAACTCTTCTCTAGTTCTTCGTACTAGAACACACACTGCATACAGTTCTCATAGTGACGCTTACTTACAACAACTATAAACCGAAACATAACCTGATCGTTGCCATAGAGGGGGGATAAGAAAAGGGGGAGGTGGAGAAGTGGTAGGGTAATGGGCCTTGCAGAAATGTTGGCAGTGATGATGATGGTGATAATGGTGGTGGAGTGTGGTGGAGAATAACTGATGATTTGGTGGTGGTGGCGGTTGCTGTGATGATAGTGGTGGTTGGTTGTATGGTGATTATAATGATGGAAGTGGAAATAACGATGATGGTGATGGTGATGGGAGTGGTTGTATGGTGATTATAACTATGGTAGTGGAAACAACGATGGCGGTGGTGGTGGTGGCGGTGGTGGTGGTGGCGGTGGTGGTTGAAGATGAGGAGGAGAAGGAAGAGCAGGAAGAGGAAGAGGAGGAGTATAAGACTGATTGCGAGATGACAAGAATATAGTGTGCTAACAACTTCCACTTAGTGCCAAAACCAATTTTCAAACTACCACTTAACGCAAGTGCGCGCGCCACACACACACACACACACACACACACACACACACACACACACACACAAAGACACATACACATACGCACGAACGCACGCGCACACACGCATATCAGAGAGAAGGCAGACATACCTACAAACAGGGGAAGAGAAATAGCAGCACACACACACACACATACTCACACACACAGATCGAGAGGGAGAAAGACAGACAGATAGGCAGACGGGACACACACACACGCACACAAACACACACACACACACACACACACACACACACACACACACACACACACACACACAGAAACAAAGCAATCAGATCACCTTCAGGTAATTACCCTTCAACTGCCTCTTAAACGTTTGCTCACTCAAAAAAAACTTACATCAAAAGTTCGAATCGAATTAAGGATAAGTGTCTAACCCTGAAAACAAGGCATTCTCAGGTACATTCCTACAGCAAAAAAACAAAACACCACCACCAAAAACAAAACAAAACAAAAATCCCAATCTCTCTTCAAAAGATCGAAACCTGTGAGGCGTACAAATACAATTGCAACAATTAAAAACACTGAACTGGAGTTCTAAGATTTTTGTGAGGCCAAGCGCAATTTCAGGCTCTGGAAAATTGCTTCGAAAGAGGTCATTCAGCGAGCGAGGGGTCGAGTGAAGGAGAGCATTTGAGAGTGAGGGGTCAGGGGGTTGAGGTGGGGAGAGAGGGGGGGTTGGGGTGGAGAGAGAGAGAGAGAGGGGGAGAGACAGACAGACATACAGACAGACAGAGACACAGAGAGATACAGAGACACAGAGAGACAGAGACAGAGAGAGATAGGAGGAGAGATAGACAGAGACAGATAGACAGACATATAGACAGAGAGACAGATACACAGAGAGAAATTGGAGGAGAGACAGACAGAGACAGACAGACAGACAGACAGAGAGACACAGAGAGACACAGAGCGAGACACAGAGAGAGACACACAAACAGAGATGGGAGGAGATACAGACAGAGACAGATAGACAGACATACATACATTCAGAAAGACAGACAGACAGATGCTTAGTGATAGAGGTAGCAAGAAACAGGGTATAGTAAAGAGAGACAGGCAGACAGACACACAGACAGACAAATACAGAAATATAGAGACAGTAAGAAACTGAGTATTGAGGACACAGAGAGAGACAGAGTATATATGTGTGTGTGAAAGAGAGAGAGAGATTCAAATCAAATCAAATCAAATTCTTTTGTTTCGAGGATAACGAATAAAGTACGCATGTGGGTTTTTAATCAGGAATACATCATGACAGAAAAAGAAGCCCAATACCCACACAGAGAGAGAGACAGACAGACAGACAGACTGACAGACAGGCAGACTGACAAACAGACAGAAAGACAGAGACAGACACAGACTGAGAGACAGATAGACAGACAGAATCAGACAGATAGACAGACAGGCAGAGACAGACAGAGACAGACAGTGACAAACAGACAGACTGACAGACAGACAGACAGAACAGACAAACAGACAGACAGAGACAGACAGAAAGACAGACAAAGATGGGGAGGGGGAGGGGGGAAGAATTTAAATAAATAGAAAGACAGAAAAAGACAACGCTAGACAGAGAAACAGACATCGAGAGTCAGAGAGTGACAGAGAAAAACAAAAAGAAAAGACAAGCAGAGAGGTAAAGAGAATCAGAGATGAGTAGAGAAATAAAGAAAGAGATAGGCACGAGAACGGATAAACTGATAAGTAGACAGACCGGCGTGCAGACACACACACAGACACACACACACACACATACACGCGCGCGCAGACACACACACACACACACACGCACCGCGGGCGCACACACACACACTCACACGCGCACACACACACTCACACACTCACACACTCACACACTCACACTCTCTCTCTCTCTTTCTCTCTCTCTCTTCTCTCTCTCCTCTCTCTCTCTCCTTTTCTCTCTCTCTCTCTCTCTCTCTCTCTCTCTCTCTCTCTCTCTCTCTCTCTCTCTCTCTCTCTCTCTCTCCTCTCCACCACCACACACACACACACACTCACGCGCACACTCACACACACTTACAGAGCAGAAATAAAGACAGGAGCAGACAGATGATAGTTATTATGAAGACAGATTCAGACTTTCGTGATGTATTCTTTATTACATTCCGACTCCTTCATAAAGAGGTCACTAGCAACACACAGGTCATTTCTGTGAAAAAACACAATAAACAGACACGCTTCATTCGCATCAACGACAAAGTAAAGCAGTATCCTGTGATGCTGTAATGTCTTTAAACTTTAGGGCATTATGCTAAAAACAAAAAAAATGTATGAAAATTCAAACATTATTTTTATTTGATTTCGTGCAGATGATGTCAATCATTTCAGCTTTCAAACTCAGCGTTTTTCAATGAAATTTATATGGACCCTATAAATCAGTGTGTGGTATGATTTGTAGCAGAACAACATGAAACCATTTACCTGTCGTTAATTTCTCTCCAGAGACTTCAGTCCGCAAGAAACAGATAATATTCTATTTCAAGCAGAGTAGAGAAGAAAAAAAAACAATGAAAAGGAGAGAGAGAGACAATGACAATGACAATGACAAATTCTTTTATTTCGAGGAAAATGAATAAGCACTCATGTGCTCTTTTACATCCACTCCTCGCCCGTAGGGATAAATCTTAATGATAACCCAATACTCACACTCTCACACAGTAGAAACAAAGGGAAATAACCCTTTCAAAGAACAAAAACAAAACAAACAATAACAAAAAAGACCAAACAAATTAAAGGAAAACCCCAAAACAACCCCCCCCCCCCCCCCCCACAAAACAAAGAAGAAAAATATACCCCAACAAAAAGAGCATCTCCCCTAAAAAAACTTAACGGGAAAAATAACAACAACAAAACACAACAACAAAAAACAAGAAGAAACAGTGAAAAAACAAACAAACAACAACAACAAAAAACAAGGGAAAAAAGAAAAACAGACAAAAAGAAAAAAATCTACAACAAACAAACGTATTGTCATAAAAATAAACATCTACACATTGTAAAATGGTACGCATAGTTGTTACACGTAACAATAAGATAGTGAAATTGGGCATTCATTAAAAGTCAAGTACAGCCGACAAGCCCAGTAAAATATTGAATGTATAAAGTATGAGAGAGAGAACACGGACATAAAGAGTAAGACAGATACAGTTACAGACATCAGTATCAAACACAGAGAGAGAGAGAACACAGACATAAAGAGTAAGACAGATACAGTTACAGACATCAGTATCAAACACATAGAGAGAGAGAGAACACAGACATAAAGAGTAAGACAGATACAGTTACAGACATCAGTATCAAACACAGAGAGAGAGAGAGAAGAGAGAGAGAGAGAGAGAAGTAGAGAGATGACAAGAGAGAGAGAACACAGACATAAAGAGTAAGACAGATACAGTTACAGACATTAGTATCAAACACAGAGAGAGAGAACACAGACATAAAGAGTAAGACAGATACAGTTACAGACATCAGTATCAAACACATAGAGAGAGAGAAACACAGACATAAAGAGTAAGACAGATACAGTTACAGCATCAGTATCAAACACAGAGAGAGAGAACACAGACATAAAGAGTAAGACAGATACAGTTACAGACATCAGTATCAAACACAGAGAGAGAGAACACAGACATAAAGAGTAAGACAGATACAGTTACAGACATCAGTATCAAACACAGAGAGAGAGAACACAGACATAAAGAGTAAGACAGATACAGTTACAGACATCAGTATCAAACAGAGAGAGAGGAGAGAGAGGAGAACACAGACATAAAGAGTAAGACAGATACAGTTACAGGCATCAGTATCAAACACAGAGAGAGATAACACAGACATAAAGAGTAAGACAGATACAGTTACAGGCATCAGCATCAAACAGAGAGAGAGAGAGAGAGAGAGAGAGAGAGAGAGAGAGAGAGAGAGAGAGAGAGAGAGAGAGAAAACACAAACATAAGGAGTAGGACAGATACAGTTTCAGACATCAGCATCAAACAAGAGAGAGACAGAGCACAAACATAAAGAGTAAGACAGATACAATTACAAACATCAGCATCAAACATAGAGAGAAAGAGAGAGATAGAGAGAGAAAACACAGACAAAAACATAAGACAGAAACAGGGACAAATGAAAACATACAGAGAGAGAAAGAGAGAGACTAAGAGACAGACAGACAGAGAGAGGCAGAGAGAGAAGACAGACAGACAGAGGGAGACAGACAGACAGACAGACAGAGGGAGACAGACAGAAAGACAGACAAACAGAAAGAGAGAGGGAGGAGAGAGAGAGGGCGCTTAAAATCGATACCAGTCAAGCTGTGTGAACAAAAAGGGACGGCAAACGCCGCCCTGGCAAACGCCCCGCCAACACAGAAGGGTATCTAAATAACAATCATCACAGGCCTATTTGCTGATACTATCGCCCGTTCAAATAGCCAGACCTGCTGGGTAACAGTGTGGAGAAAAAAGCTATCCCTCCTTTTTAACCCCCCTAGCTAAAAAAAAAAAAAAATTCTCAACTTTGTTTTTTAACTCTATGACACAGTCGCATTGTTTTTGTTTTTGTTTCGGGGTTTGGTTTTTTTCCCCTCAAATTGGAGTGTCCCTGTATATGGAATATTCCATATGTGCTGGTCCAGTCCGTATCTCAGGAGTTATGCCGTGTTTATCGACATTTCAATTTTTCATGCCATTCTAGCACATTAAATCACATGCACTGATCAGAGGATTTTTCAGTATGTGCAAAGGCTATGTAGATGTATTTGGTGAGGACTGACAGAAGAAGGAAGAAAATGACAGGGGGACAATCAAAAACATTTAAAGGGAGGGACTGATAAGAAAGAAATGCTTAAGTCACAGTGCGGTTTTGACTGGTATCTTTAATCTTCGGGGATCTTAGGGGGCGTCTTGTTACAAACTCTGCACCAGTTGTTTTGCCCTCTGGGTATCAAAAGCAAGGCCTTAAGAACTTGGTTCATGCCAAAGTTGTTCACTGCTAAATTGGCAATGGTGTTTGCCCGCCTCTGTTTACGTTCTTGTCGTCGTTTGCACCAGCTGCTCTTGGAAGATCAGGTTTTTCTTTTACAGTTAAATGACACTTGCTAATTGATTGTGTAGTTTGATTCTGTTTATTTTCTGTGTCAGGTTTTTTTTACTAATCAGTAGGTCACCATTGTTAGATATATCTTGGTCAATGGTTCTGGTATTTCATTTCTTTGTTGTGTGTTCAGTTTTCAATGTGCCATGCAACTTTCTTATGCGTCTTATCTCTGTTGGATCTGTCTTTGCACTCTTGCTCTTTGCATTCATGGCTCATATCTATGAAGACAGATTGAAAGGCGCACGGAAGGCCAAGCTTCGGCATTGATATGAGAATGATTCTCTCATCGATGCAGAATGCTCAAGCTTTGCAAGCATTGCCATGGTGTCTAGACAGCTTCGTAAGGACGTGGGTCTTTCAGCCTAGCTCATTTAACATAGTTCTGAAGTGCGTAAACTGTCTCAGTCTTTCCAGCACCTGTCCACCAGCTGTAACTGTTCCCTCCACTGGCTGTGTGCTGATCGTCATCACTTTGTACTTTATGCATAAATTTCCTTGCTAATTGTGGATGATGTTAAAAAGCAAGCCGTTCTGGAATTAGGATTTAAAGTCCATTTTCTCTTCTCCAGTCAACTTGGAAATGTCAGTAGGAAAAGCGTAGATTCTGAAAGGTCTGACTTCCAATGCAAATATATCACCATGATGTTAATAGCATCAATCCTTTTGCATCTCTACAAAATACCAAGATAAAATTAATGAGGAAACACAACCCTAATGTACATCATCAGACTTTTGGAGTTAGTCTTGGATTGTTCTTTCAACAAATACTGCATTTTGTCTGCTGTTTTAGAGTATTGATTAGCTTTTTTGTAAAGGCTGTAACCGTTGTTTCTAGCCATTAAAAATTCCAGGTCAATAGCTGTTAAATGCATTTTTGAAATCAAGGATTATGTGCTGAGTGTCTTAATGTTAACAATGCTTTTGCTCAGAAATTTAGAATCACTATATAATTCTTTCTACTACAAGATCCTGTATCTTTCTCAGCAGCGATGACCTCATTTTTTAAAGAAATATCAGCGGGTTGGTTTTGCTGATAGTAATCTGTTGCATTTTTGTAGGCTATATTTGGTGGAGCACAAACATATCTGATGGCATCTGAGATTTTGGCAATTTTTCAGTCTCCCAGATGTCACTGCAGATTAGTGTTGAGTATGTCAGTCAGTGTTTTACCTCTTAGCTTCATCAGTTCAGGTGCAACGTTGGCTGCCACTGAGGTTTTCCCTATCTTAAGCCATCTTGTGGCTGTGCCCATTTCTTCCCGTGGAATCGAGAAATCAGCATAGTTCTTAGATCCATGAAGCTTTACTAAAAACACTGCTGGCTCTTTATTTCTGTGGGGGGTATGCCTGTATTTTGACACCGGCACTAGCACTACCTGACGCTAGAAAAAAAGAACTAGGTTGCCAAATACCACCGTCTGCTGATAGTGCTGGCATTGGAATCCTCTGTTTGTATGGAGTTTGAGAAGTGCCGAAAGTTTGCAATCCTATGGAATAAAACTTTCTGAACAAAATGGAACTTTTTTGCCATTAATAAAATAATAATCTACGTATACTTTCGTTCTGTTTTAGTATCCATTTATTTACTGTTGCCTTTAATATGAGCTGTTTAAGTAACTGTAGATTTTCGATGCTAATATTGTATCTTTATGCGGTGCTGGTGCCAATGGCCTCTTTTCTTCCTTGTCTGCCAACATACTTAATGATTAGTATACAAACGCATTATTGGTTGTTAAAACTATACCAATTTAGATACATAACAAAGTTAGCTAGTACAGCCAGGATATATAGTAAAAACATTAAAACAAAACACGACGTACCGTACTGTGGATACTATGAATCACGGACCTAGTGTGTCAAAGACATTGAACATATAATGTGTACATACACTCAGGGACTGAATGTAAAACAGCACATAAGTGCTTATTCCATTATCCTCGATTTAAAAGAATAAAATAAAATAAAATAAATGAAATACATTGAAAATGATGTAACCTATAAAGAATACCCCCCTTTTTACAGAAAGTCTTGCAACGTGTAGATATTAAATCTTATATCTTAAACAGTGACAATAGAAGTGTATTAAAACGAATATTTTAAAGGTTTTTAGATATTTACAACATCCCAAGTATTGGACTGTTTCTCTGTTGTCATTATTCTATTTTTAAAAATTAAATTCGCTGGGACGATGAGGATCACGATGAAAGATGCAAGTCACCCCTGCTGCATTGCATTGTACATGTAATTTGTTTGGGGAGATCTTGTCAATGAAAGGGTGTGCCTTAAAAACGCGTGTAAGAGTTTCTCCAAAGCCTGAGAATAGCCAACATGTATCACAAGTTTCGCTTTTGCATTGTGCTATGCATATGGTGATATGCCTGTTAAACTTCTTGAGGGTGCGGTGTTAGGTATAGTGGATATGCAATACGCGAGAAGGTATTTGGCAAAAATGTATCTAGACAATACCCGTAATTGAGAAATAACTGTGTTATGGTAAATACAGCGCGCTCGCGCGCACACACACACACACACACACACACACACACACACACACACAACACAGACACACACACACACACATACACACACACGGGACGGGATAGCCTGGTGGTTAGAGTATCGCGCTCGCAATCTGACGACCCGGGTTCGATTCCCGTTCAAGGGGACATTTTCCTCTGGAGTTAACATCAGTGCAAACTCCACTCTCCCCAAAAGTCCTTCGGATGAGACTATAAACCGAGGTGCCGTATGCGAACGCACGCAGAACATCTTGCGCACACGTTAAATTCTGTTCCGCTTTTAGGAAGAGTAGGTCATTGTGTGCCGGTGGGAACAGATGAAAGACATGCACACGGGGAGTGGATGTAAAAATGTGCATAAGTGCTTATTTCATTCTCCTCGATATAAAAGAATAAAAATACAATCAAATGAAATAAACACACACCAAAATTGCCTTTGAAGACATGTCCCTGTGTTTCTCTTTTGCTTGTTTGTTTCTTCCCTTCTCTCTATCTCCTTTGTGTTCGTTTTATTCGATTGTCTTCGTTTCTATGCTTTTTTTCTTCTGTCTTCTAGTTTTCTTTTATAATTTGAGGGTTTTTTTCTCCGCATACCTCTTCATCTCTTGTTTTTTTTTCTTTTTATGTCCATTGTTTCTCCTGCTGGGTTTATTGTTGTATCTCACTGTTCCTTTCTTTCTCTATGTTTGTTTTCTGTTCATCCTTCCTTTCTTTTCTGTCTTCTCTCTCTTTCTCTTGTTTTCATTTCTTTTTTTTTCCTCAATCTTTCCTTGAGCAGAGTTGTGCATCTGACAAGTAGCAATCGACTGTGTCGATCTGCTTACAAAGAGAGGGGTTTACCATAGCATTGCCCGAGGCCAGCTGAGTTAATTGTAGGTCATGGTGGACGTGAGAGGCACACACAGAATAAACAAAGAAGGGAGAGAAACAAGAACAAAAACACTAACAAGTAGAAAATAAGATTTGGGGAAAAGGGAAGAAAAGCAAGACACGGAAAAAGGAAGGTAATAAGCGAAAGAAGAAAAAGGAAAGGAAGAAAAGAATAACCACAAGGCAGCAGGAAGGAAGGGAGAAAGAAAGAAAAAGAACGAAAGAAAGAACTATGAAAAGAAACAACAGAAAGATGGTGGCCCAAACCCGGTCATTTACAGAAAACCTCACAATCGGTGAAGAACAGTGCTCTATCCTAGAAAGAAAAAAAGAGAATAGAAAAACAGAAATCGTAACCTTAAACCAAAAAAAATACAAACTAGAAACTGAAATAGAAAAGAAAAAAACGAACATTCTAATACAATCGTATCAATACAGGAATATAAACAAAAAGAAGAACTAAACCAAAGATACCACTACACTACACTGCACTACAAGAGACCCTTAAAACTAAGATTATGCACCTCAGCGCCTGGGGTTTATCACAGTTCTTGATTAAACCATTGACGCTGGGGGCAACAGCAAAGTGAGAGGCTGTATGACCAGTGGCTTTCCCACTCATGGAATTCCACTTTACAGCTTAGTCTTTAGTGATCGACTATGACTCTCTGACTAGGAGGCTTGACTCGCACAGTCCTTATGTGCTGCAGCCCTGGGGGCTGGTTGGCCTTTGGAGAACATCTCCAACGCTGACTGTCCTTATGCCCACTTGGCCGAGAGAGTGGGGATGTACTGTGGGCAAGGCATCTCTACTATAATCAAATTTCTGCCCAGTTTCCAAAACAGCAGCTGCCTCCTCTGCTGTTTTGGAGGTCATCGTCGGACACGACGGACAAACATACAATCACGAGGGCGCTGCGCTGACGTACCAGAACACTTTCTCCATTTGTGGCAGTTGTGAGCCAATGCCTGGATCTCAGCAAAGCCTTTTTGAGTATGTTCAATAGAGTCCGTTCATTTTATTTCCTGCGTTTCTGTCTATCTGTTTCAAATGTGCCTTGCAATGTGGTTTAAAAAGCCTTCAGGATTTTTGGTTCATGACCTTACCTGTTCAAAAACAAAAATTACAAGAAAAAGAGGGACACAGTGGGTCGCAATACTTGAAAAAAAAAGAAACATGTTGCGTATGGATTGATGAACATTTTGAAGATCTTGATGTCTAAGAGATTTACAAAGGCAAAGGCCTGTTTTTTACTTACTTATTACTTTCCGTGTGTTTCAAATAATTATATCGTAGTAATATTGTTCAGAAAATACCCAAACATTGGTTGAGAAATCTAAATGAAATTTACAGTACGCATTTCCGTCCACATAACGACTGTCTATCCTCTGGATGCTTGAACTTCGAATGAAAGATTCAAACTATTTGGCCTCTAGTACAAAACATGTTGCTTTTGCCTCTCTCTCTTTCCCTCTGTCTCTCTGTATCTGTCTCTGTCTGTCTGTCTGTCTGTCTGTCTCTCTCTCTCTCTCTCTCTCTCTCTCTCTCTCTCTCTCTCTCTCTCTCTTTTATTTATCTTCCAATTTTCATCTTCAAGTTTTTGCCCCTCAAAGTGTATTGTGGCCAAAGGCTGATGTACAGTAAACCAATTCAGAGTTCAGAGTTCTCTCTCTCTCTCTCTCTCTCTCTCTCTCTCTCTCTCTCTCTCTCTCTCTCTCTCTTATTTGGCTTTTCTTACCTACCAATTGGTAACTGTTGTGACATGAAGTAATTAAGGGAGCTGTCAAATGCACCCTCTGTTGTACCCAGTGTGTAGTCAAATATCACCACACTGCTGTCAGTGAGTGCTATTGGCCTGTAGCCATTGGTAACTAAGCTGTCCAGAAGAAGAGGGACAAGAAGGAAGATTGCAGGGAAATGAGAGGGGGGCGTTAAAGGGATAAAGAGTGTGTATCTGTTATCTGATAAGGTCTAGGGGGGGGGGGGGGGGTTCTTCATTGTTGTTGTTGTTGTTTTGTGTTTTTATCATGAATTTATTTTATCCAGTTATCGGGTGGGGGGAGGGGAGGGCAGGGTTCTCCAGTTTTTGTTATTGCTGTTGCTTACTTTTGTTTTATTTTGCTTTCTTCTTAATGTAGCCTTGATGAAAATGGATAATCTCTCTCTCTATTTCTATATCTAAAAGCCTTTTTTTCTGTTTCTGACTCTTCTTCCACTCTCTCTGTCTCTATGTCTCTGTCTCTGTCTATCTCTATGTCTGTCTCTCTCTCTCTCTGTCCCTCTCTCTGTCTCTCTCTATATCTGTCTCTATCTCTCTCTATCTCTCTGTCTCTGTCTCTGTCTCCTTTCTCTTACTTATTAGTGACTATTGTGGCATGAGATAACTAAAAGCAAGATGTCAAATACACTAGTGTGGCGGCTACCTTGTGGTCAACTATAACCCCGCTGCTGCCAAGTGCTATCACTGACTGGTGACAAGTGGTAATTGAGATATCCAGAAGAGTGATAAGGAAGGGGGAAGTGTGAAAGTAGAGAGGAGGGTAGGTTTGGGAGGGGTCAAGAGTGTATTTTCTGTTATCAAATAAGATCAGAAAGGATTCTCCATTGTTTTGTGTTGCTGTTGAGGTTTTGTGTTTTTATCATGTATATATTGTTTTTAATAATAAGAACGGTGGTATTTTCTGCATTGTTTTGTTGTTGTTTTACTTTTTTGTGTTTTGTTGTGTTTGTTTGTAATGCTACCTCATTGATAATGGCATTTTTTCTCTCTGTTTCTGTATTTCAAAGCCTATTGTGTCTCTGCCCTCTCTTCCCTGGTCTGTACTCTCTCTCTCTCTCTCTCTCTCTCTCTCTCTCTCTCGCTTATTCCGTTTCTGGTAGGGATTGGTGACCATTGTGACATGAGGTAATAAGGCAGATGTCAAAGGCACCCTCTGGTATGTCTGGCCTGTAGTCAAATATCACCTCACAGCTGTCAGTCAGGGGTACTGACCTGTGACGATTGGTAACTAAGCTGTCCAGAAGAGAAGTGACAAGAGTGGAGATAGTGGAAAGGGAGGTGGGGGGGTGTGAGGAAGGAAGGATTGGAAGAATCAAGAGTGTATTTCGGTTATCAGAAAAAAAATTGAGGGTTTCTTCATTGTTTGTGTTGTTGTTGTTGTTGTTGAGGTTTTGTCTTTATTGTGGATTACTTTTATATAATAAGGTATGGGTTTTCCTTCATTTCAGTTTTATTTTGTGGGGTTTTGAGCTTGTGTTAAATAGTACCTCAATGATAATGGATTTTCCCCCTCTCTCTCTCTTTGGGTATTTCAAAGTCTTGTCTGTGTCTGCCCCCTCTTCCCCTGTCTGCACATGTACATCTTTCTCTCTCTCTCTCTCTCTCTCTCTCTCTCTGTCTCTCTCTCTCTCCCTCTCCCTTCATTGTTTCTCTTACATGATTGGTGACCATTGTGACATGAGGTAATTAAGGAAGATGTCAAAGGCACCCTACAGTGTGTCCCCACCCCCCACCACCCCACCCGCCACCCTACCCCACCCCACCCCTGCTGTCTGTCAGTGTTACTGACCTGTGATGATTGGTAACTGATTGGTAACTGAGCTGTCGAGAAGAAGAGTGATAAGTGGAGAGATTGGGTTGAGCTCAGGTTAGGGTACCCGGGGGGAATAATCGAAGCTTCTACAATCAGTGTTGCATTTCTCTTCGTTAACAAGGGGTGGTTATTTTTTTGTTTTAGGGGGATTTTGTTTTTTTGGAGGGGATGGCTTGAGGTCTGTTGTTGTTGTTGTGTTGTTGTTGTTTGTTTTGGTTGTTTGTTTGTCTGTTTGCTAGGTTTTGTGGTCATTTGTTTGTTTGTGGTATTTTGGGGGATGTTGCTCTGATGAATTATTGTTTTATTCTGTCTTTTGCTTCTCAACGATTTTCTGTGTATGTTCGTTCTCCTCTTGTCTGTATCTTTTTCTGTCTTCTCTCTCTCTTTTACTGTCTCTGTCTCCGTCTGTCTGTCTGTCTTTGGGTTTTGTTTTTCTTTTTTTCTCTTTTTCTCTGTCTCTGATACTGTTTGTCTGTTTCTATCTCTGTCTCTCCGTCTCTCTCTCTCTTCTCTCTCTCTCTCTTCTCTCTCTCTCTCTCTCTCTCTCTCTCTCTCTCTCTCTCTCTTCTTTCTTTCTACTTCTTCATCTTTGCATTCTTCTTCTTCTTCTTAGCATTCTTCCTCTTTACATTCTTCTTCTTTACATTCTTCTTCTTCTTCTTCTTCTCATTGACGTTCTCCTCTTCCTCTTCGATTTTCTCCATTCTTTTTGTCTTTTGCTTTGCTTCTTCGCTTTTTTTCATCAATTAAGGAAGTGTCACAGCAGCTCTGTAGTGTGGCTGACCTCTGGTCAGTATCACAAGCTGCCGTCAATCAGCCTCAGTGACCGTGATTGCTGAGTAAGGCATTGTGAATGGAACGATGGAGAGGAGAGGGAGGGGGGAAGTGGGATGTGAGGGGAGATAATTATACGCTCGGTGTTTCTTCTTCTTCTTCTTATACGAAGCTGATTTTGGAAAGGGTGGATATTGGAGATTGTGGGTTGATTACAGTGTTGGATTGGATCGTGATCTCTTGGTAATCTTGAAGGTATTGCTTAAAATCGCCGCTAGCGTGTCTCTTAAGGCAGATACTATTTTCTTTTCTTTCCTTTTTCATTATCCTTCATACGATCTGACAGATAGGATTGAAGCTGTAGGAATGCAACTAGAGGTAGAGTAAAAGTCACTAAACACTCATGAACCAAGAAAGCAGAATCTATCTATCTGTCTACCTGTCTTTCTGTCTATCTATCTATCTATCTATCTATCTGTCTGTATACTATTTATCTATCTATCTGTCTGTCTGTCTGTCTGTCTATCTATCTATCTATCTCTCTCTATCTGTCTGTCTATCTATCTATCTATAGCAGAGAAAGCTGCTAGCTATCTATCTATTTATCTATCTATCTATCTATCTACTTATCCATACCTCTATCTGTCTATCCATTTATCTATCTATCTATTCATCTATATATCGATCTGTCTCTCTCTATCTATATATCTATAGTAGGGAAAATAGCACACAAATCTAGAAGCTAGAACAAACAAAAAAAACACCATCATCAGATGTCGTTTGGATATGGTTTACAACAGCTGGGCTAACACGGAAGTTTCTTCTGCTGTGTCCACAACAGTGTGCGTATACATACTGACCGTCATTGTCCTCCCTTAATCTCACTGGAAGTCACTTGGGCATGATGCTGAAGAGCTTTCTACCATTTTTGGCGTTTATGATATTAGAGTTTGTGTCAAAGCCTGGGTTAAAGCAAAAACAATGGTTTTCCTATCCATTCAGCAACCTTGTTTGTCTGCTGGGGAATTTTCTGTTCTGTGTGTTTCATCGTACCCCCCCCTCCCCATCCCTACCCTGGCATTTCTTTGTCGAACATTTTTAGCAAGAAAATTGGATCTGATTAGTATCTCAAAATTGATTTGGTTTGAAGCGGGGTTCTTTGGAGCATAAACAGAAAATTATTGTAACGCTATTTTCTTTTATTTGTCTATCTATTTTTCTCTTTTATTTTGATGATAATACATTAAGTACTCACGTGCTTTTTTACATCATATTCCCGTGTGTATGCAGTTTTGTAAATTGTGTCATCTGTTCCCATCGGCACACAAAGGCCTAGCCTACTCTTCCAAAAATCAGGTTTTGACGTATGCTCAAGATATTCTGCGTACGTTCGCACTCGAGACCTCGGATGTATAGTCTTACCCGAAGGACTTTCTAAAAAGCATTATCATCAAATAAAGGATTCATTACATGGATTTTTTTTCGAAATTTGATTTGGAAGATCGTTGGAAGAAACCTGATACAAATGAGAGGTTTATAACCCAGGTAAAATATCGAAATAAAATCTCAAGTTTGATACGAAGAGGGAAAGGATGGATTTCACTTGTCCTGACAATCCTTCATCATTCTTTGAACACAAGCCTCAGAGACTGGTTGAACTGATACAACAAGAGGGGTGGTCGAAAAGACGTAGTTAGTTTCTTGGGGGAGAAAAAGAGTTCTGCTAATAACTTTGGTTTCCTTTTAGACTCTGCGCTGAAAGGGAAAGAGATCTTTAGAGCGGATTGAGGGGGTGGAACAAATTACGCAAGACGACCGCTTCTTGTCTTCAATGAGAGAGAGAATTAGCGAGGTTAAAGTGTTGTGTAATTTGTTATGGGAGGCATAAACTTTGCGTCGTAAAGTGCTGTCTTTGATTAAGAAAGTTACATTGATCAAGACGTTGTTGTCCAAGTTGAGCAATGATTATGGCCAGGCGTTTTGGGGGCTGTTTAGCATTCTTGGTTGTTTCCTTTAATGTTTTAGTGTGTGTGTGTGTGTGTGTGGTGTGTGTGTGTGTGTGTGTGTGTGTGTGTGTGTGTGTGTTGTGTGTGTGTGTGTGTGTGTGTGTGTTTGTGTGTGTGTGTGTGTGTGGACTAAAGTTGTTGAAGAGTTTGATGGTTACACCACCTACAGTAGCAGCGATAATGAGCCACAAAGCAACGGCAAAAACATTGACTGCCAATAAAACATGATGATGATGATGATGATGATGATGATGATGATGATGATGATGGTGGTGGTGGTGGTGGTGGTGGCGGTAGCGGTGGCGGCGGCGGTGGCTGCGGCGGCGGCGGCGGTGAGGATGATGATGATGATGATGATGACGATGATGACGATGATGATGATGATGATGATAATGATGATGACGATAATGATGATCATGATGATGGCGGCGGTGACGACGACGACGACGACGATAACGATAACAACGACGACGACAAGGATGATGGTGATAACAATACTGTTCATTAATGTTACCTTATAACCTTATCAAATGACAGCAAAATAGAGAAGAGAATGACATGGAAAAAAGACAAAAGAAAATACACAAGAAAACCTCATGAAACCAAACAAATACAAAAACAACCCAATATTGCACTGTAAATACAGTCTTCGGTTTTTGCCTTGTAAATGAAAACTGTCTACGATCTTCCGTCATTGCATGAATTATTTTTTCCCGAATGATGTTGAAAAAGCACAATATAATCGTCAAAGTTCTTGTTGCTGTAATCACGCATTGACATACACACACACACGCGCGCGCGCACACACACTCTCTCTCTCTCTCTCTCTCTCTCTCTCTCTCTCTCTCTCTCTCTCTCTCTCTCTCTCTCCTCTCTCTCTCTCTCTCTCCTCTCTCTCTCTCTCTCTCTCTCTCTCTCTCTCACACACACACACACACACACACACACACACTTGTATGCTTCCCTTTTTCTTCAAAGAATCAACATGCTTCAAACCAACAATTTCCAACAAGGTTTACAGCACCACACCACACAGAACAACCAACTCATCCCCAAAACAAATACACACACACTCACACCACACACACACACACACACACACACACACACACACACACAGGGAGAGAGAGAGAGACAGGGAGAGAGTCAGACAGAGAGACAGACAGAGACAAAGACAGACAGACAGAGACAGAGAGACAGAGACAGACAGACAGAGACAAAAGAAAAACAAAACCGACACATTCCCCTCACCTCACCCATCTCTCCTTCACACACTAGCACTGCCAATATCGTCGTCATTGCCCTTCAAGGAACGATTTAACCGTTTCATTTCATTTTTCATTTCGTTTATACCACTTTAAGTCACGAGATTTCTCTGCGTGAAATTTGGGCTGCTCCTCCCGGGGAGAGCGCGTCGCCACAAGAGCAGCGCCACCCTTTTTTTTCTTCCTTTTTTGGGGGTCTGCAACTATATTTGTTTCCCTATCAGAGTGACTTTTTTCGAAGAATTTTGCCAGGGACAACCCTCTTGTTGCCATGGGTTCTTTTACGTGCGCTGAATAATTTTGTGTAACACACGGGACCCTCGGTTTATCGTCTCATCCGAAAGACTAGCGCCCAGACCACCACTCATGATCTAATGGATGGGGGGGGGAAGTTTCAGGCCCTAAACGAGATTCGAACCCCCCGCACACTTCCGACCCGGACTTTTTTGCATTCTAGACAGGCGCGTTACCTCTAGACCACCGATCCATGTGTTGTTTTGTGTGTGTGTTGTGTTCTGGGACGGAATAGCTCAGTGGTCGGAGCACTCGCTTTACCCAAGCCAAGTTAAGCAGCGTCGAGCGTGGTTACCAGTTGGATGGGTGACCGTTTACGCGCCTTGGCTTCAGTACAGTTCCCCCAGTTCACCCAGCGGTAAATGGGTACCTGCCCTCTTTAGGGTCAGGGAAGGTAAAGCAGCGAGGGAGAGGAGATGGGCGCCGCCCTCATTATGCTGGCCCTAGAGAAGTGAGGTCTCTGACGCCTCGCTCCCCTACGACCTTATAGGTTATGGGACTCCTTTACCTTTTTTGTGTTCTGACTTGACACGACTCGACCTATCTCTATCTCTATCTCTTTTTGTATCCATTGTCCTACCTTACCAGCTGGGCTCTCAGATGCCGGAGTACAAGGTGCAGGAGGTGAAGAAGTCCAAGCTGGTGATCGTGCACTACGGCATCTTCAAGATCGGCTGGGACTGGCTGATCCTGCTGTGCACCTTCTACATCGCCATCATGGTGCCTTTCAACGCCGCCTTCCGCCAGCAGGGCAGAGACAGGGACTTCCTCTACATCGACCCGGCCATCGAGGTCCTCTTCGGCATAGGTGAGTGATGTGTGGGTGTGTGTGTCGGGTGTTTGTGTTGGGTGTTTGTGTGTGTGATGTGTTGTGGTTGGGTGTGTGTGTTTTTGTTGTGTTGTGTTGTGGGTGTGGAGGAGGTGTTTGTAGTGTGTTGTGTTGTGGGTGGGTGGGGATGTGTGGGTGTTGTGTTGTGCTGTGTTGTGGGTGTGTGGGTGGGTGGGGTTGTGTGTATGTTGTGTTGTGTTGTGGGTGGGTGGGTGGGTGGGTGTGATGGGTTGTGTTGTGCTGTGTTGTGGGTGGGTGGGTGAGGTTGTGTGTGTTTGTGTGTGTGTGTGTGTGTTGTTGTGTGTGTGTTGTGTGTGTTTGTGTGTGTTTTGTTGTGCTGTGTTGTGTGTGTGCGTGTGTGTGTGTTTAGGGAAGTGTGTTTGTGGGTGGGAGGGGTGTGTGTGTGTTGTGTTGTGTTGTGTTGTGTATGTGTGTGGGTGTAGGTGGGTGGGTGGGAGAGGTGTGTGCGTGTGTTTGTGTGTGGGAGGGGTTGTGTGTGTGTGTTGTGTGTTGTGTTGTGCTGTGTTGTGGGTGTGTGGGTTGTGTGTGTGTGTGTGTTTGTGTGTGGGAGGGGTTGTGTGTGTTGTGTTGTGTATGGGTGGGTGTGTGTAAGGGTGTGGGGGTGTGTGTATGCGTGTGTGTGTGTGTGTCTGTGTGTGTCTGTCTGTGTCTGTGTCTGCGTCTGTGTGTTGATTTTCACGGGATTCAAATCTTCGCGCAGCATTTCTAGCAAAGAAGCCACTGCGTCACGGCAATTGATTGAAAAATTAACGTTAAAAAACTATCCAGCTGGATATTAACAGAGAGGTGTACAGCCAAAGAGAGGTGTCCAAGATTGTCGTTCCTCAGGCTTATCCCAGATTCCTCGCTGTAAAACAAACAGTGTGCACTTGCTAAACGCCAAGCGCGATGACAGATTGTTGACTGCGTCCACAATCCAACCATCCATCCATCCATCATAGCCGGGAAAGCGCTGACAGAAACAGCATGCATTTAATAGAGAGAACTGCTGTGTCCACAGCTGATAGAGATCAAGGAGATCTGTCTTTTTCTCTAGAAAAGTCAGGTCTCTGGCTGTGGCCGTGGCTCTGTGATGGAGCTGAAAAGTGCTGGAAACGACAGCTACAATGTGTGGCAAAGAGTTTAGTATGTGTAGGGATTAATAGTTTTGTAGGGATGTGAAGGGTTTGATATTTTATCAGTCAGCAGACTTTCTGCAAGGATTATAATATTATCGGTTTTCACATTTGTCTTGCCTGCTTAGACTTCTGTATGTGCATAGATTTATATGATTTTGTTTTTAGTTGGGTTGTTTTTTTCAAATCTAAGCTTAGTTCATTAAATTGTCATTACTACGACGTGTCACAGGTCCTCATCACTTGCAACCATTACCATTACATTAACTGAATTGAAATGATCCCAAAACGCCTATAATGACCACAAAACGTTTCAGATAGATATTTTTTTCTGTGTTAAAAACACAATGAGCGCTATTAAAATGTCTTTACATGGTTCTATAGAGGCAATATTTCTAAATAATCATTTAGACAATGTGAAGAACTAACGCATCAAGTACGATAAATGGTGTATATATGAGTTCTGTCTACAAGTCGTTGCCGTAAGCAAAACAAATTTACGACGTACCTGTGTGTAATAAGGATCATTAATGATCACTATTCATTTTGCTGGCAACAAATGGCAAATCAGGGCCCCTGAATCCATTTTCTATCAGTGATGTTGTATATTGACAGTGCACGTTTTGGGTTTTTTTTCCCAGAATGTATGACATGCTGGTTGCTAAGGAACAGTATCTAAAGACTTTTGATCACTCAGCCTAGCTTTCAAGGAATCATGGGCAGTACACACTGACAGCACGCCTGGCAGAGAGGCTTGTGTCTGTTCATCTGTCCATGTTTTCCCATCATAACTTACAACACGCCTGGCAGAGAGACTTGTATCTGTTCATCTGTTCATGTTTTCCCACCATAACTTATCTGTTCATCTGTCCATGTTTTCCCACCATAACTTACAACACGCCTGGCAGAGAGACTTGTACCTGTTCATCTGTTCACAGCTATTCACTATAACTTAGAACATCCCTGGCAGAAAGGCTTGTATCTGTTCATCTGTTCACAGCCATTCGCTATAACTTTAAGAAAGGAGCTGCTGAGGCGGCACAGCCTCTCTGAATAGAGGTGACGTGTGTCCACAGCGGTGTTGATCTGCCTTTACCACTGAGTGCCAAACCCAATATTTCTGTATTGATTTTTTCTTCCTGTCCTTCCCCGGTATGTTTGCTCGTCTTACAAATCTTTCTCCACGTAGATTCTGTTTCACAATGAGCTCTTGAGCAGAAAACCTGGTCCTGTAAACGCTGACTAAACAAAACAGATACCCAGCCTCTGGATATGTCGTGTAAATGGAGTTATTGGGGAGCATAAAAATGAATATTGACAGACACTTTTCATTCCTTCCACACAACACTTTTGGGGGAGAAAAACTGCCGGCAGTGCAAGCTGACAACACGTATACAGGTGGATTGCTATCTGTTGAATTCTTTGGGGAGTTAATCAGTTCACAATAAGTTATTAATTGTTAAGTCTGTACACAATACCACAGTGTAGTCAGAAAGTGTAACAGAGGTAGTAGGCGTTCCCTGAAAAGCTGCGGCATCTTTCAAGTTGTCAGAGATCAGCTCACAAAGCTTAGTAGTAATCTGTAGCTATAGATGTGCAACCTCTCTTCTTTGCATTTCGTTGGCTAATCCTAAGCTAGGGTGTAGAAAGGGGGTCAATTTGTCTATGAGCACTAAATTTTGTAGACAGAAGTCAGTTTATTCTACTGCATGTGAGATAGTTTTTCCCATTTGGGAAATCCAGCTGAGACGTGGAAAAAGAAGAAGCAAGCAGTGGCGCACACTGACAAGGTATGGACAGGAATGTCAATACCCCAAGAGCGAGTTTTTCCCCTTTAAATCTCAGATTTATCAGTGAAACTATAGTCAGCGCTCACAGATTTCGTGCCAGGCACGACAGCTGTCAGTTGGTTGTTCCCATAACACTTCTCTGCGCTTAAGTAAGTATCTCTAGTTCACAAAGTGTTTTCTAAACAGATGTATCAGCGGATGATAAGGAAGTATCTCTAGTTCACAAACTGTTTTCTAAACAGATGTATCAGCGGATGATAAGGATCAGCTTCCATTGATAGATAGTTTACCCATCAATTCAAAATCAGTTATTTTCTCTATATGATCTGTTTCAGCAGGCGTGATCCTGAAATTCTCTGTCTCAATAGTTTCATCTTGATTGGAAAATGTGAAAGACAAAGATCAGGTCATTCAATATTTCTCAAATATTTCGGTTAGAGTTTCTGAACAAGCGCTGTAAACAAATAGTCATCACATTGACGAAGTAAGGGGGAAATGATGAGTACAACTTCTTACAGCCAGGATTCTTACAGAAAACATGTTGCCGAAAACAGTGCACTCTATAAAGCTTCTGGCTGCTCCAAGAGACTAGCGTTTCTCAGACAAATCACAGCGAGGTATCAGAGGTGATATATCAGGGTTACACCTGATGTATTAAAGACTGATGTTTGTGCAAATGTTTACAACCTGTCAGTGTAACTGGAACAGCGGTGATGAGGTCCAGCATTGCCTTGAACCAATGATGTGGATCCATAGATGATCAACACTAGGAGTTTCCTTTCCTGAAAATCTTTCAGAGATTTTAGTCATTCATGTGTGTGTATGTGTATGTATGTGTGTGTGTGTGCGTGTGTGTGTGTGTGTGTGTGTGTGTGTGTGTGTGTGTGTGTGTGTGTGTGTGTGTGTGTGTGTGTGTGTGTGATTTCCCATCATGTGTGATATTTTGTTTAACATAACTTTCACTTCAATGAAAGGTTTTAAAATGGCAAATCAGACTTTTCTTTACCAAGACTTTTTCCTGTCACTCTTCCACATATGGTTTGGCTAAGCTTCCAGTCTGCATCAACTGGCTCTTAAGTTTGAATAGAAACTTTTGTGGAAAAAAAACCGCTTCATTCTTGTAAATATCATTCAACCCAGACAAATACCCTGGCATAAAGAAGCATCATCCAAATAGTGTGAACAAAAGTGCAGCTATCTAGAAGCAAAGACATTCCTCTACAGCAAATATTGACAAACTGACACACACAAAAAAGCTGTGTAGACCTTTTGGCCATTTTCTTTCCCATGAGAAATCTCAGGCAATGGACACTGACAACACACCATGCACAGTGATTGATATCTGTGGAGTCTGTTCACACAGTCACTGTAGACAGAAAGGGTTTGGGGTGGCATCAGACAATATTCCCTGGACAATAGGGTGGTGTCTCTGCAAATGCCAGGGCCGGATGCGTGACAAAGCTGAACAAGAGTTTGAAATTCCCAAATTGAATTTGAACCTGTGTGTACCTTGTGTTTATTGCTTTTTGTTTGGTTGTAAGCTTTGAAATATGTTTAAGGGACACGCAGTTTTACTGGGAGAATCGCTTTTGTAAAAAAACAACAACGTCAGAACTGTGCATCTCACTTCAAATTTGAAAGAGATTCTTGACAATTTCTAATTATTAGGTATGGCATGGACGTAATAGACAAATCGTTGGCACAGCAGTTGAATATTCTGTTATCAACAGACGTGTCTTGTGTACAGCATGGGAGATGTTAACATGGACAAAAGGGAACAATTGGGGCAAATCAATTAATGTTTTGTGTTAACCGTCTTTGGATTAACCGTAAATGCCAATATCTACCTTCGTCACTAAGCCTCACCTCCTCCTCACCTCACCTATCCCGTAGTCCCTTGGACCGTGGGAGCACTTATGAAGATTTTGCAACCAGCTTCCTCCACTCCCCGCGGTCTCTGTTTTCCTTAGCAGTTCGTTCTACTCAAGCCCAGGCCACTCGCTGACGTTGTCTTCCCATTGTTTTCAGGGTGCCTCATCAGGGTATGGAAAAAACTATAAAAACGAAAACAACAACAACAATAACAAAGCAAACAAACAATCGGTTCTGCCAATACTACTCTAAGTATATCAGTGGAAATTTAAGACAAACTGTAATCTCTAACTGTCAGGAGAAAGAAATATGAGTGCTGTGGCCAGGCAGACACCTAAAATACTTTCTTGATGGACAGGTTGACAGCCAAAGTGTGTGGTGTGAAGTGGTTAATTACTCTCTCTCTCTCTCTCTCTCTCTCTCTCTCTCTCTCTCTCTCTCTCTCTCTCTCTCTCTCTTACACTTGACACCCGTTTGTAAGATCAGAGAGAGTACACAACTGCACAGAGACTGATGGGTGTTGATTCTGTTCACACCTCTCCACTGTAAATGGACAAGCATTCCTGATGATATTACGTCAATAATCCCTTAACAGTTAAGATGTGTCTGCAGATGAGCAAATCAGCTTCTGGTTCTGTGCATTTGGTAGGGTAGGATGTGGGTGTGGTATGGTACGGTATGGTATGGTATGGTAGGGTAGGGTAGGGTAGGGGAGGGTAGGATAGGATAGGGTAGGGTATTGTATGGTATGGTACGGTATGGTATGGTATAGTAGGGTAGGGGAGGGTAGGATAGGATAGGGTAGGGTAGGGTAGGGTAGGGTATTTATGGTATGGTATGGTATGGTATGGCATGGTATGGTATGGCATGGTATGGTATGGTATGGGATGGGATAGGATGGGATGGGATGGTATGGTATGGTATGGTATGGTATGGTATGGTATGGTATGTATGGTATGATAGGGAAGGGAAGGGTAGGGTAGGGTAGGGTAAGATAGGTAGGTAGGGGAGGGGAGGGGAGGGTAGGATAAGGAAGGGTATGGTAGGGTATGGTAGGGTATGGTATGGTAGGGTATGGTATGGTAGGGTATGGTATCCTATCGTATCGTATCGCATCGTATGACATGGTATCATATGGCATGGCATGTTATACCTCTTTCAGACATAGCAGACTTCTCTGTTTGAAACCATGCTCACTCCAGGATTAAAAAAAATATGCGTCTCCACAAGACCATCGTAACCCATCTCCCCCAAATTTGCAAGTGCATTTGCTTTTCTGTGACAGTTGTTTTTCCTTTTTTTTTTTTTTTTTTACAAAATGTTACCAAAGACAAGCATCTACTTTCAGTGGGTTATTTAATGTGCTCTATATAAATATATGCTCACGGTTTACTGTCTTGTCTGAAAGACTAGTATCTAGACCAAGAGTCATTGTCTACTGGATGTAAGGAAAGTTCAGATTCAGTCAAAGATTAAAACCACGACTTCTGCTTTCTAGGTGGATTTTTTTGGGGGGAGGGGGTTGTTCGTTGTTTGTTTGTTGTTGTTTTTTTTGGGGGGTATCTTGATGGTTTTTTTGTTTTTGTTTGTTTTGTTGTTGTTGTCTGTTTTGGGACGGGGTTTTGGGGGGTGGATACCACTCATTTCCATGTTATCTTCAAGTTAAAAAGTAGGTGGATACATTCTCAAGACTGATATAATGATATTGAGGTTTGTGCAGTGGTTTTTAATTTTGTTTGTCTGCAGATTGGTGTACTATTGCTGTAAAAACGATTTCGAATTGAGAGGAAGAAACTGGAATGATATGACGTATGTGTGTGTGTGTGTCAAGCCAAGTCAAGTCAAGTCAAGTCAAATTTTTATTTCCAGATGATACATTGAATAAGCAATGCGTTTGCTTTTTATCATCAAGCCATCTATCTAAGAACAAAAATGTCTTAATGATAATACTGAAGTACTGCATTATTACAACCTTTACCAATTAAGTGTACCAATAAAAGAAAGAGGAAACCAATAAATTAATTCACTACGTTTGTCTGTGTGTGTATGTGTGTGAAAGTCAAAGTGAAATTGTTGTTTCAAGATGATACATTGAAGACGTAATGCATTTTCCCCTTTCCCTCAATCCATCTATCTACGAACAAGATATGCCTTATCATCACACCATAACTTACCACACCATACAATGCCACCCCAAACCATACCATATCATACTATACCGTACCACACCATACCATACTACACCATACCATACCACACCATGCCATACCTTGCCATACCTTGCCATACCATACCATACCTCTGTGTGTGTGTGTCTTCAATTTTACGTCTGTTCACTTAAGGTGATATTAGACGATACCTCTGTGTGTGTATGTCTGTCTGTCTCGGTCTGTCTGTCTGTATGAATGTATGTATGTTTGTATGTATGTATGTATGTATGTATGTATGTATGTATGTATGTATGTATGTATGTAGGCAGGTAGGTAGTAGGTAGGTAGCTATGTCACTCTATCCCTCAGTCTATGTGAGAGTGAGTGTTCCCATGCCTGTATGCCTGTGCCTATGCATCTGTGTGCTACATACACATCTGTCTGAATGTGTGTCTGTGTGCATGTCCCTGTGTATGTTGTCTGAGCATGGGCAATCAACTTTGCGCAATGCAGTATGTTTACAGAATTTGTGGGGAGTTCTTGGGATATTGTATTGTACCTAAAAACGATGTTTTGAGTGAGTGAACTTCTTTTCCCGTAGAAAAGGATCTGATGTTACGCAATCTGAAGGCTTAGTTTCCATCAGACTGTCTTTGTTATACGCATGGGTCTTTCAGCTTTGTCTGCCTCTATCTAAATCTCTCTTTGTTTGTGTGTCTCTCTGTCTTTCTGTCTTGTGTGTGTCGTGTCATTCTCTCTGTGACACTGTGTCTCTGTTTCTGTCGTGGCTTTCTTTGTTGTAGCTGTCTCCCTTTACTGTTTCTGTTTGTCATTGTCTTTATGGTTTGTTCATCTATTATCTCTATGACTCTTCTTTTTGTCTGTGTTACTATGTTCTTGTATCTGCTCTATCTTTCTCGTGTCTCCTTCTTCTCTCCTCTCGACTCTTTTACTCATCTACTATCTCTCTCTGTCTGTCTCCTCTGTCTCTCTCTTCTCCTCTCTCTTCTCTCTCTTCTCTGTTTCTCTCTTTTTTCCTTCTACTCTTCTTCTTCTATCCTACTCTCTCCTCTCTTTCTCTGTCTTGTTCTCTCCTTCTGTCTGTTCTCTCATATTCTCTGTGTTCATCTTCTCATCTTCTCTTGTTCTTCTCTTTCTGTCTGTCTCTCTCTATCTCTCTCTCTCTTCTCTGTCTCTCTTCTCTCTCATCTTCTCTCTTCTTCTCTCACTCTTCTCTCTCTTCTCTCGTCTCTTCTCTTCTCTCTCTCTCCATCCTCTCTCATCTCTCCTTCTCTCTCTCTTTTCCTCTCTCTGCCTTCTCTCTCTATCTCTCTCTGTCTCCTCTCTCGTTCTCTCTTCTCTCTCTCTCTCCTCTCTTCTTCTGTCTTCTCTGTCTTCTCTGCCCTCTCTCTCTCTCTCTCTCTGCCTCCTCTCTCTCTCTCTCTGCCTCTCTCTCTCTCCCTCTCTCTCTCTCGCCTCTCTCTCTCCTCTCTCTCTCTCTCTCCTCTCTCTCCTCTCTCTCCCTCTCTCCCTTCTCCCCCCCCCCCTCTCTCTCTCCCCCCTCTCTCTCTGCCTCTCTCTCTCTCTCCCCCCCTCTCTCTCTCTCCTTCTCTCTCTCCCTCCTCCCTGCCTACATGGCTGGGTATCGTGTCGTGTCGTGTCGTGTCTGGCTGCTTTCAAAGACATTCTGGACCATTCAACCTGACCACAACGCCAGACACTCTCTTTATGTTGGACAGTTAGTTTTGTGCCGTGCCTGCTCTCTTCAATCTTCACACACACACACACACACACACACACACACACACACACACACACACACACACTTCGCTTTTATTCCCCCTCCCAAGCCCCCTCCCCTCCCCTACCTTCTGTGTGCAGAGAGTACGAAGTTTGGGGGGTGGGGAAGGGGTGGGCAGAGTGTGAAGAGAGAATAGAGGAGAGAAGGGGGGAAGAGAGAGAGTGGGAGAGGGAGAGAGAGAGAGAGAAAACAGAGAGAAAGGGAAAGATAGAGAGAGTGCGTGTGTTTTTGTGTTTTGTGCGTGTGTGTGTGTCTGAGAGAGAGGGTGTGTGTGTGTGTGTGTGTGTGTTTGTTTGTTTGTGTGTGTGAGAGAGAGAGAGAGAGAAAATCAGAGGAGAAGAGAGAGAGAGAGAGAGAGAGAGAGAGAGAGAGAGAGAGAAATTCTTCGTGTGCGTGTGTGTGTGTGTGTGTGTGTGTGTGCGTGTGTGTGTGCGTGTGTGTTTGTGTGTGTGTGTGCTCTGCGTGTGTTAGTGTGTGTGTGTGTGTGTCTGAGAGAGAGTATGCGTGCACGCACACGCACTGCATGTGTGTGTGTGTCCTCACGCGTGCTTGTGCGCGCGTGTGCATGTGTATATTATATGCACGCGCACATGTGTCTGTGTCTATGTCTGTGTGCGCCTGTGTCTGTATATTTTCTGCGCGTCTATAATTATGCGTCTGTGTGAGGCCGATTCATTCTGATTCATTTCTTTTGATTTATCGACCTGCCGACATCTGAAGATCAGAATTATGAGCACCACAATCCCGAAGGAAAACTAGAAACCGATAAACAAAGCCAAAAACTACGTACAATAAATCATGTATCCTCTCCTCACCCCACCCCCCCACCCCCTCACCCTCCTTTCCTTCCAATTGCCATCTTCTCACTCCCAGCACAGTCATAGGCTTACCGCACTAGCACTGAAAGCAGTCAAGCAGTATTGTGTTTTTCGTTTCTCAGCTAGTGCTCCGAGGTTCACCAATGGTGAGATTTTTGTGTATGCGGCCTTTTTTTGGTAGGGAGTGTGTGTGTGTGTGGGGGGGGGGGGTGGTTGTGGGTTTGTTGTTGTTTTTTTGGGGGGTAAGGGTTGCCCTCCCAGGGTTGCCCTCCACCCTGCCCTCCCACTCTTTAGGTAGCCGCATTCCGACTTCGGGTTTGGTGTCTAAACACGACACCTGTGTGGATGCGGGTTTCCCTTTTTGTCATCGATTCCCATCGGGCACGCAATAGCCTACTCTTCCGAAAGGTGGAACGGGTTTTTAACGTGCGCGCGAAGATGTTTTGCGCGAGTTAGCACACAAGGCTGGGGTTTATAGTCTTATCCGAAGGATTTTGACATTAAGTTCGTTTTTTTGTTTTTTGTTTGTTTGGGTGTTGTTTTTTTGGGGTTTTAGGGGTTTTATTGGGGGGTCAAACTGGGAAGAAAGGACGAGGCTGAGAATCGAACGTCAGGCAGTATTTCTGAAGCAAGTTGAGCCTGACGAGCTTATTTCTCTTCAGGTCAGAGAGTGCATGCTGGGTATCGTTGTCTTGTATCAGTCATGTCACTGGCCGGGCATGGCTGAATGTTTTCCAGAGAGGAGCGAGTCTCTAGTGTATAGTCGAGATCTCTTTGTGTGTGTCTGTGTGTGTCTGTCCGTGTGTGTGTGTGTGTGTGTGTGTGTGTGTGTGTGTGGTGTGGTGTGTGTGTGTGCGTGTATGTGTGCGTGCACGTGCGCGCGCGCTCGCGTCCGCACCCGTGACCTCGGTTTCTACTCTCCTCCAAAGGATTTTATAGGCATGCAAGGAAAGCCAGCATACTATTATGTCTTTTGCGTGACCTGGGTGCAAATCTTATGTAGGAGTCCGGGTTTTATGTTGCCTCACCACATCACACTGGCCATGCTGATTCTTTACCCCTGTTAACGTCTTTGTGAATTTGCAAAAGCAGTGAAAGTTCACGCCGTCCATACCATTGACCACGACAGATCTGCTCTGTTATGAAAGATTCGTGGTTGTTTTATAACGCGTTGAAAGTTTGATGTGGCTTAGTTGTCGTTGTGGTGTCGTTAAATAGAAATCTTGTCCTTAACAAGATGATGACGTTCGAACTGCGTGAACCGGTCTAAAATGTAACCTGGAATTATTTTCAATCTGTATCTTTATTTTTTATCAATACACATGACAACTCATCGCATCTCATCTGCTCCCGAAACTCCTTCGGGGATATAGGGGCACTGCAGTGACGAACGTTGCACCAGTTGGCTCCATTTGCGGCGGTTGTGGGCAAGTGCCTGGGTTGTGGGAGAAGCTCTTCCCGGTCCATTCAGCGATGTCGTCTGCCCATTTCGTCTTCGGCCTACACATAAGAACACGGACGTTAAATAATAGCAATAAAAAGATATTACATTTACAAATATAAAAAACACCAACGAGACTACGATCGTGAAACGAGTACTCCTTAACTTTCCAGGGAAAATCTGTTGTTTGACCCGCTTCGCACGCTCACAAAGACAGTAGGAAATGTCAGATTTGGAATTGCTTGTCCTGCAATTTACTGTCTTGTGCACTAGCAGTCCTTGATCCATTTTGTGAGGGAAAGGAGATGGTTTTATTTCTGCAAGAGGCTCCGAGCTCAGGGAGGATGTTTTTTTATATATCTGTTGAGCTTGTCCGTTTTGTATTGTATTGTATTATTTTGTGTTGTATTGTATTGCATTGTAGAGTAGTGTAGTGTAACGTAGTGTAGAGTAGTGTAGAGTAGTGTAGTGTAGTGTAGCGTAGCGTAGTGTAGTGTAGTGTAGTGTATCGTAGCGTAGTGTAGTGTAGTGCAGTGTAGTGTAGTGTAGTGTAGTGTAGTGTAGCGTAGCGTAGTGTAGTGTATACCACGTTAAGTCACAGCAGATTTCTCTTATCAGGGAGATTGCGTCGCCAAAGAGCAGCGCCGCCCTTTTTTCTGACTGCACATAATATGCATGTGGTTTCCTCTCACACTGGCTTTTTTCTACAGAATTTTACCAGGGACAACTCTCTTGTTGCCGTGGGTTCTTTTTGTGAACTAATTAAGTATTGCACACCGGACCACTTCAGTTTATCTTCTTATCTGATAAAAACAAGCACCCAGACCATTACTCACGTACTCACGGTCGAGTGGATAGGGGGAACAGCTTTGGACACAACGAGATTTGAACCACCATACACTGGAAACTCAGACTTTTCACTTTCTAGGCAGGTGCGTTACCTCTAGACCGTCGAAATGCATTTTAGGACATTAATCAGTTTGGTAGACGGGATAGCTCAGTGGTCGGAGCACTCGCTTTCCCCCAGCCAAGTTAAGCAGCATCGAGCGTGGTTACCATTTGGATCGGTGACTGTTTGCGCGCCTTGGCTTCAGTATAGTCCCCCAGTTCACCCAGCTGTAAATGCGTACCTGCCTCTTTAGGGTCAGGGAAGGTAAAACAGCGAGGAAGAGGAGATGGGCGCCGCCCTCAATATGCTAGAGAAGTGAGGTCTCTGACGCCTCGCTCCCTGTGACCTTACAGGTTATGGGACATCTTCATCTTTTTTAATTAAGCAGTTTAGGACACAGCAAATGTCCATGAAGATGATTGCCTAGTTGAAAAAGGTCAGAAACTATGTTAGGTCAAAGGAATTTTTTTGTGTTTAAACTGATCGGCTCAGGTGTGGCTGGAAACCCAGGACCCCAGCATGAGCTTGGAACACGAAACAGACACACTAATCACGGAGTTATTGCGGCCTTTTTCTGTCTGTGTAATTCGGGTGTCACTGGAGAAGATGTCTATTTCGGGATTGATTGATTTTTGGGGATTTTTTTTTTTGGGGGGGGGTGTTTCCTCCCAACCTACATAACCACACTCATGTACACATACACACGCGCGTTCATACACATACGCGCACGCATCCACGCACGCACGCAAACACACACATACGTTCAAGGGGATATTTTTACCCTGGAGTTAACATCGACGCCGACTCCACTCTCCCCACAAAGTCCTTCGGATGAGATTATAAACCGAGGCCCCGTGTGTGAACGCACGCAAAACATCTTGCGCACACGTTAAATCCTGTTCAGCTGTTCGTAAGAGTAGGCCATAGTGTGCCGGTGGGAACAGATGACAAATTTACAAAACCGCATACAGACGGGGACTGAATGTAAAAAAAAGCGCATAAGTGCTTATTCCATTATCCCCGATATAAAAGAATCAAATGGAGAAGAAAAAAAAACCACGTACGCACGCACACACGCATGCACGCACGTGCGCGCACGCACTCTCTCTCTCTCTCTCTCTCTCTCTCTCTCTCTCTCTCTCTCTCTCCTCTCTCTCTCTCTCTCTCTCTCTCTCTCTCTCTCTCTCTCTCTTCTCCTCCTCTTTCTCCCCAAAGCAGGGTGCTGCTGCTTGTAATACTTTTCGATATATATTATTGTCCACTATCACACATCTGGCTGAAGTGTCCATTTAGAAAGTGCGTGACCAACAGCCCAGCCCACTGCGCTGCTAAACCTTTAATGCATAACGAGCATTTGTGCGTTTATGCAACTGAACAGACGTTGAAAAAAATTATGGGATATCTTTGGGGTAGTTGCACTGTATTGTACTGTATTTGTACTGTATTTGTATTATATTGTATGGTAATCTGTTGTATGTGTATTGTATTGTATTGTATTGTGTGGTATGGCATGGTAGGGTATGGTACGGTACGCTACTGTACGGTATGGTATGGTATGGTATGGCATGATATGGTATGGTATGGTATGGTATGGTATGGTACAGTATGGTGTGGTATGGTATGGTATGGTACGGTATGGTATGGTATGGTATGGTATGGTATGGCATGATATGGTATGGTATAGCATTGTATCGTGTTGTATCACATTGTATTGAGTGGTACGGTATGGTATGGTATGGTATGGAATGGTATTGCATGGTATGGCATGGCATGGCATGGTATGGTATGGTATGGTATGGTATGGCATGGCATGGTATGGTATGGTATGGTATGGCATGGTATCGTATGGCATGGTATGGCATGGTATGGTACAGTATAGTGTGGTATGGTATGGTATGATATGATAATAAATGGTATGTATGGTATGGTATGGTGTGGTATGGCACGGTATGATATGGTATGGTAAGGTAGGGTAGGGTATGCTATAGTATGCTATGGTATGTTATTGAATGCTATGGTATACAATGCTATGTTATGCTATACTATGCTATGCTATACAATTCTATACTACTTTCAGTGATATCTGATTTTCATGCATTCTGCCTGCTATCCCCGGGAGAATGCGTTGTCACGGGAGCAGCTCCTCACTTTTTCTCCTATCTGCATGGTTATGATCTTTTTCCCTATCAAAGCGTCTTTTTTGGGACATATTTTCCAGGGACAGCTATCTTCTTGCCATGGGTTCTTTTACGTACGCTGAATGTTAACTTTTACACTGAGGACCTCAGTTTATCGACTCATCCGAAACACTAGCTCCCCTGCCCAAACCGCCACTCGAGGTCTAGTGGATGGGAGGAAAGTTTGGGTACAAACGGGATTCGAACCTGCGCTTTGGGGTTTTCTAGGCAGACCAGCATGTCAACCGTGTTTTCTGCGTGTGTGTGTGAAAGCACGAAGAGTGATGAGGCATTGATAAGTTAGTGCATTAGTTGACCGGGGAGAAAGTACCTAATTAAAGCCTCTACTCTTGCTCCATTATCTGGGTGTGGCTGATTGTCAAACCTTTATCCTCGAGCTTTGCAGGCAGCGTTATTCATGGATGGTTGCATGTGTGTAAAGGATTTGAATGTAAGCGCTTTGATCTGCTGCTTCACAAGATTTAGCGCTATTTACATTCCGTAAAGTAGTAGTAGTAGTAGTAGTAGTAGTAGTAGTAGTAGTAGTAGTAGTAGTAGTAGTAGTAGTAGTAGTAGTAGTAGTAGTAGTAGTAGTAGTAGTAGTAGCTAGTAGCAGCAGCAGCAGCAGCAGCAGCTGCAGCAGCAGCAGCAGCAGCAGCAGCAGCAACAACACAGCAGCAGCAAAACCACCAGCAGCAGCAGCAGCAGTAGTAGTATTAAAAACGTCATTTTCAGCTATTTTAGCACAGTTCAAATACTGAAGTCCTTTTCAAAATAAGAACAAGCAAACAAACAAACATAATATTCTGAAGAACATAAACAACAATACTACTACTACTAGGAAGAAGAAGAAGAACTATGACGACGACGACGACGACGACGATGATGATGATGATGATGATGATGATGATGATGATTATGATGATGATGATGATGATGATGATGACGACGACGACGACGACGAAGATGATGATGATGATGACGATAATATACTGTATCATAGGTTTAAAAAAAACACAACGATACGGTCAAACTAAATGTCAACTATATAGTTCTTATACACTTAACCCAACTGAAAAAAGTTCCCAAAACGCACAATTATCAGACTTATCAACAACAAAAAACGGTTCCGACAAAAACGCAGTCAAATAATGAAGGAAAAGTAACAGTATCAGTGCTACCTACTAATAACAGCAGTCCAGTTATTATAAATACTGCAGTACCTAAATAGCGCGAAAAACTCAGAAAGGTTCATAAAAAAGTAGATAAGAACAGATGAATACCTATTGACGAAGAAAAAGTACATCTTTCCGCTGTATGACTATGTCACTGTTGCTGACATCGCCATCAGCTAATTTGAAAAAGTGAATTAACTAAGCTTGTATCCTTGTTTTGAAAAAACAACAAGCAATACCATCACCTTTAACAACAAAACAGAGCAAAGGGAGAATAGAAAAACAACAAAAGAAATGGAACCAAACAAATGAAAGACAGAATAGATACAGTCAGACAGACAGACAGACAGACAGAGGATGACGGACAGACAGATAACAGACAGAGACAGACAGACAGATAGATAGATAGATAAGATAGATAAAGATATAGGTAGGTAGTAGGTAGTAGTAGATAGTAGTAGGTAGTAGTAGGTAGATAGTAGATAGATAGATAGATAGAAGTAGATAGATAATAGATAGATAGATAGATAGATAGATAGATAGATAGATAGATAGATAGATGGATGATGGATGGATGATACATACATACATAGATAGATAGATAGATAAATAGATAGATAGATAGATAGATAGATAGGTAGATAGATAGATAGATAGATAGATAGATAGATACATAGATACATAGATAGATAGATAGATAGATAGTGGATGGATGGATGGATGATGGTTGAATGGATGGATGGATGGATGGATGGATGGATGGATGGATGGATGGATGGATGGATGGATAGACAGATAAATGATAGACAGATAGACAGATAGACAAACAGGCAGTCAGAAATAATAATAATAATAATAATATATGGAATTTATATAGCGCTGAATCTTGTAAAAAACAAACAAAAGACAGACAGATAGGCATGCAGGAAGGAAAGAAAGGCAAACGGTTTTAGACTTCGTTTATAATTTATTTATTCACTTTTCCATTCACTCCTTCACTCTTCTTGTCTCTACTCTCAATAATTAAAAAAAAATGAAAGATTTTTAAAAAATCAAATAATAAGAAACAATCAACAAAGAAAGAACGGCAGACAATTAAAGACACAAACAAGGAAAGCAGAAAGAAACGACGAAAAAGCAGAAGAAGAAAAAAGAAGAAATAAACCATGCAACCAATCAACAACAAAGGAAAAGACACGGGCGAAAGGACGGAAAACACAGAAAGACAAACAAACAAATCAACAAAAGAGCTTTAGAAACCGAAAAATTCCAAGACCAACAAAAAACATAATGATACCTTTTTCAGTTGCGTGTGTGGCTCTGAAAATAACAAGAATTAAGCAAGAGACTTCTGGGAGAGAAGAAGGAGAGAGGAATACAATTAAAAGAAAGAAAGAAAAAAGAAAGAAAGAAACAAACAAACAAACAAAGAAACATAGATACAAAGAAACAAAGAAAGAAATAGGAACAAAAAGGGAGACTATGACACACAAAAAAGAGAAAAAGAAGAAAGAAAGAAAGAAAGATAAGAGAAGAAAAGAAAGACAGAAATGATGAAGAAAGAAAGAAAGAAGAAAGAAAGAAAAAAAAGAAGACAATATTAGAAAGAAAGAAAAGAGAAGAAAGATAGAAAGAAGAAAAGAAAGAAATAGGACAAAAAGAAGACAATGACACACAAAAGAAAGATAAAAAAAAGAAAGAAACAGATGACAGAAAGAAAGAAAGACAGAACTAAAAAAGAAAGAAAGAAAGAAAGAAACGAAAAAAACAAAGACAGAAAGAAAGAAAGAAAAAAAAGAAAGAAAGAAAAGCGAAAGAAAAAGAAAGAAAGAAAAACAAACAAACAAACAAACAAAGAAGTAAATTGGATCGAAAAGAGGGACACGGAAACCAGGAAACGAACGATAAAAAGAAGGAAACGAAGAATGTCACAGTGGGAGAACAAAGAGAGAGAGAGAGAGAGAGAGAGAGAGAGAGAGAGAGAGAGAGAGAGAGAGAGAGAGAGAGAGAGAGAGAGAGAGCGTTGCATGCACGTGAACAAAGAAATCAATATCTCTGTGTATCAGAGGAAAATATCAACTTGACAAGGTGGATTTTTCAGTCCTGTGAGATATGACAACTTGATGAATGAAATGAAAGAAAGAAAGAAAGAGAGAGCAAGAAAGAAAGGGAGGAAGAAAGGAATGAAGAAACAAAAGAAGCAAAGAAAGACGGACAGACAGAAAGACAGACAGACAGACAGACAGACAGACAGAAAAAAGAGAAGTAAACTCAAACGTAAAATAAAATCAATAAATAAAAACTATAATCCAAAAAATTGAAACGGAGAAAGAAAACAAATTGAAAAAGACAGAAAGAAAGATGAAAAGAGAAGACAGGAAAAAATGCAGACAGATAGAAATCAAGAAATAAAGAAAAAACGAAAGAAAAAAGAAAAAGACAGACAGAAAGAAAGAAAAAATAGCGAAAGAAAGAAAGAAAAAAAAACCAACCAAACAAACAAATGAACAAACAAAGACAGACAGACAGACAGACAGAAAAGCAGACAGGAAAAAACAAAAGAAAAAGAACAAAGAATGAGAGAGAAAGATACAATTTAAAGCAAAGACTATGCAAGAACACAACAAAGCAATGACAATCGATGAAAGAAACAAAAAGAAACCAAAACAAAAACTAAACAAAAGCAAAAGACAGACAGACAGATACAGACAGACAGACACACAGATACACAGACAGACAGACAGACAGGAAGCAGACAGACAGACAGACAGGAAGCAGACAGACAGACAGGAAGCAGACTGACACACAAGAAGATAAAAGCAAAAAGATAATAAACAAAGAAATCGACAAAGCAACGGAAGACATTTTTTTCAATTTAATTTTATTCTTTCATATCGACGATAATGAAATAAGCACTTATGCACTTTTGTTTATTCAGTCCCCGTGTGTATGCGGTTTTGTAAATTCTGTCATCTGTTCCCACCGGCACACAATGGCCTACTCTTACGAAAAGCGGAACAGATTTTTACGTGTGCGTAAGATGTTCTGCATGCGTTCGCACACGGGGCCTTGGTTTATAGTCTCATCCGATGGATGAGACAACAACAACAAAAAACATAAGTAAAGGCTTACAACTACTTATGTCTGAAAATAACAGCAATTAAGCCAGAGTTTTCTGAGAAAATAAAAAGACAGAAAGGAAGAAAATAGAAAAAAAGTACAGGAAAAACAAAAAATCCACAAAAAAATGAAGAAACGAACAAAGAGACATTAAAAAACAGAATAACAGAAAACTGGGCCAAAAAAACAAGAACGATAAATGCATATAAATAAACAAATTAATGGTCATTAATAAAAAGAAAAGAAACCGGAAAATAGTGTATGATCACATTTTCACTGTATAGAAAAATAAGCAATACGTGAAGGAAAGACAATAAAGAAAGTCAGAAAGAAAGAAATAACAGCCAAAAAAAAGGAGAGAGAAAAATAGGAAAGTAAAAAGAAGTTAAGGCACGTTAGAAGCAAATGATATTTTTTAAATGAATAAATAAAAGAAATACAAATAAGAAAACAAGAATGAAAACAAACGGGGGGGGGGGGGGGGGGGGAAGGGGGTGATGAAGAAGAAAAAAATAGAAAAAGACAAAGAAGCAGAGAAAAGACGGAAGGAACAGAGAAAGAAAAGGAAAAAGCATGAGTCAGACAGAGAGATAGAGAGAGGGAAGGAGGGAGGGAGAAACTGAGAGACAGAAAAAGACAAAGAAGCAGAGAAAAGACGGAAGGAACAGAGAAAGAAAAGGAAAAAGCATGAGTCAGACAGAGAGATAGAGAGAGGGAAGGAGGGAGGGAGAAACTGAGAGACAGAAACAGAGTGACAGAGAGACACACAGACAGACAGACAGACAGACAGACAGAGAGAGAGACAAAGAGAGACGGAGAAAGATACAGAGAGACACAGAGAGAGGGAGAGAAAGAGAGACAGATAAAGAGAGAGACAGAGAAAGAGAGAGACAGAGAGACAGAGAGAGACAGAGAGAGAGAGAGAGAATGCAGAACCAAAGAAAGAAAAACATACAGACAAAGAAAAATAAAGAAAAACCAACCAACCAACCAACTAAACAAAAGACGGCTATAAACAAAAAGGAAAACATAATTATGGCTTTTCAGCTGCGGCTGTGTGAAAATAATAGCAAATTAAGCAAGCAAGACATTTCAGAGGAAAGGAAGACAAGAAAGACAAAAAGAAAGACAAAAAGAAAGAAAGACAAGAAAGAAAGAAAGACAGAAAGAAAGAAAGAAAGAAAGAAAGAAAGACAGACAGACAGACAGACAGACAGACAGAAAGACAGAAAGAAAAAAAGAAACAAAGAGAGAAAGAAAGACAGACAGACAGACAGACAGAAAGAAAGACAGAAAGAAAGAAAGATAGAAAGAAAGAAAGAAAGAAAAACAGAAAGAAAGAAAGAAAGAAATAAAGACGTGAAAGAAAGAAAGAAAGAAAGAAAGAAATGGAAACGAAAACAGAGAGACCAGGAAACTGGTCAACAAACAAAGCAATAAACACAAGGAAACGAGGAATCTAGAACAAAGAAAGCAACATCAACGAAAAGGAACCAAACAATACGCATACAAACAAACAAAACCAATACCTGCGAATAACAGCAGGATATAAAAACAACACAAGATCATTTTTTCTATCTGAACAGACCCAGCAGCTGAAAGAGATACGAAGAAATGATGACAAATTATAAATATAGATGAACAAACATGATTATTCAGAAGAAGAAAAATCAGCCAGTCAAGATTTCTTTTTTTTTTCTTACTATATTTTGTTTCTCGGCTAGTGTTCCCAAGTTAACCAATGGTGAGATTTTTGGCATAATTATGTGACTGTCGTTTCTTTTTGCCTACTATTAAGGTAGCAGCATTTTGACTTCGGGGATAATCAAGCGTGCAGTAAACAACAGAAAGTAGGGACAAACAACAGGAGAGAAGAAAAATTAAGAGAAATGAATGAATAAACAAAAACATCTGAATACATGATTATATTAAAAAAAAGTTTTGTTCCTCAGCTAGAGCTCTGAGGTCCAGCAATGGTGATGTTTTTTGTGTGTGAGACTGTTTGCCCACAATGAAGGCAGCCACATTTCGATTTCAGGTATAAAACATGAATGACCTGATACATTTACCACTGTGTCACATATGAATTAGAAACTCGGCAAACACAAGTTAGTTAGCTAGTTAGTTAGTTGGTTAGTTGGTTGGTTAGTTAGTTTGTTTGTTTGTTCGTAAGTTAGTTAGTTAGTTGGTTAGTTGGTTAGCTGGTTAGTTATGTGGTTGGTTGGTTGGGTGGGTGGTAGTTAGGTGGTTAGTTGGTTAGTTAGTTAGTTCCTTAGTTATGTGGTTTGTTGGTTGGGTGGTAGTTAGGTGGTTAGTTGGTTGGTTGGTTAGTTAGTTAATTGTTAGTTAGTTAGTTAGTTACTTTGTTTGTTTGTTTGTTTCCTAGTTGGTTGGTTGGTTGGTTAATCAGTTAGATACTTAGGTAGTTAGTTAGTCAGTTTCTGTATTTGTTTGTTTGTTCGTTGGTTAATTGGTTGGTTGGTTGGTTAATCAGTTAGCTACTTGGCTTCTTTATTTGTTTGTTTGATTTTGAAACAAAGGAAATAGCTTTCCAAAAATAATCCGAAAACTTCTATCAAACGGTACATTAGTCCTCTTTAATCCGGCAATAAAACCAAAAAAGGGCAGGGAGATAGGAATAGGGGTGGGAGTGGGAATAAACCATTTCAACAAAACGTTAAAAAGTTGACGTAGAAACCGTTGAAAAAGAAGAAGAAGAATGAGAAGAAGAAGAAGAAGAAGAAGAAGAAGAAGAAGAAGAAGAAGAAGAAGAAGAAGAGAAGAGAAGAAAAAGAAAAAGAAGAAGAAAAAAAAAAAGAAGAAGAAGAAGAACAACAACAACAATAACAGCGATTGAACTATTGAACCGTAGAAAAAGGAGGAGAAGAACAAGAAGAAACGTTCAAATAACCTATTCAAGTCTTGTGAGGAGAGAGAGAGAGAGAAGAGAGAGAGAGAGAGAGAGAGAGAGAGAGAGAGAGAGAGAGAGAGAGAGAGAGAGAAGAGAGAGAGAGAGAGAGAAAACGACATGGGTCACCATGCAATATTGAGATTTGCTTTTGTTTTATTTGATTTTGCGTTGTTTCTTTATTTTTCTTTGCCCCGAAACTTGCAACTTCTGAAGCACAACCAAGAACAAAAGATTCCATGCTGTGATCAAAAACAACACCGCCAGCAATGAAACTGTGTTCCACACATGATCACTGAACACGTATCAACGGACAAACGCACGCACACACATATGCACGCGCGCTTGCACGCCCACACACATTCATACATACATACATACATACATACATATATACATACACTCACACAAACACACACACACAAACACACACACACAAACTCTCACACACACACGTCGTACTCATACACGCGCGCTTGCATGCACTCTCATACGCACACACGCACACACGCACAGACACACAGAAACAAGCAAACAAACAAATAAACACATACACATACACACTTCCAGTCACACACGCACGTACACACACACAAGAGTAGGCCATTGTGTGCCGGTGGGAACAGATGACAAAATTTACAAATCGCATACACACGGGGACAGGATGTAAAAAATCGCATAAGAGCTTATTCCATTATCCTCGATATAAAAGAATAAAATAAAAAAATAAATAAAACCACACCAAACTGTTTTGTACTTACAAAATACTGCAAAGCTTGAAATATCTTACACCATTCCAAAAATGGTTTCCAGACACCAAACTAAAATAACAATAATCAAAGTTATTTTTAAATGTCACGGACTACACTGAATATGTCAAATGTCTGGAATCAATTATGGTACGTTCTTTGATGATTAATTTTGAGGAAAAAACATCCGCAAAGACTGAATGCGGCTACCTTAATGATGGGCAAAAACAGTTACGTAACAACAAGTCATCAGCTGTGAACATGAATACGAGCTCTAGCTGAGGAACGACAAGAAATCTGTAGAAATTATTCCCATCACCCTCACCGTCACCGTCACCGATCCCTCAGATTCCGAATCCTTTGGGGGCGCCTTCGAAGCTTTGTCAACCACCTTTCTCCAGTCCTCTCGTCTCTCAGCCGCCCTCAGGGTGTCTCTCAGTTCCATGTCTGTCCACTTTCGAATGTTGTCTCCTCCCATCTCTTCCTTCGTCTGCCTCTTCTTCTTCTTCTTCTTCTTCTTCCCCTCACTGTGCCTTGTAGGATTGTTTTTAGTAGGACCAGAGGAGCGTGTGACATGACCAAACCACGCACTACGACACACCCCGACCATCTGTCCTCTATGTATTATACAGAAAAGCAAAGACAAATCAACAAAGAGAAACGGAAAGAGCGGGAAGGGAAGAATAGAGGGAGGAATAAGGGAAGGGAGAAGAAGAGACAAAATTTCTAATAGTGAGGGAAGGAGACAGAGAGATTGTGATGATGATGATGATGATGATGATGGTGGTGGTGGTGGTGGTGGTCATGATGATGATGATGATGATGATGATGAGGAGGAGGAGGAGGAGGAGGAGGAGGAGGAGGATGATAATGATGATGGTGATGATGGTGACGATGGTGGTGGTGGTGATGTTGGTTGTAGTTGTGATGGTGATTTTGATGATGGTGAAGGTGATGATGATGGTGGTGATGACGATGATGACGATGACGACGACGACGACGATGATGGTGACCATATACTCATCATCCATCATCATCATCATCATCATCATCATCATTATGACAACGACGGCGGTGATGATGATGGTGGTGATGGAGATTTTGATGGTGATGGTTATGATGGTGATGATGGCGATGACGGTGATGGTGATGACGATGACGACAACGACAATGATGATGACCTCTCTGTCTAAAGGTAGCATGTATACTTACACCCTTTCATTTTCCAGCCCTTGCCTTTAACAGGAATTATAGATGATGCAAACGGGGGGATGGGGGGGGGGGGAGGGGCAGGGAGAGACAGACAGACAGACAGACAGATACATAGACAAACAGACAGACAGACAGGCAGACAGAACAGAAAGATAATTATACAAGCAAGCAAACAAACATACAGACAAAAGAAACGAAGACCAGGAAGGGAAAAAAATCCCACAAAAAAGAAACAAAAACGAAGACAGCAGCCAAATCACACACACACACACACACACACACACACACACACACACACACACACACAAAGAGAGAGAGAGAGAGAGAGAGAGAGAGAGAGAGAGAGAGAGAGAGAGAGAGAGAGAGAGAGAGAGAAAAGAATACCAAACAAAAACAAAACAAAAACAAAGAAAACACACACACACACACACACAGAGCAAAAACTTGGTGTTCCAGACAGCATTAATTGAAACAGTTTGCCAGAGTTTCACTTTAATACCGCACGCAATCCCTGTGACCTTTTTCAGATTCTACACAGATTTTTTTTTCAAGCGTTTATTTTTTTCCCCCTCTGTGTCTGGTTTTGTTTCTTTTTGTTTCTTTTTCTTTTTCTTTGTCTTATAATTACTATCTTCTTGAGAATGCCAAGAGAAAAAGACCCGAAGGGAGAGAGAGAGAGAGAGAGGGTGGGAGAGGGAGAGAGAGGGTGGGAGAGAGAGAGAGGGAGAGAGAGAGTGGGAGAGAGAGAAAGAGGGAGAGAGAGAGAGAGTCGGAGAGAGAGGGGGG
>CM054135.1:41523738-41526238 GCA_028751875.1 Rapana venosa
CTAAATGTGACACAACTTCATAATTATTTCACCACTCTACTTTTATTTTTTAGTCTCATAATTATCACTTTAAGTGAAAAGACGTTAAATTTGAACCCCAAAAAATCACAACCAAAACAAAAACAAAAAAACCAATGACAATGAGGGTTTTTTGGGGGGGTTGTTTTAGTACTCTCCAAGGCCATGCTGTCACACACTGGGTAGTTACACTGGCACATTGTGATCTTCCTCATGGATGAAACAGTGCAAATAGTATACATTTACATAATTGACAGAGGCGTACAAATATTGTTTTTCTCACGATAGCATGAAAAACGTGTGTGTGTGTGTGTGTGTTTGGGTTGATTAAGTACTTGAAAATCAGTTGGTATCACTTGTTTATGAAAAAAAAGAATTGTATTTGTACTTACTTTAAGTTAGTTTTTTTTTTTAAGAAACATTTTTGTCAGAAATTCTTTGTAAAACGAAAATTTAACAAGTTTTTTTGTGTTTGTTTTTTATATAAAAAACCAGTGGTGAAGCATTCCATAAGTGTGGGGGACATGTTGCAGATATCGCCTTAAATTTCCGTACGTCGTTCGTGAACAAGAACGGGCAGGTGTGTTACGACTCTCGCCTTATCGCTCTGAACTACATGAGAGGCTGGTTCCTTCTGGACCTTCTGGCTGCCATCCCCTTCGACCTGCTCTATGCCTTCCAAGTCAACACGGTAAGTCCAAGGACACACACATACACACACTGCACACACACTGCACACACACACACACACACACACACACACACACACACACACACACACACTGCACACCTTTTGCTGGTTCCGTGTTTGGTTCATGTTGCTGGTGCTGGTGGTGTGGTCGTCGTGATGATGATGATGATGATGATGATGACGATGATGATGATGTGGATGTGGAGGAGGTTAGGGAGGAAGTTAGGGGAGAAGGGGTTGAGGGGTGAGGAGGGGGGGGGGCAGTAGGGGGTGGTGGTGAATTTTTGGATGGGGGTGTGTTCATGGGAAAGGTTAAGGGCAGGGGGGGCGGGTAGAAGTGGTGGTGGTAGTGGTGGTGAGTGGTTGTAGTTTCTGATTTGTAGTGGGTTGGGTTTTTTATCAATCTTGTTGCTTTTCGGTTTTGACCTTTTTGTTGCTTTGTTTGTTTTTTGGTTTGTTTCACCCATCCGTTGATGCTTGAAGTGCAGCTGTGCTTCTTCTGTTTTCTGCTGCTGCTGCTGCTGCTACTACTGCTGCTGTTAGTGCTGAAAGTGCTGATAATGATGTTTCTTTTTTCCTTTTCCTTCCTTCCTTCTCCTCCTCCTCCTCCTCCTCCTCATTGTCCTGCTTTCTTTCTGTGTTAATTTTCTTTTTTGTTTTTCTTTCTGGCTTTTGTTGTTTCCTGTCGTTGGCTTTCATCTGGTTTTGTCTTCTGATTTCTTTTGTTTGGTTTTTTTTTGCTTGGAAGGACATGGGGATATCAGGTCAAAGGGCAAAGGTTAGTAATGTGGATGGTCATGGTTGTGGTTATGGGTATAGTGTGTGTGTGTGTGTGTGTGTGTGTGTGTGTGTGTGTGTGTGTGTGTGTGTGTGTGTGTGTGTGTGTGTGTGTGTGTGTGTGTGAGAGAGAGTGTGTGTGTGTGTTTGTGTGTGTGTGTGACTGTATACGTACGTATGTGAAGCACAATTCTTATTCAGGCATCTAAAAAAATATGAATGTGGACAATTCGTTTATTAATGTCTTCATTTTGTTTCTCTGTTTCTGTTTCGTTTGATGGTTTGTTGTTTTCTTCTTTACTACATGAATAGATTTATGTTATTGAAATGTATATACTTTTTTCTTTATTTCAGGATATTGGGAAGGTAGATTTATTACATAGTTCTCACTGTTATTACATTTTCTTCATATATTACGATTCTCACCATTTCTACTTTATTGTTCTTTATATGGAACTCATTAAAGGCATTACAGTTTTGTCGTTTTCTTCTCTTTCAACATTTTCTTCAAACTTTGATCATAAGAAAAAAACTATTTTCACAATTTTTTCACGGAATATATTTATCGGCTCTTTTCACTCTATATCTTCTTTTTTTCTCTCTCTATGTCACTACTATCTTTTTTTCGACTTCTTCTTCTCGTGGAGAGTTTATCAGTAATTGTCTCCCTTATAAAATAAGGCTGCTTCTGCGAGACAGATTTTGCTTTTCCCTAAAGATTTTATTCAGTGCGAGGACTTATACAGTGTAAGTGTACTTCTAGTGCCGGGATATTTTCTGAGGGTTTATAAAATGGTCATATTCTAAGATGCATGCAATTTTCCATCTAAATTTATGTTGACACACTTATTCAGCTACCCTTTCCGAAAAAAAAAATTGTGTAATCTTCCCCATGTGGCAACTGAAAACATCGTAATTAATAGAGAGTCCGTCAGCTAACTATCTTTAGGCACTGTAGGCAGATCAGTTGTCTAGAGGTAAAGTACGCGACCCAAAAAAATGGGAAGTTGTGTG
>CM054135.1:41531238-41533738 GCA_028751875.1 Rapana venosa
CACACACACACACACAGACACACACACTCAAAACACACACACAATTAAGGTAGCGGTATTTCGACTTCAAGGATACAGTTGAGAATTGAATATAACCAATTTCGCCAGGACAGTCATGAGATGAGATAATGATAATAATGATAATGATAATAATAATAATAATAATAATAATAATAAATGTATGGAATTTATATAGCGCTGAATCTTGTAAAAGCAACAAATCAAAGCGCTCAGATGACATGACTTTTTTATTTTATTGGTTTTTATATCGAGGATAATGGAATAAGCATTCATGTGCTTTTTTACATCGAGTCCCCGTGTGCATGCGGTTTTGTAAATTTTGTCATCTGTTCCCACCAGCACACAATGGCCTACTCTTTCGAAAAGCGGAACAGGATTTAACGTGTGCGCAAGATGTTCTGCATGCGTTCGCACACGGGGCCTCGGTTTATAGTCTCATCCGAAGGACTTTGACATTCAGTTCGATTTTTTTGTCAAACTGGGAAGAAATGGCGAGGCTGGGAATCGAACCCAGAACCTCACGGTTTACTTGTTGGCAGGCGAACGTCTTAATCATCCTGCCACCCTCCCTGTTCTTTCCGATTTCCAACAATGTCGAGGGATCTGTTGACGTGCACAAGTCCTTAAGCACACAGGCTCCCGACTGGTTTAGAGTCTCCTCGGAAAGACTTGATAATTAATTATTCAGGTTGATTTCCCTGTCAAATTGGGAAGAAAGGGCAAGGCTGGGAGTGTTAGCTAATGGACAGAGTTAGGTCTGCTTATGCTAGAGGGTGCCCTTTTTGACCCCACAGTGGTTTGATCGACAGATCCCTGACTCAGGAAATGTCTACTCATCGGCAGATATGGAATTTCCCGCTCGCCAACAAGTTCGTGTTTGTTTTGTGGGTGGCTGTTGCTGTTGTTGTTGTTGTTGTTGCTGGTGGTGGTGTTCAATTGGATTAAATTCATCCACGTTTGGTGGTAATGTTATACTTCAAAGAAAGAAAACTGCCTAAAAAAACTAGCAAACATTACAACTAAACAGATTAAGAAAAAGGGGAGGGGGAGGCAAATAAATTAACATAAAGATAAGGAAAATAGACAACCTTGACAAAGCAATACAGAAACAACTAACCAAGAAACAGTTACAAAAGAGCTGGAAATAATCCTAGCTACATCAATAATCATGAGATTTTGAGAAACTATATTAACTGGTTCCGTTCGACTGTCAATACCAAATTCTTTGTACACTGGCTAGAGCTCCAAGGCTTACCAATGGCGAGATTTTGCGTATGCGCCAGTTTTTGCCCACCTTGAAGGTAGCCATATTCCGACTTCGGGGATGTAAACTGTTTTTAGAACTGGACATAGAAAAAGAATTCTGTTCACAACAGGCGCAAGTAACATTTTGAAAATGTTTAGTCTTCTAAGAATTTAAGCGCAACTTAGAAATGAAATTGGAAATATGTCTTTGACAGCATAGTATCTCAAGTTTCCCATAAAAATTAGTTTGATGTACATAATTTTCCACTGATGGAATGAGTTTACAACAATCATTTTCAAGTTATGTTGGGAGTTCTCTCCCTCTACCTTGTTTTGCAAGACAATCTGCTATTCCATTCCAGTAGATTCCACAATGAGAAGAAATCCAGCAAAATTATGTTCTGATATCTTTTGTCATGATAAAATAGAGCAAAATTTATATTGTATTTCAAATGATAATATATATATCCTTACTTTTGAGCTCAAGTCTTGCAAGCTGTACTTTTGATACAGACTTAAGAGTCAGGAAATAAAACAATGTCAAAGACAGTTTTTGTGTGCACACTTTACATATGTGAGATTCATAATGTGAGTGAGCAGGGAGGGGGGGGGGGGCGGGGAGAGAAGAATTGTTTCAGTGTGTGTTTGGTGTGTTTGTGTGAGTGTGTGCATGCGCGCCTATTTTCTTTTGCCCTCTCTCCATTCTCTTCACATCCCCTGCCCTTCCCTCGGCAACCATTGCCATCCCCACACAGTTATACACACAACCCTCATTTTGGTTATGGTGTTTTTTTCGTCTCAAAAGTTGCCATATAGTAACCAAAGGACGTTAATTTAATAGAATGCTTATTGCAAAGTTTGCATTTTCCTTTGTCTGTTGATGTCTAACACTTGGCTGTTGCGAGTTGTTGTATATTTTCAAACAAATATGAAATACAATCTAAAAAAGTGCCAAAAATAGCGCGTGGGCGGGTAATGCACGTGCTTACAGAGCACACGTTAGCGGGGTGCGAGCTTGCTATGCCATACTAATAGGAAATTAAATATTCATGAGTTGACACTTTGTTTAAAAGCTTAACAAACAAAAACGACAAACACGAAAATAGCAGAATTGCTGGAATCACCATTTCGCTGAGATCTGCAGCTCATTATCATTTTGGCAGAGGCCAATACCCATGATCTAGATGTAGCAACACAATGCCCTGTACTGTTAGAAGCTGTGGTGTACAATGGA
>CM054135.1:41543738-41558738 GCA_028751875.1 Rapana venosa
GAGAGGGGCTGGTTATTTGTTAATTTTGTAACTGGAGTTTAGCTCACTTTCTTTCTCTCTTCATATATATCCACCTGTCTTTCCCTCTTTCTTTCTGTCTTTGTTGATCTCCCTATCTCTTTCCTTCTTTATTTATCTCTTTCTTTCTTTCTCTGTCTTTTGTTATTTTCTTTCTTCTTTCCTTCCGACCTTCCTTCCTTCACTCCCTCCCTCACTCATTCATTCATTCATTCATTCATTTACTTTAATAAATTCTGTGTTTCAAAAAAAAAAAAAAACACTGACTTTTTGACTGACACATTTTTCCATACATTTTTTTTTCCTTCTCCTTTTTAACCCAATACTAGCCATGATGCACGCGGTGGTGTTCGGTAACGTGACGGCCTTCATCCAGAGGATGTACGCCAGGAGAGCCACCTTCCACGCCAAGACCAAGGATCTGAAGGAGTTCTTCCGCTTCCACCACTTCCCCAAGCCTCTCAAGACCCGCATGCAGGAGTACTTCCAGACCATGTGGTCTGTGAATAATGGCATCGATGTCAGAGATGTAAGAGGGCTGGAGTTTTTTTGGGGTTTTTTGGTTGAGTTTTGTTGGGTCGGTTTGAATTGGGTGGGTTAATGGGTAGGTTAGGTGGATGGTTGGGTTAGTTTGATGCGTGGTTGGTGGGTTAATGGTTGGTTGGAGGGTTGGTTGGTTGGAGGGTTTGCTGGTTGGTTGGTTGGTTGGAGGATTGGTTGGTTGGTTGGAGGATTGGTTGGTTGGTTGGATGGTTGGTTGGTTGGCTGGTTGGATTTTTGGTTGGTTGGTTGGTTGGTTGGTTTACTTCCAGATCATGTTGTCTGTCAACAATGGCATCGATGTCAGAAGTGTAAGAGGATTGGGGATTTGGGATTTGGGCTAGATTGGGATGATTTGGGTTTGTTGTGGCTTGGGTGAGTGGATTTGGGTGTTGGTTAGTTGGTTGGATGATAGGTTGGTTGGTGGGTTGTTTGATATCTGTTTCCAACCAGGCCATGTGGTCTGTTAAACGATGGCATGGATGTCAGAGATGTAAGAGGTTGGGTTTTGGGGGGATTTGGGTTGGGTTGGATTGGATTAGGTTGAGTTCAGTTGGGTTGGGTGGGTTAATAGGTGTGTAAATGGGTGGGTTGGTTGGTTGGTTGGTTGGCTGGTTGTTTGGTTTGGTTTAATTCCAGATCGTGTGGTCTGTCAACAATTGCATCGATTTCAGAGATGTAAGATGGTTCTTTTGGATTTTGGTTGAGTTGTGTTGATTTGGGTTGGGTTGGGTTGATTGGTGGGTGGGTGGGTGGGTGATTTTGGTTGGTTAGTTGGTTGGAAGTTGGGTTTGGGGTTGGTTGGTGGGTTGGTTGGTTGGTTGGTTGGTTGGTTGGTTGATTGGTTGGTTGGTTAGCTCGCAATATTTCTGTTGGTGGTTTTAAGGAGAGGCACGGGGATATCAGATGTTTTCTCTTTTCTTTTTGTCTTTTTATTTTTTTAATGTTTATTTTTATCGTTGTTGCTGTTATTGGCGTCAAAGGTACTGACAGTGGTGATGAGGGTGGTGTCTTGTATATTATTTTGTTCATGCATTTGAATGTAAAGGTGGATGAGTGTGATGGATATGTTTGTGCGTGTGTGTGCGTGCGTGCGTGCATGTGTGTACACCTCTCTCTCTCTCTCTCTCTCTCTCTCTCTCTCTCTCTCTCTCTCTCTCTCTCTCTCTCCTCTCTCCCCCTCTCTCCCTCCCTCCCTCCCTCCCTGCCTCACCACCTCCTATGCTCTCAACCTCAACTCACCAATCTTCCATAATTTTTCCCCCCACCAACCCCCCCCAAAATATATGTAAAAAAAACCCACAAACCAACAGATCATGAAAGATTTCCCGGAAGATCTCCGAGGAGAGATCAGCCTGCACCTCAACAGAGAGATCCTCTCGCTGCCCATCTTCGAGAGCGCCACCCAAGGGTGCCTTCGCTCCGTGGCCCTGCAAACCAGCAGGGTGTTCTTCGGGCCCGGGGAGGTGCTGATCCATAAGGGCGACGCCATCCGCAACATCTACTACGTGTGCAGCGGCTCTATGGAAGTTCTCAAGGACGAGCAGGTCGTTGCCATCCTGGGTGAGTAGTAGGTTGTATCAGAAATGTAATGAATTCGTAGAGGTGTGTGTATATGTGTGTATGTGTGTGAGTGTGGGGGGGGGGTGTATGTGTGTATGTTTGTGTGTGTGTGTTTGTGTGTGTGTGTGTGTATGTGTGTGTATGTGTGTGTGTGTTTGTGTGTGTATGTGTGTGTGTATGTGTGTGTGTGTGTATGTGTGTGTGTTTATGTGTGTGTATGTGTGTGTGTGTGTGTGTGTGTGCGTACACTGTTCCTTCATAGGAAAACACTTCTTATTGTCTTTCACTAATCGTTACGATTTATTTTTTATTTATTTTTATTTATTTATTTATTTATTTTATTCTTTTATATCGAGGATAATAGAATAAGCACTTTATGTGCTTTTTTTTACATTCAGTCCCCCGTGTGTATGCGGTTTTATAAATTCTGTCATCTGTTCCCACCAGCACACACAATGGCCTACTCTTACGATAAGTAATGAAGGCGCCTAGCTTTAAAAGAAAACAACAAAAGTTTTTTCTTTCTTGAAGGCATTTTCCTGACATTCATTTGCCTCGATGCAACCTAGTTACACTTCACGTCAGTTCTTTGATGTCATACCATGTCTTGCTCTCAAAGACAAGCGTCTTTGTTGCTACCCATCTTTCATCATCATCAGTCCTGTGACCTTGGCGGTCGTGGAGGAGACACGAAAGACAATGCCGTGGTAAGCCTCCTCCATCCATCTCGGTCCTCGGCTCTGCGCAGTAGTGCCGAGTCATTCATCCTGGTCCATTCTCTGATGTTGTCCATCATGACTTGTTCTGTCTTCCCCTCTTTCTGCCACCTTCGAGTGTTCCCTGCAGTACTGTTTTTGGCAGAGTGTTGTGGCGGGTGACGTGGCCGAACCATGTCAGCTTTTTCTTCTTGACGATGGTGAGAAGGGGTTCCTGTGGACCTGCCAGCCGTGTTATTTGACTCTTGACAAATTCGTTGGTCTTTCGTTCTCTCCAGGATATGCCCAGCAGTTTTCTATGGCATTTTGTTTCAAATGACTGGATTCGCTTTGCTGTTTCAGCAGTCAATGCCCCCCCCCCCCCCCCAAAAAAAAAAAAAAAAAAAAAAAAACCAGAACTAACTCGCTAAACATCGTCTTTCGATCGCAGGCAAAGGGGACCTGTTCGGATCGGACATCAAGTTTGAAGACCCAGTCACCATCTCGGGAGGGGACGTGCGATCCTTAGCCTACTGCGAGCTGCTGTGCATCAACACCCAGGGTCTGGTGGAGTGCCTGCAGCCCTACCCCGAGTTCTCCGAAAAGTTCCTGTCCGAGTTCCCCAACGACCTCACCTATAACCTCCGTGAAGGCCATGAAGACATTGAGGTGAATAATGGTATTCTTTTTATAATGATAATAATAATAATGTATGGAATTTATATAGCGCTGAATCTTGTAAAGCAACAAATCAAAGCGCTCAGATGATTTTTTTTTTATCGAGGATAATGGAATTAAGCACTTATGTGTGGGGTTTTTTTTTATTACATCCAGTCCCCGTGTGTCTGTGGTTTTGTTCATTTTTTGTCATCTGTTCCCACTGGCACACAAGATGTTCTGCGTGCGTTCGCGCACGGGACCTCGGTTTATAGTCTCATCCGAAGGATACAAGAGAGAAAAAGAGAGGGTAGGTTTGGGGGGTGGGGTGGGGTGGGGGTGGGGGGTTATGGTGGGGTGGGGTGGGGGGGGGGTAGGGGGAGGGGGGTGGTGTAAGGGTTAAAAGTGGTGGGTTAGGAAGGTGGAGACTTGCTCTCTAGGGGATGGGAAGAATATGGGTTGTGTATAGTGTTGTTTTTTTAATTTATTATTTTTATTTATTCTTTTATTTCGAGGATAATGGAATAAGCACTCGTGTGCTTTTTTTCATCCAGTCCCCATGTGTGTGCAGTTTTGTCAATTTTGTCATCCGTCCCCACCGGCACACAATGGCCTACTCTTCCGAAAAGCGGAACGGGTTTTAACGTGTGCGCTAACGTGTGGGTTATAGTGTGTATACGTGTGTTGGAGGTTGGTGTGAAATCACATGTTGATATGGTTCATTATTTTCTGAATATGTGCGGTTTGGGTGGGGTTGTTGTTGTTGTTTTTTTGGGGGGTTGTTTTTTTGTTCGTTTGCTTTTACCTGGGGTTTTTGGTTTTTTGGGGGAGAGGGTGGACGTGAATATAGGTGAAGAGATTATAATGATGGGGTTGGCTTTGCTTTCACGCGTGCGTAAGTTCTTGAATATGTGTGTGCGTGCGCGCGCGCGCGCGTGTGTGTGTGTGTGTTTGTGTGTGTGTGTTTGTGTGTGCGTGTGCATGCGCCTGTGTGCGTGAAACTTCCAAGAAAGCAAACAGAAAATTGCGCCCCTTGATTTTTCAGTTCCATATGTAAACAGACAAAAATGACCAGAAAACCATAGAATAAAATATAATAAACGGATGAAACTAAAATCAGGATTCTGTGTACTTTTCCACGTGCATCATTTTAAATGCAGTTCGTTTTCTATTACCATGTAACAAAAGTTTGCCAAGGTTACCCTAAAAATGTCATCAAGATGATGATGATTTTATTTAAATAGGAGATCTACGCATCTAAACATGGAACTTAACTGTTAATTACTGGGATAGATGATCTCTCAATCGGTTGGTTGGTTGACTGGTTGTTGATTGGCTAGTTGGCTAGTTGGCTGACTGGCTGGCTGACTGGCTGGTTGGCTGGTTGGCTGTATTGTGGTTTATTGGTTAACCTCTAGTACTTAGTTCTTCTATAGTTTGCATGCTTATCTCAATAGCAAATCTAAACGCTTTCTGTTTGTTTAAACAGTTAATTCTGTTTGATAACAGCACGATTGTAGCTGATTTTGGTTTTTAACGCCAAAAAAACAATCAACAAAAACCACACTAAACAATAACGGTGAAATTCTAACGTATAAGAATACTAATAACTTATCCTTTCTTTTTTTAATCGTCTGCTTTCTGAAAAAGTTGTCCGTTATTTTGTTCAGTATGTTCCGAGTTTCCGACGCATTTTCAGGCGGGTAAGGCATTCCTTTGTACGTTAAGGGGTTAAAAAAAAACCTATATAACCGTTCACATTATGCGCACTTTTCCTTTCTTTTTTTGGAGTTTTTGATCATTTCTTGTTCACGTGCATAAAGTATTCATACACAGTTATCTCTCTTGCCTGAGCACCAAGTAGATTTCAAAACAAGAATGCTGGCTATATTTATTTTCTTTGTGTATTACACAGATACAGTGCTGCTTTTCTTTCTTTTTTCTTTCTCTAGTGTCCTGGGGTTGTGGATATTATGATTTCTTTCTCTTACTGTAGCAAACTTACCTGGCTTGTAACTAATAAGAAAAAAAACCCAACTATGTATCTTAACTCACGTGTGTTTATGCCTGCATAGCTTTGACGTACTTCTAGTTTCGGAATGACTAGCTTGTTGCATGAGTAAGATTCAAGCTGGTATTGTCTTTTAGTTGTGTGGGTATGTATATCTGACCAGTTTCTAACAGCAAAGTTCTTTTTTGGGGGGGTCTTTTTTATTGAGAAAAAAAAGTTATCAGCATGTGTAAAAGCTAGAAATCTTTTTATTTTATCTCTGTATTGATTGATTGATTGATTGATTGGTTATTTGTATATGTATGTACCTGTTTTTATGCTCTGTCACATATTCTTTATCTGTTTGTTTATCTGTCTGTCTGCTTGTGTCTGTGCATGTGTATGTGTCATGATAAGTGTTCGTGTCATTATAGATGCACTATATATTATTGTACATCTACTCCTAGAAATATCTATGTGTTAAGTAGCCGCGCTCTTTTCTCTTCATTTTCGTCTGTCTGTCTGTCTGTCTGTCTGTCTGATTGTCTGTCTGTTTGTTTGTCAGTATATCTGTCTATGTATCTTGGTAGTTTTTCCTTGTAACTGCAAAATTCTGTAAAGAACAAGGGCAATCTTTTACCGTGCAAGTGTGTGTGTGTGTGTGTTCACGCTCGCGCGCGTGCGTGCGTGTGTGCATGCTTGCGTGTGTGCTCATGCTTGCGTGTACACGCGTGTGTTTGAGTGTGTGTCTACGTGTGTATGCGTTTGTGCATGTGTAGTGGAGTGTGTGTGTGTGTAGGCATGTGAGAGAGAGATTCTTAACTGTTGATATCAAATAGTCACCAATAATAAATTATATTTGTTTGAAAACGTCTAATAAGATTTCACAATGCATTATAGATATATAATAGGACCTAGAAACGTCCTGTTTGATGCCTTTGACGAATTAAATCCTGAATGACTTTTGTCACCATTTACTGTGTTTGTGGCAGCTTAAGTTCTTAGAGAATGTTTCTATACTGTTGTTAAAACAATCTCTTTAACAGAAAGCGTTCTTTACCTGCAAAATGAAATCGCTGTAATAATTATCAAAAGCGTTTTCAAAGTCAATACACTAACCTAATCTTTTGGTGATTTTATTGCTTACATAACTTTTCTTTTCTAATGGCTGCAGTGTCATAGATAACTATAAACGTGTCACTATCGAATCTGTGCTCTTTAACTTTTTTATCAGATTATTAATTTTGTTTTAATTTTTAAAATACCTTTTCTGTTTAGTACAATAACCAAACTGACCGGTTTTTTTTTATAATGAATCCTACAGAGGACACACGCTATAAGCAATGGTGTGAAATTTTGTATCATCATAGAACAACTCCCCCACCCCACCCCCACCCCCCAAAAAAATTCCCAAATAATGTTTAAAGAAAGAAAGAAAAAGATAAAGAAACCGATCTTACCTTTTTACAAGGAAAGGAAACGGCTGCAATGAATTTCTGTTGGTTAAAACGATTTCAATGTTTGTTGGGGGAGGAGGGGGTCTTGATGTGACATCAACGTTGCCACCTCCACCACCATTCTTCCCCCTCAACCCCCCCTCAACCCCCCCTCCACCCCCCCCCCCCCCCTCCCCACACACACACATACACTCCCAATCAAAAATCTCTCTCACCTCTCTTAAACCCAACACTCTTACCATTGATGGTTACGAACATGTTAATCTTCAAGACTTCTAGAATTTTAAAAAAAAGTTGTTTTTCTAAAATCTCCCTGGGGGGTACATGAACTGTAACAATAGTACAACCCACACCGCAGATTATGGGCAGATGACAAGCACTCGCAAACGACATACACCCCACCGACGACCCAAACTCCGTGGAACTCAATGCCTGCCTATCTATCCTTTCTGCCAGGATGACGACACTCTCTTGCCAGCCGTCAACACCTTGCCCGTCATCTCAGAAGATGAAGAGGAGGAAGAGCTGAGCGACAACGACGAGGTGGACGACCGGCCTCCGCCCACCCCCCGCACCCCCCACACCCCCCACACCCCCCTCACCCCCCTCAGTCTGGGCAAACCCTCGACGGTGATGGAGGAGGAGGAGTCTGAACTGTCGGAGCACTCCACCACCTCCCCGCTCCTGTCCAAACTCTCGGGGAAAACCTCTTTCCCTAATGGAGATATTATCGGAGGACTGAGGTGTGTATTTTGGGTTTCAAGTTGGGTGTGTTTTCTGTTTGTTTTGTTTGTTTGTTTGTTTGTTTAAATGGGGGTGGGGCAGGGGGTCTTTTTTTGCTTTGTTTTCTTTAGGGTGTATTCTTGTGACTGTTTTGTTAGTTAGAATATGTTTAAATTTTGGTCATTTTAAACTTGAATTGGAGGACTGAGGTGTCTATTTTGTTTCGAAGTTGGATGTGTTTTTCTGTTTGTTTGTTAGCTTGTTTAAATGGGGTGGGGCAGGGGTTTTTTTTTTGCTTTATTTTCTTTAGGGTGTATTCTTGTGACTGTTTTGTTAGTTAGAATATGTTAAAATTTTGGTCATTTTAAGCTTGAATTGGAGGACTGAGGTGTGTATTAGGTTTTCAGTTTTGTGTGTGTGTTTAAATGGGATGGGAAGGGTCTTTTTTGGGGTTTTTTTAATTTTCTTCAGGGTGTTTTGTTGTGTTTGTTTATTATTAAAGTCTGTTTGCATTTTTGGTAGTTTTAAACTTGTATTGGAGGAGTGAGTTGTGTATTATACTCTCAAGGTTTTTAATGTTTAAATTGGGGTGGGGGGGTCTTTTTCTTGGGTTTTTTATTTCAAGGTACTATGTTGTTTTTATGGGGTTTGGGGTTAAATTTTTTGTTTTCATTTGGTGATTTTAGATTTAAAATTCAAAGGAAGGTGAATAAGGAGAGGGATTATTAAAAAGCATTAACAGAAGACTGAGAAATAACCCTAATCATTGTCTATAGGGGGAGGGGGTGTTTGTGTGTGTATGTGTGCGTGCGTGCGCGTGCCCAAAGCACATTCCCCAAGATATACTTGAATGACCGAAGTATGTATTATATGTTTGTTAAGGGTATAAGGATATATTATTTGCATTGGTTGGGGTAGGATTGGGTTTGGGTTGGGTTTTGTTGTTTGGGGTTTTCGGGGGGTTTATGCGGGTGTATCGCTATATTTCTCTTATATTACTCACTGTGTTGTTAAAAGCTAGAGTGTTAACAAGAATGTGTGCATATATTTTATGATTTAAGGGGGGGATACTCTTCCCAACATCTCTGGACTTTTTGTTGTTGCTTTATATTGAAGCTGAAAACGGATTGTTTAGATAAAATCTTGTCTATCATCTGTATAAGTAATTAACTTTTATAGGGGGCTAGTCAGAGGTAGTTTAACTTCATGTAATATGCATGTTTGATAGTACTAAAAAGTGACAGATTGCCTTTGATATAAGAGTACAACTATCACTTCTATCACTGATTGACTTTTAAAAAACGTATATTAATTAAAAGGTTAAGTAGCTAGTTAGACTGTAAGTCAGAGCTCTCCTAGATCCTGGACAAGCACATTCTGGAATCGGACCTGAAGCTGTGGAATGCATGACCATTTCTGAGAGAGAGGAAAGTACAAAGTTCCAGATAGCTGGATATGAAAGAATATTGCAGAGAATATTGATCATTTTCTTTTTTCTTTTTTTTTGGTTCCTTAGCTACAGGTCCAAGGTTCACCAAAGGTGAGATTTTGCATATGCGACGGGGTTTGTTTGCCCTCCATTCATGTAGCCGCATTCCGACTTCGGGGATGATGTGTCAACACAACACCAGTGTGCATGCTGCCTATTACTTCATGTTGTCATCAATTCCTACTGACACGCGATGACCTCCGAACGATGGAGCAGGTTTTACCGTAAGCCAGAAGATGTTCTGCGTGCGGTGGCACTCGGAACCTCGGTGCATAGTCTCATCTGAAGAACTTTCTGGGGAATGGACTTTGTACTGATGTTGATTCCAGGCGGAAAATCCCCTTTAACGGGTGCATCCATAGTGGTTCGATCCCGGGCCGTCAGATCACGAGCACAATGTTCTAACCACTATGTTATCCCCCCCTTCCTCCCTCCTCCCCCCACCCCCCACCCCTCCCTACACATACACATACTTCTCCGGGTTGATAATCTAATATGAAGTTAAGTACCTGAGCCCGGCTTCCTTCCTCTTTTGGAGGGGGGAGAGAATCTTGATCTGAAAACTATTGTTGTTACCCTCCTTCCTCTTCCACTCCCGTATGAAATATTTTTAAAAAATTATGTCAAGAATGTTCCTGAGTCTGGTTGTATTAACGACGTTGCATAGCATGTTTTAGCATGTTGTCACATTCTTACACTGTGTATATGTACATCTCTCTCTATCTCTATGTGAATGTCTCACTGTGTATCTGATACATGATGTGTGCATCTCTTTTAATAATATCTGTTTGTTTGGGGTTTTTTGGGTGTGTCATCTGTCTAATATCTGACCGTGTCCATTATCCTTTCCATGCAGACTTGCTAAGAATCTTCGAGAATCTAAACTCGCTCGTCTCTTTCGCTCCAGCAGTTTAGGCGGAAGGTATAACGATGGTGGTAGCATTACTGAGTGTGTGTGTGTGTTTTGACGGGTAGCATTCTCTTTTGGATGTGTTTTGACCTCAGCGTTTGATGTGTATTGATGGCAGCGTTTGATGTGTATTGATCACAGCATGTAGTGAGTTTATTGATTGCTTGATTATGTGTTTCTGTGGAGAAAGTACCGGTTGTTGGGGTGTTTTTTTGCAGTGTGTTTCCATACTGTGTGTATTACCAACACTTTTGTATTACAGTGCACCAAGTTGCTTTGGGCATAAGAAAATGGTTTGCAGCTAGATGGATGGATGAATGAGTGGAGAGATGAATGTGTAGATGGGTGGAGGGAGGGGGAAGCAGGGTGGGAGGGGGGATCCCAGGATAAAGGGAGGGAGGGAGGAAGTGATGGATGGATGGATGGATGGACGGACGGACGGACGGACAGACGGACGGACGGATGGACGGACGGATGGATGGATGGATGGATGGATGGATAGATGGAAGGATGGATGGATGGATGGATGGATGGTTTTGAATGTCTGTCTTATTATCTTTTTGTTTATAACGTTTTGTTTGATGAATTTAGAATTTTTGTATGCACTTACTCACTCGCTTCTTAGTGCATTCACTTTCATAGACTTGCATTAGGCAGTTGTGCGTGCTTTTGAAGAAATGTACATGTCGTTTACTTTGTTAAATGGCTTTTATTTTAGTTTGCTAGTTAGTTAGTAATTTAGTGAGTTAGCTATCTAGTAATTTAGTTGTTTACTTACTTACTTACTTAGCTAGATAGCTGGCTAGCTAGCTAGTTAGCTAGTCAGTTTGTCAGTTGGTCAGCTTGTTAGTTTGCTAGTGCGTTAGTTCGTTTGTTAATTATTTAGCTAGTTAGTTAGATGGTCAGTTAAATCGTTAGCTTGTTATCTACATATATAATAAACTACTTTGTCATCTAGCTAGATACTTGATTAATTAGATAATTTGGTAAGTGGGTAGGTTTGTAGGAGGGTAGGTAGGTAGGTAGGTAGGTAGGTAGGTAGGTAGGGTAGGTAAGCAGTTGTTTTTTCCTCTGACATTCAGTCAGATTTTGCAGACTGTACCATTCCTGAGTATTTTTCTGTTCTATTTTGAATAGACAAAGACATCTAATTCCGAGTTAGTGATGCTTAAGCTGAGCAACAACTGGTTGTACACGTAAATGGGAAGATAACTATAACAAAAGGGAGACCACTGCGCAAAAAGACGTAGACAAATTGTCCGTGTACACACACTCATACACCTACACGCAACAGCGATTGCGAAACGGTGTGAAAACGATGGTTTCAATTCAAGATTTGTGACTTCACATATTCAAGCGTATTTTTTTGTAACGCCTTTGACTGGCATATTCGTTGGTGGGTTGTTAACATTAGCATTACTGAAATGAAGTTAGACCTATATCTCTAGGATTTTTTGAAGAGGGACAAATTTCGTACTTGTTCTGTCTTGTTGAAAATTGTATTACTGCTGTTATATGCATTTCATTTTACAGATATGTGGTATGTACTAGATGCATAGCACTGAGATTTTTTTCCCTATTGCGCATAGTTTTATTATACTGGTCTACAAAGGAAACGCTTATATCAGTCCCTGTTAAAAACTAATTTTATTGTACAAAGAGAATTGTGACTGCTTTAATTTGTTTCAAGTTTATTCACCTTAAGTGATATTAGACTATTAATAATATTAAATGGAGAAGAGGGGGGGGAGTTAACTGAGTTGAATCAACGTGGCTGAGCGATTAAATTTCACGATCATAAATCAATGGTGGATGGAGAAATGACTTGTGATATGTCAGTAACTGTAGGTGTCTGTGCATGCACTTCAACAGACTTGAGTAAGTCACTGTCAGTGCCATAATCATTATATACAAAAAATCGAAACGGGACATCGAAAGAGAATAATTATGCTCACGAGATAGTAAATGAGAGCATGCACATGTTACATTTGGGGAATTTTTCGAAGGTCTATTCACTACTAGGTAATCTGGGGAATCATATTTTTTTAGTTTTCCAAAATTTCAACAAAGTTTGTGGACCAAACATGAGATTTACATAGAATAAAACAGTATTTGACTTTCCTTAAAAAACATGGCAGAATAACATGTAATTTTTCAATATTGCATTTATTTTAAAAGCATCCAGCTTCACCTTAGATTCTGACAAATTCTTCCGACCGCCTTTCTTTACTAGTTTGTCTTCTATGTTTCATTATCACTCGCTTTCCCCAAGCCGATGTTTAGCAGCATCGAGCATGGTTACCAAGTTGGAGGGAGGAGGGTAGCCGTTTGTACGTCTTGGCTTCAATATATTCCCCCAGTTCACCCAGTTGTAAATGGATACCTGCCCTCTTTAGGGTCAGGGAAGGTAAAGCAGTGAGGGAGAGGAGATGGGCAACGCTCTCAATATGCTGGCCCCTGAAGAAGCTGAAGTCTTTGACACCTCGTTCCCCTACAACCACATAGGTTATGGTACACCTTTATTTTTTAACCTTTACCTCTATGTTGTTCTATTGTGTGAATAATCCAGCAAAGTTCTTTCCCGGATCCTCTTGAAATAATGATGTTACAAGATTCCTAATTTCAAGCTATGAAAACTTACCAAGAGAATCGGAAATTAGCAACATGAAATCCTGCCCTATACTCTAGGCTACTTAGCATTTTCTGAATTTCTGTGTACAGTAAATTGTGCCCTGAACTAAGATGGGACTCTACGTAGAACGCCTTTCCTGTGTGGACCAGAAGTGGTTGTTTCTTTAAAATGTGCACGCTGTTTCCCTAACACTATCACAGCATGGTTGTTGTGGTTTTCAACTTAGACATTTACTGATTGTTCATGATTGCCTCAGATTTTCTTGAAAGTGATAGGGAAGATACCTAAAGGAAGGCGGTGGAATATGAGACGGGAGAGAAGATGGGATGTGTGTGTGTACGTGTTGTTTATGTGTTAGTAATTTTCTGTGATAGCATAGCACAATGGTTACTGTAAGATTTTGCGCTACACTAGGTTAATTCATTAGGATGTTTGGCGCTCTCTCTCTCTCTCTCTCTCTCTCTCTCTCTCTCTCTCTCTCTCTCTCTCTCTCTCCTCTCTCTCTCTCTCTCTCTCTCTCTCTCTCTCTCTCTCTCTCTCTCTCTCTCTCTCTCTCTCTCTGTCTCCTTCTCTGTCTTTCTCTCTGTTTATCTCTGTCTCTCTATGCCTGTATCTATCTCTCTCTCTCTCTCTCTCTCTCTCTCTCTCTCTCTCTCTCTCTCTCTCTCTCTCTCTCTCTCTCTCTCTCTCACTCTCTCTGCGATGCAGGACACAATATCTAAACACACTCTCTGCCAGAGTAATGCATACAAGGCATCAGGCTACTATAGTTGAGAGTAGCTGCAAGACATCAATGTGACTGCGATCTCTGTCTGTGTATCCTAATATAATAATATCATAGTATCTAACCCACACATACCCGTGATTGAGTTGGTTGTGATGTAGCAGCAATCTGCACGATGCAGCTAGCTATGTTTACAAGATCCCCTTCTGAAGATTGATTCTGTGGCAGACAAGTATTGTAGATTATCATGGTTATTATGGAAAAATTTACACAGTTATTTGCTTTTCATATTTTCAAATCCAAACCTAATTTTATCCATGCGTCTGACCCAGCATAAAATCTCTCTCAGTCCTTGATCTAAACAAAGAGGCCAAGACCTGTGTTCAAGTGCTATACTTTGAAGTGTTATGTTTAAGATTGTCTTCTATTTTTTTCTATTTTATTCTTTTATATAATAATAATAATAATAATAATAATGTATGGAATTTATATAGCGCTGAATCTTGTAAAGCAGCATATCAAAGCGCTCAGATGACATGATTTTTTTATTATTTATTTATTATTTTATATCGAGGATAATGGAATAAGCACTTATGTGCTTTTTTTACATCCAGTCCCTGTATGTATACAGTTTTGTAAATTTTTGTCATCTGTTCCCACCGGAACACAATGGCCTACACTTACGATAAGCGGAACAGGATCTAACGTGTGCGCAAGATGTTCTGCATGCGTTCGCACACGGGACCTCGGTTTATAGTCTCATCCGAAGGACTTTTGGGGAGAGTGGAGTCTGCACTGATTTTAACTCCAGGGAAAAAAAATCCCCTTGAACCGGAATCGAACCCGGGTCGTCAGATTGCGAGTGCAATGTTCTGACCACTAGGCTATCCCGCCCCCCCCCCCCCCACCCCCCCCCCCCACCTTCAAGTATGACAAGCCAGCTCTTAGCATAACAATGTGTATTCCTCTCCATTAAACGAGACAGCATACTCTGAAGTCGGAGTATGGCTGCCTGCGAGCATGCGAAACTACTCAAAAAACAGCCATACATACTCGCAAAACTTATCATCCAGTGTCTGTACTTAAATATCTCACGACGATTCCCTGCTAGTGATGAGGGAGTCAGAGTGCATTATGATGGCTGAAACTCACGCTGTCAAGCTGGGAAACATCCAACAACAACAACAACAACAACAACAACAACATTCCACATGCGTGCGCATTCATCTCTGACATATCTCCGAAGTCGGAATGCAGATGCCGTAACGGGGGTCAAAAATGGTCACATTCGCTAAAATCTCACCATTAATAAACCTCGAAGCTCTAGTTTAGGAGCGAAATGAACATCTTAATACTAATATTAATACTTATAATGACAATAATAATAATAATAATAATAATATAATAATAATAATAATAATAATAATAATAATAATAATAATAATAATAATATATGGAATTTATATAGCTTGCACTCTTACACTCTTGTGGGTTTTTTCAGAGGGGGGGCGGCGGGGGATGGGGGGGGATTTTTTAAATATCTCAAGTTACGAGTTAAAAAAACAACACTGTAATTGAATAATACGATGTGACTGATTTTGG
>CM054135.1:41573738-41586238 GCA_028751875.1 Rapana venosa
TTCTGAACGTTGTTTTGAATTATCTGTATAATAAAAAATAAAAAAGAGTGGTACTGATTCCGCTGACAATTATAAGATACATTATAATTGTGAATATCACAATTTACTTGAGTTTTTTTTTGGATACACTTTCGTTTCATGTATCATATCATTCTCTCTCTCTTCTCTGCTCTGTGTGTGTGCTCTCTCTCTCTCTCTCTCTCTCTCTCTCTCTCTCTTCTCTCTCTCTCTCTCTCTCTCTCTCTCTCTCTCTCTCTCTCTCTCTCAAAATGCTTGGAGAAATCAACCGACTTAAATTTTCAATATTTGTTATAACAAAAAGAGAAAGGTCTCAAATCGATGTTTGTGTGTGTGTGCGTGCGAGTGTATATATATATATATATATATATATATATATATATTTATATATATATATATATATATGTGTGGTGTGTGTGTGTGTGTGTGAGAGAGAGAGAGAGAGGAGAGAGAGAGACGCGGAGATGCCAAGGTCTTTTGTTGTGATAAAAACCAAAAATTGCGATAAAATCCAACACAATGTTGTAAGTACATTTCCTTGCGTTTTCTTCCCCACCCTTCCTCATACCCACCCACCCGTACTAACTACCCACCTACCCCTTCATCATTCCCATAGCGTGTGTGTGTGTGTGTGTGTGTACCTGGATTGAAAATGAATAAAAGCAAGGGTTAGGGTGGGATTTTTTCCGGGTTATTTTCTTTTTTTCTGATAACAAACAAGTACACTTAACACTATTTTCCCCGTTCTGCTAACTAGAAACTATTACATTTCATGTAGACAGTCGCGTCTTTTTTTCTGCATTTTTTTTCTTTTATTTTTATCTATTTACCTTTTTCTACTTACTTCCTATTTTTTTCCTACCTTATTTCATTTTTTATTTTCTTTCATTCTTTTTTCTTCTTTCTTCTTTGTCGTTTCTTTCTCTTCATTTCTGTCCTTCATTTGGTTTCTTTGCTTATCTGCTTTTTTTTCTTTCTCTTTGTTTTCAACATTCTTCCATAAAAATTGGTCATGCTTTTTCTTCTTCTTTCTAAACAGAGAGTTAGAGACGACAGAGCCACGATGTAAGATGGTAGAGTTTAGAAAGAAAGGTGCTGTTTTCATTTTGTGTGTGGAGGGGGGTGGTGGCTGTGTGCGTGTGTTGTTTTATTTTGTTATGTTTTTTGTGGGTTTTCTTTATAGTTTGGGGTGGGGGGTTCTGGGGTGAGTGGGTGGGGGGGTATTTGTATTTGTGCTGTTTTTTTGTTTGGGATTTTTTGTTTTGCTTTGCTGGGTTTTTTGGAGGTGCTTTTTTTGTTGGTTTTTTAAACATTATTTGAATACTCACCTAGCCTATGAGCCTGTTCGTAAGATGGATTTTTGATGTGTTGATTAATAACTAATTTGCTACTTTGTTGATTGATTCACTGATTTTTTTAAAAAAATTTTGGGTTGATATAATGACCGTAGTCTATCAGACAATTCGCATTTTGAACAGTCATGTGTTTTCTCCCTTTAGTTTAAGCAAGGTTTATTTTCTCCCTTTGCTCAGTCTTGAAATGTTTCTGTTGGTGGAGTTGTTGTTTTTTTTTGGGGGGGGTGGGGGGTGCTTTGTTTATTGTTTTTTTGTTTTGTTTTGTTTCTTTGCAGGTGACTTATTTGTCTCTATTTTTATTAGTGTTTATTTATTCAGCGACTAATACATTCATATAGTTATTTCCTCGTGTCCGTTACGTTTTCTTCTTTTTTTTTAAATCGGGGTGGTTTTTTTTTTAATATGTCTGCTACTTCTATTATTACCCGAGTGCTGGATGGAAAAAAAAAATCTTGTGCTTATTTTATTACCCTTAGAAAATACAACTTCGTTATCGTTAGCTGTCGTTATAAGATTTTCTAGTATTTAGCTTTCATTTAGTAATATAAGCTTGAGTTTAGGCTATCTATTTTATTTGTTTAGTCTTTTTTTTTAAATTTACTCTCTTTAGTTCATTCGTTTCAATTATTTTTCTACTTATTTCAACTGTTCATTTATTTGTCGAACTTGTTTCCTTCCTCTCATCTATTGACCTTTTCATTGCTTTTACTCGTTTGATACTGACGACCTTGTTCAAATGCTTAAAATGTCGAGCTTGTTTTTGTGTTCCGTTGAGTGATCAAAATGCAAACTTAACTCATATTGCCTTTTTCTGTAATGTTCTAAAACAAATATCGATGATTGAATCGTTAAACTAATAACAATGATTTTCTTTTTCAATTCGAAAAACTACAGAATTTGTTTTTCGTTTTTTTTATTGTTTTATAAATCACACCCGAGAAGTGATATTCTGTAGTCGGTTATTAAATTTATCAGATTAGAATTTTTGCTGCTTTTTTTAACGGGGGTGAGGGGGTGTATTTTTTATTTGGTTTTGGGGTGGAGAAAGGACGGGGTTTTGTATTGTAAATTCTCACATAACCTGATACAGTTTTGTGTTATTATTTGCTCACGATGCGGTTGTTTTTGTTATTATTTTTTTTCTTGAGTGACATCCTAAGTTTCATGATCGTTTTTGGATGGATTATTTTATTTTTTAACCACCCCCTCCGACTCAACTTTCCCATTCCACTCCTCCGTACTATCTACCCTACTTACCTATCTACAATGTTTTGGTTTTTTGGAAATGTTACTATTGACTACTTCGACGGGGGTGGTGATGGTGGGGGGAGGGAGGGAGGTTGTTTTCCATTTTCCTTCTTCTTTTTGGGGAGGGGTGGGGTGGGGTGGAGTGGGGGGCTAAATTTCTTTTTTCACTTCTGAAATGATGACTAAACTGGCTAATCTGTAACTTCACTGACAAATAATATCATTATGAATAAAGTGATGGCGAAACCCGTGTTGTTATTGTATGATGTGGTATGATTGTAAAAAGAAATATTATGTTGTTCCTGTCTTTTTCTGTTCCTATCTCTGTCTCTGTCTGTCTGTCTGTCCGTTTGTCTGTCTGTCTGTCTCTCTCTCTCTCTCTCTCTCTCTCTCTCTCTCTCTCTCTCTCTCTCTCTCTCTCTCTCTCTCTCTCTCTCTCTCTCTCTTTCTCTCTGGTTTTTATAACATTGTATGTCCCAATAGGGCTGTCCAAAACCATACTGCAGGGAACAGTGCAGGGAAAGAGAAGGCGAGGCAGACAGAGGAAGAAATGGGCAGACAACATCACTGGAATGGACAGGGAAGAGCTTCTCCACAACCCAGGCACTTGCACACAACCGCCACAAATGGAGCCAGCTGGTGCAACGTTCGTCAATGCAGTGCCCCTACGACCCCGGAGGGGGTTATGGGAGCAGATGAGATGAGATCAGACTCCCAATAGGTGTGTGTGGTGTGTGTTCGTGACATTTTTATTTGAAGTTATTATGGAATGTTTTAACCAATATGAAATGTAGCTTTTTTGTGTGTCTTTCGAGATTATGATACGTATTAATCTGCCTGTCAGTAATGTAATTGCCCTTCATGGGATGATTAAAGTGTTTTTGACTTGACTTCTCTCTCTCTCTCTCTCTCTCTCTCTCTCTCTCTCTCTCTCTCTCTCTCTCTCTCTCTCTCTCTCTCTCTCTCTCTCTCTCTCTCTCTCTCTCTCTCTCTTCTCTCTCTCATCTGCCTCTGTCTCTGCCTCTGCCTCTGCTTCTGTCTCTATCTAGAAGGTATTTTTTTCAATGTATCTTAAACAAAACCTAACTGTGAAAGGTATTTTTCAAAGGCAGCTGCATAATGTCCAAACATTATCCATAACCAACCCCACAGTGTCAGCGCAAGGTAACCTGAAATCTGCCCCAAGGGAAGCAACTTCATTGCCTTGTGATGGTAAGTTAAAATGAGTTGTGTCTCTTGAAATAACCATCGCATACTCGTTCATAGTAATGCCTAAATCACGCAGTCTGCATCACTTCTAACGGTAAAATCGACAGACACTGCCGCAATCTTATATGTGGGTAAAAATGATCGCATCCTTCTGGAAATTCTATGCCAGAAATATCCTCTTTTCTATCCCTCTCTTTGTTTCTGCCTCGCTCTTTTTCGTCGTGTCACTCCCTTCTTGTCTATATTTCCTGCCTTCTTGGTCCATTCTCCTGCCTCTTTTTTTGTTTTGCCCCCCAGAAAGACTTAAAAGATAACCATTCTCTCTGTTTTATGCCGAAGTCGGATGCGCTGAGCCTGACTCTTAACGGCAGCGTGACTCTTTTTTTTTCTTTTTTTTTGCTCATGAGTGTAACAGACAATTATAGTTGCTGTCTGAACATTTATTTATTTTTATTTTATTTATTTATTCTTTTATATCGAGGACAATGGAATAAGCACTCATGTGCTTTGTTTTACACCCAATCCCCGTGTGTATGCGGTTTCGTAAATGTTATCATCCGTTTCCACCGGCACACAATGGCCTACTCTTCCGAAAAGCGGAACAGGATTTAACGTGTGCGCAAGATGTTCCGCATGCGTTCGAACACACGGGGCCTCGGTTTATAGTCTCATCCGAAGGACTTTTTGACGAAGAGAAAGACAGCCAAACTCCAGAGGCCCTGACAAGTTAATGCTGTGGTACGCTTGGGGCCCTGCAGGGATCCGAAGAGCTTGACCCTCATCGACAGGTCAGTGGGCCAGATATCGGCCCTCAGGGTTTTTTGGGGTGTGTTGGACGGACAGGTCTGGCTGGAGGAAGTGTTCCTCCACTGTCATGGGAAAAGTGCCACAAGGAGGTTGCAGCGATGATGCCTGGTTAATAATGTAACAATGAAGAACAAACAGGATAAAAACGAATTATGAGTTGGGGTGGAAATAATGGGGTTGGGGAGGTGCGGGGGAGGGGGGGGGGGGGGGGGGTAGGGGGAGGGGGAGGGAGTTGCAGAGAAGGGGGTGGTGGAGGGATAGGGACGGTTGGGGGGGGGGGGGGGGGGGCGGGGAGACAGCTTTATATGCTTTGGGGGGAGGTAGGGGATGATGATTAATGTTATTGCATGCAGTATTGGGGTGATTGTGTTTAGCCTCCTGCGGGAGGGAGAGAGAGGAAGGCGGGGGAAGGGGGGGGGGGGATGGGGGGCGGGGGGGGGGGGGGGGGGGGAAAATGTTATCGTTTGATCACAGGTGATTGGCTTTGCATAACTATATCAGACTCTGTGTGTGTGTGTGTGTGTGTGTGTGTGTGTGTGTGTGTACGTGCGTGCGTGCGTGGTGTGTGTGTGTGTGTGTGTCTGTGTGTGTGGAGTGTGTGTGTGGTGTGTTTTGTTGTTATTGTTGTTGTTGTTGTTGCTTCGATTTTACGTCTGTTCACTCAAAGTGTGTGTGTGTGTGTGTGTGTGTGTGTGTGTGTGTGTGTGTGTGTGTGTGTGTGTGTGTGTGTGTGTGTGTGTGTGTGTGTGTGTGTGTGTGTATGTGTGTGTGTCTGTGTCTGTGTGTGTGTGTGTGCTCGCGCGCGCGCACGCGTATGCGCTCACTCAAATAGACATTGAACACTTTTTTTATATGGAATGACCAGAAACATTTATCCTACATCTTTTGATGAGCTTTCTGGTGCTCTTTGCTTATAAAACAATTTGACACACACTAATCTACATCCGATATAAAATCGATTTTAACCACTCGACCATTGTGCGCAGTCAATGATATGGAAACTTGGAATAAGTGCAAAGGCCTTTAGGGTATTGCTGCAAGTGATAGAACATGCTGATGTCATCGTTCATGCATTGTCTGCTTGTCTGCCAGCAGAACATAACAACAGACATACGGCGAATTGAATGAATGAATGAATTATTATTGCCTACAGGTCTTACCCTTGTGTGTGTGTGTGTGTTTTGTGTGTGTGTGCGTGTGTGTGTGTGTGTGTGTGTGTGTGTGGTGTGTGTGTGTGTGTGTGTGTGTGTGTGTGTGTGTTGTGTGTGTGTGAGGGGGGGGGGGGGAAGGGAGTGGAGAGAGGGATGTGTGTGTGGAGGGGGGAGGGGAGAGGCGGCAGAGGGAGGGGGCAGGTGTGCGTGTGTGTTAGTGTGTGTTTGTGAGTGTGTCTGTGTCTGTATCTCTGCGTGTCTATTTTTATTTTTATTCTTTTTATTTTTATTTATTCTTTTATATCGAGGATAATAGAATAAGCACTCATGTGCTTTTTTTACATCCAGTCCCCGTGTGTATGCGGTTTTGTAAATTCTGTCATCTGTTCCAACCGGCACACAATGGCCTACCCTTCCGAAAAGTGGAACAGGATTTAACGTGTGCGCAAGATGTTCTGCATGCGTTCGCACACGGGGCCTCGGTTTATAGTCTCATCCGAAGGACTGTGTCTGTGTGCCTGTCTATGAGAGAGGAGAGAGAGAGAGAGAGGAGAGAGAGAGAGAGAGAGAGAGAGAGAGAGAGAGAGAGAGAGAGAGAGAGAGAGAGAATTTCCCCTCATCTAGGTGCTTTGGGTTCGAACCGGCGTTTTTCAGATCATGAGAATGATGCTCAAAGTACAGAGCTATTCTACTCCCACAAAATGAAGAACAGGGCGAAAGAGAGACAGACAGAAGAGCACACACACACACATACACACATATACACACGCACGCACACATACACACACAAACACATACATAAACGCGTGCGTGCGCACGTACTCACGCGCACACACACACACACACACACACACACACACACACACACACTGGGGGACGGGATAACCTAGTTGGTCAGAGTTTGCGAAGAATAGGAAGAACAGGTCATTGTGTGCCGGCGAGAACGGATGACAGAATTTACAAACTGCATACACACGGGGACTAGATGTAATAAAAGCACATAAGCGCTTATTCCATTATCCTCGAAATAAAAGGATAACATACGATATGAATAAAAAATATAAAACAAATTAACACACACAACACAAAACAAAACAACACAACACAAACAAAACAACACAACACAACGCAACGCAACACCCAACACAACACACACACACACACACACACACACACACACACACACACACACACACACACACACACAGCCATACAGGTACACAATAGTTGAAGCAGAGACGGTTAACAGACTGGAGTAAAAGCAGCAATTTTCCGCTAAATTGCCAACTCTCCCTTTATCTCACCTGCTGTTCTCACTACAGAGAGAGAGAGAGAGAGAGAGAGAGAGATGGAGAGAGAGAGAGAGAGAGAGAGAGAGGAGAAGAGAAGAGAGAAAGAGAGAGACAGAGACAGAGAGACAGAGAAGAGAAGACAGACAGAAGAGACAGAGAGAGAAGGCAGACAGACACACAGACACATAGACAGACGAGAACAGAGGACAAAGACAGACAGAGGCAGCAGAGCAGACAGACAGGTAGACAGGCAGGCAGACAGAGAAACAGAAGAGATGCAGAGAGAGATGCAGAGAGAGACAGATAGCAGTGTCAGAGAGAGAAACAGACACAAACAGACAGACAGAAGCAGCGACAGACAGACAGGCAGGCAGGCAGGCAGGCAGACAGAGAAACGGAGATGCAGAGAGAAACAGATACAGAGTGAACAAGAGAGACAGAGACTCGGTGATAGAAAGACGAAGAAAACAGAGCTGAGAGAGAGACAGAGACAGACAGATCAGACAGAGACAGACAGGGAGGCAGACACACAGACAGAGACAGACAGAGAGACAGACAGATACACAGACAGACAGACAGATCAGACACACTGACAGACACACAGACAGACACACAGACAGACACACACAGACAGACAGACACACAGACAGACAGACACACAGACAGAGACAAACAGACAGCCAGCCACAGACCGACCCACAGACCGACCGACAAGCAAAAAGAGAAGGGAGGTAAAACATCAACAAGGTCTACAAGGTGCAAGACGCTTTTCCCTCCCTTTAATGATCACTCTCCGTGTCGCCTTGTTTCTTTGTAATAGCTGCGCTAGACGAAATAATGTTCTGTTGAGATCGTTATGGGGGCTTACACACTGGCTGCTGGCTGGTGAGGGTGGTGGTGAGGGTGGGGGTGGTCGTGGGGGGGGGGGGGGGGGGGGTGATTGTGTGTGTGGGTGGGTGGGGGGATGGGGGGGATGGGGGATGGGGGATGGGTGGGGAGTGATGATGATCGCGTGTGTATTGGAAGGGGTGTAGGGCATTGAGGGGGAGGGAGGGGAGGGGATCGTGTGTGTGTGTGTGTGTGTGTGTGTGGTGTGTGTGTGTGTGTGTGTGTGTGTGTGTGTGAGTGTGTGTGTGTGTGCGTGTGTGTATGTGTGTGTGTGTGTGTGTGTGTGTGCGTGTGTGTGTGTGTGTGTGTGTGTGTTGTGTGTGTGTGTGTGTGTGTGTGTTGTGTGTGTGTGTGTGTGTGAGTGTGGTGTTGGTGTGGTGTGTGTGGTGTGTGTGTGTGTGTGTGTGTGTGGTGTGTGTGTGTGTGTGTGTGTGTGTGTGTTGTGTGTGTATTCATACTGTGCTAAGTCTGTAAGATTTCAAAACACTTAAGGAGAAGACGGACATGAACATCTTCAGAGTTATCTTTCGTTCTGTTTTTGTATATATCTTATATATATATATATATATATTTATTAATATATATATATATATAATATATATATAATATATATATATATATATATAGAGAAGAGAGAGAGAGAGAGAGAGAGATACATACATACATACATACATAGACAGACAGACAGACAGACAGACAGATAGATAGATAGTGAGATAGAGAGATAGGTAGATAGAGAGATAGAGAGATAGAGAGAGAGATAGATAGATAGATAGATAGATAGATAGATAGATAGATAGATAGATAGATATAGATAGATAGATAGATAGATAGATAGATAGATAGATAGACAGACAGACAGATAGATCGACAGACAGATAGAGATATAGAGAGATAGAGAGACACAGAGACACAGAGAGATAGAGAGATAGAGAGAGAGAGAGAGATAGATAGATAGATAGATAGATAGATAGATAGATAGATAGATAGATAGATAGATAGATAGATAGATAGATAGATAGATAGATAGATAGATAGATAGATAGATAGATAGATAGATAGATATTATATAATAGGTCATTGGTCTTTGTTATCAAAGCTTTCTGTGTGTATGAAACAACTGATGAAAATAATGTCCAAAATATTGCGGGGTTGGATGGGGGGTGTCTTTTTTAAGAAAATGCTATACTGGTGTGTGTGTTTGGGAGGGGGGCGGGGGGGGGGTGAGGTGTTTTGTTTTGCTTTTTTGTTTATTCCTCAGCTAGAGCTTTAGGATTCTGTTCTTTTTTCTCTTTTATATCGAGGATAATGGAATAAGCACTTATGTGCTTTTTTTTTTTTACATCCAGTACCAGTGTATATGCAGTTTTGTACATTCTGCCATCTGTTCCCACCGGCACACAATGGCCTACTCTTACGAAAAACGGAACAGGATTTAACGCGTGTACAAGATGTTCTGCGTGCGTTTACACACGGGGCCTCGGTTTATATAGTCTCATCCGAAGGACTTTTGGGAGAGAGTGGAGTCTGCACTGATGTTATCTCCAGGGGAAAATATCCCCCCTTGAACGAGAATCGAACCTGGATCGTTAGATTGCGAGCGCAATGTTCTCTAACCACTAGGCTGTCCCGTCCTCCAATTCATGAATAGTGAGATTTTCTTTTTTTTTTTCTTTTTTTTTTTTTGCTGCCTCATCTTCTGACGACCCCTCGACCTACTGCTCCCACACTGCTCATCTCCATCTCCCCGCCACAGCCACACCCAGATTCACTGTGTCTCATCCTCAGGGTCGGAAGTCCACAGGGAGCCCATCACTATCAGGCCGCCGTGGGGCCACCAGCCAGAGGGGCCCTGCACTGCTGCTGGGTCACTTTGGTGGTGTTCAGTGGTGCCTGTTCTGAGCTAACATACGCAGGACACCACCTACTAAGCCCCCTACTAACGACAGTATTAGCTCAGTCGCGGAGCCAGACTGAGTGAGTTGCCCACCCGAGGTGGCAACCACCACAACATCCCTCCAACGACCATCCCCCGCGAACCTCCAACCCCAAAGGCTTTGACACAAACTCACCACAGGCACAGAAGTGTATGGGCAAACCGAATCTGAGGTCACCATGAGACCAGAGAAACCGGGACCACCGAATCAGAGGCAATTTTTTTTTTAAATGCATGATGATCAATGACAATGAGGATGACGTAATGATGCTGCTGTGGCAGTGCATATGCTTTGAGACTACTTGACAGGGTTGTACTCTACGCTTACTATCATAATATATCCCGGCGTCAACCGGGCCCGAGAGATACAGACACCTGCAGTGCTGGTCAGGTAATTTGAGCAACACTCTCAAACTCGCATCCGTTAAGTGGATGAAGCTCGACTGTGTGGTCCCAGTCTTCCCACTGAGCCCACAGCACACTCACTCTGGGTAGGAGCCGGCCGGAGTCCGAAAAATCCCTATGACTCTTATGGGAATCGAACCCGCGACCTTCCAGTCCGTAACCCAAGGCGCTAACCACTGCGCCATGGCGGCTGGTAATAGTGAGATTTTCGCCTTTGCTACCGTTTGGCCCACTATCGAGGTAATGATGTATGGAATTTATAATGATGTATGGAATTTATATAGCGCTGAATCTTGTAAAGCTACAAATCAAAGCGCTTTTTTTTTATGCGTGTGTATGCGGTTTTTTAATTTTGTCTGTTCCCACCGGCACACAATGGCCTACTCTTTCGAACAGCGGAACAGGATTTAACGTGTGCGCAAGATGTTCTGCATGCGTTCGCACACGGGGGCCTCGGTTTATATAGTCTCATCCGAAGGACTTTGACATTCAGTTCGATTTTTTGGTCAAACTGGGAAGAAAGGGCGAGGCTGGGAATCGAACCCAGAACCTCACGATTTACTTGTTGGCAGGCAAACGTCTTAACCATCCTGCCACCTTCCTTCCAAGGTAGCCGCATTCCGACTTCGGGGATGATGATTGTGTAAACACGACACCCGTGTGCGCCTGCATGCAGTTGTTTTTTTAAAAAATGATTTTGTCATCCATTCCTCCCGACACGCACTTGGGGAAAGGGGAAGGGGTTGCGGGGGGGGGGGGGGGGGGGGGGGGGGGGGGGGGCTAGCGTCTTCAAGATCATAGCATCTCAAGATCTCTGCTCTCTCTCGCTCGCTCGCTCGCTCTCTCTCTCTCTCTCTCTCTCTCTCTCTCTTCCCCTCTCTCTCTCTCTCTCTATCTCTCCCCTCTCTCTCTCTCTCTCTCTCTCTCTCTCTATCTATCTATCTATCTCTCTCTCTCTCTTTCTCTCTCTTTCTCTCTCTCTCTATCTATCTGTCTGTCTGTCTGTCTGTCTCTGTCTCTCCCTCTCTCTCTCTTTTCTCTTCTCTCTCTCTCTCTCTCTCTTTCTCTCTCCTCTCTCTCTCTCTCTCTCTCTCTCTCTCTCTCTCTTCTCTATCTATCTATCTATCTATCTATTTCCCTATCTCTCTGCCTTTATCTATCTCTTCCCCCCCCCTCTCTATCTCTCTCTCTCTCTCTCTCTCTCTCTCTCTCTCTCTCTCTCTCTCTCCCTCTCCCTCCCTTCTCGCTCTTCTCTCTCCTCCCTCCCTCTCTCCCACCCCTTTCCTTCCTCCCTCTCTCTCTCTCTGTATTCTCTCTCCTCCTTTCTCTCTCCTCCCCACTCTCTCTCCCACCTTCTCTCTCCTCTCTCTCCCTTCCTCCCTCCCTCTGTCTCTCTCCCCTCTCTCTCCCTCTCTCTCCCTCCCTCTCCCTCCCTCCCCACTTCCGTCCCCCATCCCCTTCTCTCTCCCTCTAGTCCCCCCCCCCCCTCTCTCTCTCTCTCTCTCTACTGATTGCCATGAACTAGAAACAGACAAAAGGTGCAAAACTTGCTTTCAATTATTAGCTTTTTTCCTCTTCTTCTTCTTCTTCTTCTTCTTCTTCTTCTTCTTCTTCTCCTTCTTCTTCTTCTTCTTCTTCTTTTCTTTTCTTCTTTCTTCGCAATTCTTCTTCTTCGCAATTCTTCTTTTCTTCTTTTTCTTCTTCTTCTTTTTTCTTCTTCTTCTTCTTTTTTCTTCTTTTCTTCTTTTTTTTCTTCTTCTTCTTCTTTTTCTTGTTCTTGTTCTTCTTCTCCTTCTTCTTCTCCTTTTCCCTTCTTTTCTTCTTCTTCTTCTTCTTCTTCTTCGCAATTCTTCTTCTTCTTCTTCTTTTTTCTTCTTCTTCTTCTTCTTCTTCTTTTCTTCTTTTTCTTCTTCTTTCTTCTTCTTCCGTGCAATGATGAGAGACTCTGTTTTGTGTGTGAGGAGAGGGGAGAGAGGAGAGAGAGAGAGGAGAGAGAGGGGAGAGAGAGAGAGAGAGAAGAGAGAGAGAGAGAGGAGAGAGAGAGAGACAGTTTTCTCATCATCTGCAGCCCAACAGACGGCATAGTGCGGTGATGATACAGTTATGGCCGTTTACGCCCTTGTTTTCTGAGCCTGTTCTACAGTAGAAATAAAGTGATGGGGAAGAGAGGTGCATGCAAGCTTTCTCTGTC
>CM054135.1:41591238-41601238 GCA_028751875.1 Rapana venosa
GCACACACACACACAACACACCACACACAGCACAAACACACACACAGACAACACACAACAACACCCACACACACACACACACAGACATAGACACACACTTTTCACAGACAGCCCAGAGGTAGTTGGTGGTTATTGCATTATATTGATATCGTCGTTATTACATTCTGCTTTGCTATTCTCTGCTCTGCTATGGTTCTGTTCCCTTTAACCCTAAGGGCACGCACAGTGTATGTGCGTGCGTGTGCCTGCCTGTCTGTTTGTCTGTCTGTCCGTCTGTATGTCTGCCTGTCTGTCTGTCTGCCTGTCTGTCTGTCTGTCTGTCTGCCTGCCTGTCTGTCTGTCTGTCTGTCTATCTGTGTCTGTCTGTCTGTCTGTCTGTCTGCCTGTCTGCCTGTCACTCTGACTTTGTGCTGGAACTAGAAGCCAGCTAAGAGTCTGACAGAAGGATAACTTTTCATCAATACCATCAGCAGCATCGATATCATGGTGGTGTCATCATTATCATCATTATCATGTAATAATCACCTTCATCACAGTCATTATCATTATTATCAGCAGCAGCAGCAGCAGCAGCAGCAGTAGAAGTGCTGCAGTTTACAAAATGATGAAACATTGATTTAATAGTTATCACCACTGATCCCATTGTCACCATCCACTCACTCACCCACCACATTTTCCTCCAACCTTACATCATAATAATGATGATGATGATGATGATGATGATGATGATGATGATGATGATGATGATGATGATGATGATGATGATGATGATGATGATGATGATGATGATGATGATGATGATGATGATGATGACAAAAATAATAATAATAATAATAATAATAATAATAATAATAATAATAACAATAATAATAATAATAATATTAATAATAATAATAACAATAAATAATGAAATAAATTTTATTTGTATAGCGCAGGGAAGAAAATTTAATATGGTGAGTGAGTGGGTGGATGGTGACAACGGGATCAATAATGATAACTATTAAATCAAGAGGGAAGAAATGTTTTTAATTAGTATTAAATTACTATTAAATCAATTTTTTTTTCACCATTTTGTATACTGCACTATAAACCTGACAAAAATATAAACCGGCTTTGAATTAAACATACAGCAACAACTAGCATCCTTATGCCACTGATAACCACCCCCATCCCCAGCATCACCCAACATCTCCATCACCCCCCCCACACCACCACCACCACCACCACCACCACACTTACACCACCACACTCATAATTATGCCTCCTCTCCATTTTACGAAAAACACCCCTGGCCCCCTTCCCCCACACCACACCATCCTACCCCCATATCCTCAATAGTCTCCGAACGGTGGATGACACCACCATGATATCTCTCGAATCATTAGATTAGTCAGAATTCTAATCATGATGTTCAACATTTCTTCCCTCTCAGCCGGACAACAGACAACAAAACAACAAGCAGCAGCAGCAGGAGCAGCAACAACAGCAGCAGCAGCAACAACAACAACAGCAGCAGCAGCAAGCGCGCAGCAAGAATAGCAGCAACAACAGCAACAGCAGCAGCAAGCGCGCAGCAAACACAGCAGCAACAACAACAGCAGCAGCAGCAGCAACAACAGCAGCAACAACAGCAGCATCAACAGCAAGAAAAAACAACAACAACAACAACAGCAACAACAGCAGCAACAACAGCAGCAACAACAACAGCAGCAACAGCAAGAACAACAACAACAACAGCAGCAGCAGCAGCAGCAGCAACATTAGCAGCAGCAACAACAGCAGCAACAACAGCAGCATCAAACAGCAAAAAAACAACAACAACAGCAGCAGCAGACAACAACAGCAGCAACAGCAACAACAACAACAACAGCAGCAACAGCAACAACAACAACAGCACAGCAACAACAGCAACAAGCAACAGCAGCACCACCACCACACCAGCAACAACAACAGCACGCAGAACAACACAACAACAACAGCAGAAACAACAGCAGCAACAGCAAGGAATCCAGCCCCAGCATGTCGATCGCAGTAGCAGCAGTAGTGGCTGTCTTGGCCTATCCGAGTTTATTGTTGAGTCTGCGGCCAGTGACGGCGATGACATCTGCTGAGGAACTAGGAGTGGACTTGTAGAAAGATGCCCCTGGGTGGCAGAGCGTCGATGGCTTCGGTGGCCCATGCCCCCCTTCCTCCCCCCCTCCCCTCACCCCCACCCCCAACCCTTCCCCAGCCACAGTCGGTTCCATTCTAAACAAGAATGAATGGACCATCTTTCAGGCGCCACTGGGTCACAATAGACATTGCCTGGAGAATTGTGTTTCTATAGTAGTGTATTAGTGTCAAAAGATGACCATTACGATCAGAAGATTTATTGTGGAATATGTAATGTGATGGATTTTTTTAAAGCTTTCTGCACTCTAGAATGATTGTTTTTGTTGTTGTTGTTTGATTGTTTTTTGTTGTAATTTTTTATTTTTTTTATTTTGCGGGGTGGTGGTCCTTTTTTCAGTGATATGAATTACATTGGAGTGTTGAAAACTTACATTCGCTTTGATTTTTTTTTTCCCAAGACACAGTTTGTGATAAAAGATGTCAAAGGGAAAACTTGGATTCACTGAAATGGGCTGGATTGGATTAGATTAGATGGAGTTGTTTTCCTTTCTGTCCTGGCCTTCCTTTTCCCCTATTAACTAGATCTTGAGTGGTGGTCTGGGTCCTAGTCTTTCAGACGAGACGATAGACTGAGGTCCAGTATGCAACATGCATTCAGCGCACGTAAAAATACCCTAAGGAAATAAGAGAGATCATCTCTGGTGGCAAAACTCTACAGAAAAAAGAACCCACTCTGACAGGAAAACAAATCTGCGTGCAAACAGAAAAGGAAAACAAAAATGGGTGGCGCTGCTCTTGTGGCGACAGGCTTTCCCCGGGAGGAGCATTCTGAATTTTACGCAGAATTAAAAATCTGCTGTGGCTGAAAGGGGTTCGCAATATTTTTACTTCTTTTTCTTGTTTGTTGTTGTTATTGCTGTGTTGTTGTTGTTGTTGGAAAAGGGATGAGGGCGAGAAGTGGTAGTTATTGTTATTTTTGTTTTGTTTTGTTTAGTTTTATTGTGTTAACTCTCCTATCCTTGTGAGGGTTTGTTGTTCTGGTAGCTAGTTTGTTTCATATTCGTATTTATGAATGAATGAAGAGGAATAGGAACGAATGTGAATATGAATACTCTTGTGAGGATTTGTTATTCTGTGTGCTGGTTTCTTTGTTGTTTGCCTTGTTTTTTCATAGATTTTTTTTTCTATTTCGAGGCTAATGGAATAACCACTCGTGTTCTTTAATTTAACATCCAGTCCATGTGTGCATTTTTTGTTTTTTGTAAATTTAAATCATCTGTTCCCACAGTCACACAATGACCTATTCTTGCGAAAGGTGGAACAAGTTTTAATGTATGGCGCAAGATGTTCTGCGTGCATTGGCACACGGGACTTCGGTCTAAAATCTCAACCTAAGAACTTTCGGGGAAAGTAAAGCGAGCACCGATGTTAACTCCAGGGGGGAAATCCTCTTGAATATCTTGGTGGTGGCTCGAACTCGGGCTTGAATCCAGGCCGTCAGATTGCGAGCGCAACGCTCTAACCACCAGGCTACCCCCGTCCTCTTTGCTTTTTTTATGTGTGGCTGAATGCAGCCAGATACACAGGGCATCGAACAAGTTTACCGTGTTCTCCAAAACCTCACACCTGTCTCACCCGTTGGCGTCACCTCACAGAGGTACGACGTTAGCCGCTGTATCCAATGAACCGACATGATCCTCATCCTTCTCCATGTGCTCCTCCGGTCTTCGCTGTACTGCCCTGCTGCTGACTTCATGGATTCTCAGGCCACAGGATTCGGTGATGTTGCCAACGAGAAGAAGCTGGTGGTCTGCCTTGTTGATGTTGTGTTGTTGTTGTTGTTTGTTGTTGTTTTTTGGGGGGGTGTTTTGTTTTTGCTTTGGTCTTGTCTCGGTCTCACTTACCTGGTGATCTTTCAAGGTGTAACTGAACAGATTCAAGCCATGGAGATTTAAACTAAGACCCTCTCGATTTTCAAACTGAACCGTTACACGCAAAGACACCGATCCGCTGGTTATAAACGTATCACATTTATCAACAGTCATAGTTGTATCGCATGAAGATTGTGGTTTTGTTTTACTTCTCTTCACGGTAACTGTTTACTTGAAAATTATTTTTTGTCATGATTTTAATAATTCTTTTCTCTTTTTTTTTTTGGTCAAAAGCAGGAGCAGTCTCAAGTTCTGTTTCAGCTTGTCAACGAGGTATCACGTCGTGCTATTTGTGTTGGTGTTGGGCTGTCCATAGCTTAACACTCTAAGAGTCACCCACAATATGCACTATGTCTCACTCGTCTCATCTGGGAATCACTGTGGGATTGTAAGTACACGCTGGATAAAAAGTTTGAGAATAGTTACTGGATGAGAGATCAAATAATTTTGCTGGTTTCCAGTAGCCACGCTGCATAGGCAGCCATACTGCAACTTCAGGTTTTCTTCCTTCAAAAGAGAGTACAGGTTGCCAAAAGCTGGTCATGGATGAAAAGAAGCTCAATACAGCAGTTCAAAGTATAAAACATTTTAATATAGGCTTTGGTACTTTGGTTATTATGAATAACTGACAAAACTTTCGATCGGTTATTTCGAAAATACATCGTAGATTGTTTATGGTTTGGGTTTGTTTTTTTGAAGACGATTTTTTAAAGCCATTAGAATAAAGGTAATATAATGACTGTTCTGATTGAGTTAAATCATAAGAACCTAAATTTGATATTTTGTAACTTTGGGGATTTTGTACTTTGTTCCCTTGTGCCGATTTTTGTGCTTTGTTTTTTTATTTTTCGTTTGTTTGTTGTTGTTTTGGTTATGTTGCTTGGTGGGTTTTCTTTCTTTCTTTTTTTTTTCTTTTTTGTTTACGTGTATTCCAACTGATTGCGTGTAGGTTAAATCAGAGTTTTGAAATCACGTCTTTAATGACAAAAACAAGAAGTCCTATGTATTGTTCCATGTTCATTGTTTCTGCAATGCCTCTCTCTGTTCTGTCATAAGAAATGTGAATGGAGACAAGTTGAGACTGCAGAGTACAAGCATGTAGATCTAATATAGACGTGTAGACGCTGATAATTACCCATAGTTTTCCGTGATTTAGGTATGCCAAGCAAGGTGTTAAAGAAATAGGCACCTGCCACAGTTTGAGTGATGACACGGTGTCTCGGACTGTTTTCATACACAAATACCATAGTGTGTACACAACACACGCGTGCTCACGTGCGTGTGTGCATGAACACTAAACAGACAGACGTAAACATAGACAGAGAAAAGCCCTAACACGGTCAGAGACAAGGGTACACACAGACATGCATTTAGAATATGTTTAGGCGCTTGCGCACGTGCATGCACACACGCATACACACACGCATGCGCGCGCGTGCGCGCGCACACACACACACACACACACACACACACACACACACACACACACACACCATTTTCAATTTCTAACAAATTCTTTATTCAAATCTTTTAGTGGCACTACATTATGTGACAATGACCAGCATACAGAACATTTCAATTTTAAACTTATTTTGTTCCAGAGTGTGATCGAATGTTGGTAGGGTTTTTTCTATCAATATCTTTTACTTGTCATCAAATGCAAATTTGTATATGTCCTCTCCTCTATTAAAAAAAAGTGTTTTGTTTGTTTGTTGAAACACTTACTCCAATTTATGCTTTACATTTTCCTTTCCATTACTGTTGTTTCAAAAAATTAATGTCATCCCCAAACATTTTTTCCCTAAAAGAATAGTTTCCATATCCTCCTCCACAGGCCAGACACTAGCTGTGACTAATAAAATTTGATTCATCCTTTCAAGTGAACGTGGAAAAGTATGTTTTTAGCTATCATTCTCATTACAAAATTGATTAATAATCCAATAACCAGTCTCATCTGTATTGACTGTCCTAAAGAGATTTTCTTGAACGTAAAATGAAGAGACAAAAAACAGAAAGACAGACCGACAGACGGAAAAAAAACAACGAGGGGGATGTGGGAGGGGGTAGAGAGAGAGAGAGAGAGAGAGAGAGAGAGGAGAGAGAGAGAGAGAGAGAGAGAGAGAGAGAGAGAGAGAGAGTAGGAGAGAGAGAGAGAGATGAGAGAAGGAGAGAGAAGAGAGGTGGAACGAAGAAAAGTACAGATGTACAATTTAAAAACTTTTTATTTGTTTTTCGCTCCCTAATCAGTCTTCTGCTTTATTGGTTGGTTGATTGTTTCTTTAGACATTTGGCTCCCTAGTTTATTGACTTTATATTTTGCGAATTTGAACAGGTAATTCGGTTTTCAATATACAACTAGATCTACCTAAGTTACCCCCTTTTTATCGTCAATCATTTTTTTCCAGGCCAAACAACAAAATATGTAGTAACGAATCAATTCAAATACCCATTCTTTTTTATCTGAAGCTGAACACAATAAGAAATAATCACTTCTGCTGTCTTTTTCATTTTAATTTTCGCATTTCTAAGTATGCTTTTGTGTCCTTGGTCTTTTTTTTATAGTTTTTATTGTGTTTTTGTGTGTGTGTATTCTTCTGTATATTTGTTTATACGTTGCTCATCTTAATGTTTTTCGGTTAATGAATTTTATTTTCGTTTAAATTACATAAAACCCGTGACCTTTCTAACCTAAGCCTTGATTTTTTTTTTTAACAAAGCATTTTTTTTTCTTTTATAGCTAAACGGGAAAATAGCATTTAAAAGGAAATATCACTGGTGTTTAAGGATACTCGGACTCTTGGACAATGATCTTGTACCCCTTCTTGTCGGCTTTTTATCAGGGGGGGGGGGGGGTGTTGTTTGGGGGGGGGGGGGGGGGGGGTTAGTGGGGTTGTTTTATTTTGGTAAATTTAAAACAAAGTAGAGAGAAAGGAATATTTTGCACTTGGAGAATAATGCAGACTTGGAGGGAGTGTAATGTGTTTCAAGCAAAACTTGTACATTGATTTATAATGGTGTTCTTTTATGGTAAAATGTTTGTTTGGGGTTTTTTCCAAGTAGGAGCATGTGTAAAATGTTGTTGTGGTCATTTGCTAGGAAAACTGTTTTACTACTACTACTACTACTACTACTACTACTACTTTTGCTTATGATAATAATGATAATAGTCATAAAAATACCCAATGTGAATGATGCTGATGCTGATGCTGCTGCTGCTGATGACAACGATGAATATAAAAAAACATTTTTTTTTAACATAACTTAAACGTTGATCCTTTCAGATTAGAGAAGCTATAGTAAGCAATAAGAAGTGTTCATTCTGTGTTCGTGAGAAATACCTTACAGCAAAACATTTTTTTTTAATTCTCTGTGATTAAACTTGAATGATATTTTATATAAACCATCCCACTTTTAATTCTAGAAAATGTGCACACTCACAAATGTCTATATTTACCTATCAACGACGCTGGCTGACTCGTGCAATGTGAAACACTTCAAATAAACTAGTCAAGCTGTGAATAACATAAACACACAAACTGGTAACTCACTTTGACCAAAATTATTCTTCATGCTCCGAACAGAATTTTACTTGTTGTACTTCCTGGTATTAAAGTAACAAATTCACTCTCGTTTTCAAAGACAGGTCAGTTATAGGAATGTAAAATTTGAGGAGACAGAGCAACACAAGTAGTGATATCTGACCTATGCCTCACCCACCCCAAAGCAATATAAATACATCCATTTCTCAAATTTCCAAGAACAAAAACAAAGTTTATATGGAACCAATATAACTGTTTTAAGTCCTGCTTTAATTCAGATAGCTTTTAAAGTTACTACAGTTTGTAAAATACGTTCGTAGATCAAACTGAAAAATGGAGATTTTCCTGATACTGAAAAAAATTGATTTACAAAAATATGTTCCTGTTGTTGACACACAGAGCACTAACATTAGCTGAGTGCTATGACGTTGAGGCAGGGATCATGACGACATCTTAGCCGCCTGTCCAGTGAAGTCATGTGATGACGTCATCTGTCTGATTGGCTGCGTTTATCTGAAACAGAGGACTTGATTATTAAAATACAATGTTGACGGCACACAATTTTCAGAATTCCACGTTTTCTGTGTATTTTTAAAAATGAAGAATCAGGTGTTTGTTTATTTTAAATCTTTGCGTTTATAAACATATATTTTATCATTTTGCTTTTTGTTTTTGTTCTTTCTTGGATCTCTTGAGTTTTGTGTCGCTCAATAAATTATCAATCAATCAATCAATCAGCATTTTCATAGAAAAAAGTAGCTGTATATAATTTTTAAATACACAGACGAATAATCCTATAACATTATATGAACAACGCTAGGTAAGGCACATTATCAATAGCTGGATCACTTCGTGATTGTTTGTTGATGGTAGAGTCCCTAAATCGGATAGCTACACTGGGACTATAGTACAATCACACAAAACAAACCATTGTTATCTGTGTCATATAGGGATTTCACTGACACAGTTTCCTATTTCCGCTGCACCAACACATTCATTTCAGCAATAAGATCTTATCTGACCATAATTATTGGGTGGAATAACTAGGGCCTGGACTTTTGTACTTGCAACTTTGCATGTCTGCCCGCTAGCCTCAAGGTAGTTCATTGACAGTTCATGAAAACAATTTTCAGATTTGCACGATAAAAGGCAGAAGAATGGACTGGGTAGGCAGAAAATAAGCTTGAGAGAGAGAGAGGAGGATATAGATGTAAGGATAAAGATGGAAACAAAGGGGGTGATAGAAAGGGGGAAACCTCTAGCTCCTAAGTTTCAGAAGGTCGGGATGTTATTTATTATGAAAGGGCCTCTGGTATTCCCTGGGGAGTATAATTATCTCGTCTACCTTTTGATCCCCAAATGAAACAAGTCTGTCACAGAGATTTTGAAATCCACACAGAACAACATTTTAAATACAGTCAGAGGACAAAATTTATCAAAAATGAAGCAAGCATAACGCCATCAAAACCACACGAAGTTCAACAGTAGACTTAATGATTTTTAACAAATGTATTATAAGTTTTCAAACTTCAAAAAGGTAGTATGAATGCTGCCCGTGCTTCTATATTTTCAAGATAAGGACAATAGGGCTTTTCCTGATTTTAATGAACGTGAGAATCAAGTGTTTCATTTTGTTTTTCCTTATTTCATTGGTGCATGATCAGAATCAAAAACTGCCTTCAGAAGTTTCATTCACCTCACCTACCCCCATCCTGTTTCTATTGACATTCTTGTTTCTTAATTTCCTGTGAGAAATCTCCCTTTTCGTCCCAAATCTGCATTCCGGGTAGGGGAAATCCACCCCATCAAACGAGCCGAGAAGGACAGATTTAAAGCGGGTAAATACCGGGCACACAAATATCACCGACTGCAAAGAGACAACGGGTGGTGTGGGAAAGAAGTCAGGCTTTCTCGGGGAAAGGCATTCCAATGTTCTCTGGTCTGCCGTCAATCTTTGTTGGCGACTGTGTTGACCAACAGTGCAAAACCTTTGAAATGACCAGAGAGAGAGAGGGGGGGGGGAGAGAGAGAGAGGAGAGAGAGAGGAGAGAAGAGAGAGAGAGAGAGAGAGAGTAAGAGAGAAAGAGAGAGAGGGAGAGAGAGAGAGAGTAAGAGAGAAAGAGAAAGAGAGAGATAAAGAATCAGAAGTACAAAGAAAATATAGACAGACAGAAGACAGAAAATAGGGGCACAGGAAAGAGAGAGAGAGAGACAGAGATAGAGGAGGGGGGGGGGGGGGGGTATGAAGGGAGGGAGGGATAGAGACAAAACCAAAAAGACGGAAAGTCAGACTTAGAATGACTTACAAAGAATAAGGTAGGAAAGGACTGATTGATAAATTCTTATTTTTCAACAATAACAAAGAATAATGCAAAAATGATTGATTTTTCACACCTGGGTGGGGTTGTTTTGGGTTTT
>CM054135.1:41603738-41606238 GCA_028751875.1 Rapana venosa
TAGTCTTCTGCTGTTAACACTGGGTCTTGCACAGTGAGGGTTAATGCTGTTTTGCACCACCAGTTTGCAGTAGGTGAAAGAATAGTAAACTTCTGTTAAAATCCAGGTTCAAAATCATGATTTTAAGACCCGAAAGGATTTAGGGGTGAGGATTGAGGATGGGGGTGGGGGGACTCTTGCGAATTGTTGCACTACTGCTGACGATTTCTGGTCTGGACTTTGTGTGATAAAGTGTTGGTGATCCTATGTTACGATCCTTGTGTCCGATGTTGTCGGTCGCTGTTTTCTTCAGTCTGCCTTCCTTTATCAAGCTCCTATCACAACTCTCTGACAGAACTTACTAAACTGCATACACACGAGGATTGGATGTAGAAAGAGTACAAGAATGCTTATTCCATTATCCTCGAAATAAATAAATAAATAGTAGAATTTTGACTAAGCCATAAGAAGAATAATTAATAATAAAGTTCACTGCTCCATTATAGCATTCTTCTCTTCATTACGGTTAGGGTATATCATTTGCACAGTCCGTTCTGTGAGCTTCTGATGATGGCTTTGTTGATGACATGATGTCGTTTTTGTTGCATTTATTTTAAATACAAATAAATGTGGTAAAACAGCTTTTGGTGGGAGAAATACACATAATGTCATAAATTTTGGCTTGAATAGCTCAACTACAGTCAAAAAGCACTGTTTGATGACAGGGTACTACTCAACGTTAAAAGAGCATTTCTTAATATACATGTTTGGTTTTTTAAAAAGGGTAAATATAGTTATCATTGTCTGTCATTTGATTAATTTTATTTTCAAAAAAGGCGAAAACAACATAGGAGTAAGCATGCCACCTTGTTCTACTACACACGAGGTATACTAAAGAGAATCAACCATTTTCCATCCATACACCATTTCAACTGTGAAACACTCACGTGCATTAATTACACTTCGAAGAAAATTTGTAGCTTATCATTTACTAATCTTGAATATTCCTGTGTTTGTTTATGTTTTAAAAGCAATGGCCTCCCAGAAATCGATGGTAATCACAAAAAATTCTCTTTTGCAAATTAGTTAGATATTGGTTGTTTAAGCCATGAAAATCATCACAACATCTACGACACGGCAATAGCAACTGCATTAATTGGACTGATGACCCTCCCTTGTCGGAATACTCACAAACTCTTTTACTTATGATAGCGATATTTATTATTAGCGATGACGATCTGCCAACCCAAACTCCTAGGTTTTGGTACACACAAAGTACTAGTCTTACCCCTGTAGTACACAGGACAGGTATGGGCAGATAATTTGGTAATGTATCCTTTTCTATTGTTCCTCTGTAAAACTCTCAGGTTCACTATTGGTTATGCGTGTGTGGTCGCTTTTGATCCCGTACTTAAGGCAGCTATAATCAGTCTTCAAGGAGGGAAAGCAGATAAGGTTCAACTCGTTATACCACTGGTTCCCTTTGAGACACAGTAAAGCGTGTGGATCGGCACTCTAAAGGAAATATACCCGTTTAGAAAGCCCTTCTCCCTTCGCTAGACCTTAGAATGATGAACTGGATGCTAGTCTTTCGGACGAGAACATGCGCAGAATATAATTATTCAGTACATTTTTTTTTTCATGAATAAGACACTTTCGTTCCAGGCAAATTCTTAAGAAAAAAAATACCCTTCTACTCGGAAACAAGGATATAATATACAGATAAAGTAAAAGAATGAGTGGCGCTGCTTTGTGGCTACCCGTTTTCTTGGAGAAGAGCAGCATTCATTTCACATAGCGAAACCATGACTAAACTCTTAAATACAATACAAATGTATTACAAAACAATGCCATACACTACACTGCAATGCAATACAATACAAAACAATACAATGCAAGCACTCTTCTTACACGAATAAAAGCTGGCAAAGCAAGAGTCCAAACAACATTTTCGCAGAGAGAAATAAAACTTATCGCTAACGCGGTGGGGTTCAAACCCTCAACCTTTCTTAAGACCATTCACAGCAATAACCACTGATCACAACACCGAGAGGACTATAATTTATTTATTTATTTATTTGCCTATATTTTTTTCTGTCTTTTCATACACATACGCACGCACGCACACGCACGCACGCACATACACATATACATCTATATATATATGATTATATATGTATATACATGCATACATACATATATAATTATATAATATATATACATACATAGATAGATAGATAGATAGATAGATAGATAGATATATAGATAGATAGATAGATAGATAGATAGGTAGGTAGGTAGGTAGGTAGATAGATAGATAGATAGATAGATAGATAGATAGATAGATAGATAGATAGATAGATAGATAGATAGATAGATAGATAAATAGATAGATAGATAGATAGATAGATATTTTTTTCGGATGAGACTATAAACTGAGGTCATGTGTGTGAACGCACGTAGAACATCTTGCTCACATGTTAAAACGTGTTCCGCTTTTCGAAAGAGTAGGCCATTGTGT
>CM054135.1:41618738-41621238 GCA_028751875.1 Rapana venosa
AGAGAGAGAGAGAGAGAGAGAGAGAGAGAGAGAGAGAGAGGAGAGAGAGAGAGAGAGAGAGAGAGAGAGAAGAGAGAGAGAGAGAGAGACAGACAGACAGACAGACAGACAGACAGACAGACAGCAGACAGACAGACAGAAACAGAGACAGAGAGACAGAGAGAGAGAGGTCACAGAGAGAGAGAGAGAAACAGAGATTGGATGGATGGATGGATGGATGGACGTACGGACGGACGGACAGACAAACAGACAGAAAGACAGACAGACAGTCATACAGACAGACAGACAGAAAGATAGACAGACAGGCAGACACCAAACACACAGATAGATAGATAGATAGATAGATAGATAGATAGATAGATAGATACATAGATAGATAGATAGATAGATAGATATATAGATAGATAGGTAGATAGATAGATAGATAGATAGATAGATAGATAGATAGATAGATAGATAGATAGATAGATAGATAGATAGATAGATAGATAGATAGATAGATAGATAGGTACCTACCTACATACATACATATATACATACGTGGATGGATGGATGGATGGATGGATGGATGGATGAATGGATGGATGGATGGATGGATGGATGGATGGATGGATGGATGGATGGATGGATGGATGGATGAATGGATGGATGGATGGATGGGTGGATGGATGGATGGATGGATCAATGGACAGACTGACAGACAGACAGACATACAGACAGAGACAGACAGATAATTAGATTGAGAGACAAACATACATATTTTTATGAAAGGAAAGGAATGAACAAGAGCGATAGCTTTTTTTCCCCAACCAACCCCGAAGGAATATCAATGATCAAAGAATATCATACGATTAATCTAGTAATAGAGAAAAGGGGGTCATTTCGATCTCAGCGTTCTATTTAATCAAATAATATCAGACATCAGAAACTTTTGAAGTAACCCTACGACGAAGGGGGGAGAGACACCAATGCACAATGGGGCATTTCTTTTAGTTATGCAATCATAACAAAAGTTTTAGCCAGTCAAATGGCAAATGCTTTAAGCCACCACCCAGACACCCATCCGAGAAAATTTTCCCCCCGGAGGCCACCACCCAGACACCCATCCAAGAAAATTTCCCCCCCGGAGTCAACTAACATCAGTGCCGACTCCGATCACCAAAAAAAAAAATCCTTCGGATGAAACTATAAACCGAAATCAGGTATGAGAACGCATGCAGAACATCTAGCGCACATATTAAAAAACCTGTTCCGCCTTTCCGAAGAGTAGACCATCTTGTACCGGTGGGGCACCATCATTCTGTGTTAAGTAAATTTCTTAGAGCGTGTATTATTACTAGGGTATAGTCACAGTCGTTTTGAGGTTTGGTCTCATACACACACTCACACATACACACACACACACACACACACACACACACGCACGCACACACACACACACACACTCACTCACACAAACACATACAACACACACACACACTCACACAAACACATACAACACTCACACAGCACAACACACAACATAACACAACACGCACATACACAGGACAACACTCACACACACTCACCCCCCTCCTCCTTGCCCCCAAAACACACACAACACACCACCACCACCACCATCAACAACAACAACAACAACAAATGATAGGTCAACATAGTGTTTCCATGAACCTGATTCAACTCAAAAAAAGCAGAAATCCTACAACACTTGGCTGGCAATCTCTTTCCTCCTCCCTGTAAGCCTCATCCAGCTCCACACACACAAAAAGGCTTCAAGCCAGCAATCCAGGCAGCAAAGGTGAGAATTTTCAAAGCCAAAGCAGGGCCAAGACATCCAGACAAACATGACCTACTAATCTCTTGCCTAAGGGCATAAATTAAACGATTAATTGGCAATAATTCACGATGACTGATGACCGGCCCTTTCACCGGAACCGGTATGGCGGAAACAGTAGCCGGAAAAAGCGTCATTGGAAACTTCTGTCAAGGAGACTTATCGCAAGGGAGATAAGTCCAGCAAGCTGCTAATTGCTCGCGTGGAAAGAAAGCTTGGGTCGAGGGGAGATTATATCTCGACCTTGTCTCCCCTCCCCTATCCTATTTTCACCGATAGTAGCATAGTAGCGTGTGTTGCCTTCTCATTAAGAAACAAAGAAAGAAAATCATTATCACGCTGTTACCAGCAATATCTGTTCAGGCGGGTGCCAGTAAGGGCCATCTTTTCAGAACCAAATTTCAAAAGAGCCGGTAACTTTCCTTACACTGATAAGCGTCATTATTTATCATAAGCGTCATTATTTATTTAGTATGCAGTATATAATGGTGGGTGCGAACTGGAATGAACTACTTTTGAAAGCAAGGACACCGACCTTTTTTGAAGGACAGTAAAGGGTAGGGGGGGGGGGGGGGTTTCAAGGGTTTCTTCTCAATTCTGTTACTGACTCGGTGGTGTAAAGGTAAGACACCCGTCTAGAAAGTGAAAAATCGTGGATTCAGACTC
>CM054135.1:41626238-41638738 GCA_028751875.1 Rapana venosa
TACAATAATGGTTGTCTCAAGAGAACTTGCCTATTTTCCTTCCAACATTGCTTGCATGGTGTCCTGTTTGAAGTATGTGGATGTACACGCGCGCGCGCGTGTGTGTGATTGTGTGCGTGTGTGTGCGCGAGAGTGTGTTTATGCACGTGTGCATGTGTGAGCCTTGCTTTGCACGAGATGTACTGTGAGAGAGAAAGAGAGTTATTGATTGTTCATATATTTATTTGCAGCCCAATGGCTTTCTCTGCGAACAAAAGAATCTGATCTGCTATTAAAATGAAAAATAAAAAGTTAAAAGGTTCAAATAAGATACTGGCTCCATTTGCGCCTCCATTAATTACTTATGACGCTTTTATATTTAAATATAAAAAAGAGAAAACAACATAGGGCTGCATACATCTCCTTGCCTTACTCCAACTATAAGACGAATAACAATGTCTGTCAGGTTAAAACCACATCTCATGTTCACTTTAACATTATTAAACATGCTTCTAACGCATTTGTACAATTATTTCACTCTGACATCAATTCAACCAAAATAGATCACATTAATCACAATGAATGGACTCGAAAGCCTTTCTGAAATCTATGGAAAAACTACCTAAAGCTTACGATTATTAGGAAAAAAAAGTGCTTCCGAATCACAGAGAGAGAGAGAGAGAGAGGAGAGAGAGAGAGAGAGAGAGAGAGAGAGAGAGAGAGAGAGATTGAATGAATGATCTTTATTTTTCCAAGGGTTACAGACTAAGCATTTACATACTTTTTTTCCATCTAGCCAGAGAGAGAGAGAGAGACAGACAGAGACAGAGAGAGAGGGTGGGGAGGGATGTCTGTTGTTCCTCTCTGTAAGGGGGTTGGGAGGGGGGGGGGGGGAGATTGAGAGTGCACCACAAGGGGCGCGGAGAGAAAGGAAAAGGAAAAGGAAGGGGTAGTATAGGCTCTGTGTGTGTGGCGGCTTGGAGAGAGAGAGAGAGGAGAGGACACGGTATAGGTAGGTAACTGGCGACCACGGAAGCAATTCGCATCCTTGTGGGATTGAATAGTTCAAAGACAGAGGGTACCCCCTCCCCCTCTGCGTTTGAAGGTGTCATAAACTTTTTTCCCCTGGCTAGTGTGTGTGTGTCACGGTATGTTCGCTTCTGTGAGTCCATAAAATGCCGCCTGACCCTTCCCCTTCCCCTTCCCCTTCCCCTTTCCTCTTCCCTTCCCACCCACCACCTACCTACCTACCTGCCTACCTACCTACACATTGCTCTCCGTGGCTTTCTCGCCGTTCTTGATAATAATTGTATAGATGCTTCTGACTTTGGCTCTGCGGGCATTTTATAATAGACAGGTACGCACTCACTCTAGCGTTCGGAAATAGTAAAGAATAGTGAATGGGTTGGGGTGGGGTAGGGGTTTTTTTTGGGGGGAGGGGGTCTGATTGTGTATTTTGTGTGTCTATAGGTCTGTGATTGTGACTGTCTGTGTCTGTCTGTCTGTTTGTTTGTTTGTTTGCCTCCTTCTCTCTCTCTCTCTCCTCTCTCTCTCTCTCTCTCTCTCTCTCTCTCTCTCTCTCTCTCTCTCTCTCTCTCTCTCTCTCTCTCTCTCTCTCTCTCTCTCTCTCTCTCGCTCTCTTTCAAAGCTTTAAATTTCTACTTTGATAACAATGATAATAATGATGATTGGTGTGATGAAGTTGATAATGATGACGATGACGATGACGATGACGATGACGACGACGACCGACGACGACGATGATGATGATGATGATGATGATGATGATGATGATGAATGATGATGATGATGATGATGATGATGATGATAAACACAAAACGAAAAGGATAGGTACATTTTCCACTCTTGACATCAACACAGACCGTTCTTTAACCGTTCAGGCTAATTTTATATCTTAACCGTTTCTGCAGCTGACTTACAAAATGGTATGAAAATAGATAGAAAGTAAATAAATAAATGATACTAGATAATAGTAAAATTGAAAACAGATAAACAAAACTGGCTAATGAATGAACAAAGAAATTAAGATATAAAATGATTCTTTCACATTCTTTAAAAACATGCTCTCTGTTTTATTTGCACCCTGTCACCTCTCCCTCCCTTCCTCCACCCCCCCCCCTTCTCTCTCACTCTCTCTCAAACCACACACACACACACACACACACACACACATGTATAAAATTATAGAGACCATAAACTCGACCTCCCAACGACAACATTTTACCAACCACCTAGAATAGCACCACACACAACACACACACACACACACACACACCACACACACTCACACACACACACAACACACACACACACACACACACACACACACACACACAACACACACACACATACCCTAAAAAAACCCGAAAAGGATGAATGAAAATAAACCCACCCACAAACCACCAACCATGAATGAAGGAACAAGAAAAAAAATTTTTTAGTAACTAAACCCATGATTTATAGAGCCCATAAAAAATCTTTCCACACTCCTAGGCATGATCACAGCGCTCGAGACCGCCATCAAACTCCGCCCCAAGACCTTGTATTTATTATAACAGTAGTCAAATGCTACAGAACACCCACCCACATAGGCATACTGCCCGCTAAACCCCTAAGAGATATGTGGCCTGCCTGCCTGACTGTGTAGACAGGTAGATAGAAGAATACTGAAACAGGGCCTGCCCCTTTGGAAGCCTTGTTCTCCTCTAGTTTTCTCTTCTCTTCTCTCTTCTCTTCTTTTTTCTTCTCTTCTCTTCTCTTCTCTTCTTTTTCTTTTCTTCTTTCTCTTCTTCTTTTTTTCTTTCTTCTCTTCTCTTCTTTTTTCTTCTCTTCTCTTCTTTTTTTTTTCTTTCTTCTTCTTTCTTCTTCTTCTCTTCTCTTCTTTTTCTTCTCTCTCTTTTCTTCTCTTCTCTTCTTTTCTTTTCTCTCTTCTCTCTATTCTTTTCTCTTCTCTTCTTCTCTCCTCTTCTTCTCTCTTTCTTCTCTTCTCTTCTTTTTTCTCTTCTCTTCTTTTCTTTCTCTTCTCTCTTCTTCTCTTCTCTCCTCTTTCTTCTTCTCTCTTCTTCTTCTTTCTTCTCTTCTTTCTCTTCTCTCTTCTCTTCTCTTCTTTCTTCTCTTCTCTTCTTCTTTCCTTCTCTCTTTTTTCTCTTCTTTTCTCTCTTCTTTTCTTCTTCCTTCTTCTCTTCTTCTTCTCTTCTCTCTCTTTCTTCTTTCTTCTTCTCTTCTCTTCCTTCCTTCTTCTCTTCTCTTCTCTCCTCTTCTCTTCCTTCTTTCTTTCTTTTTCTCTTCTCTTCTCTTCTCTTCCTCTTCTCTTCTTCTCTCTTCTCTTCTTCTCTTCTTTCTTCTCCCTCTTTTTCTTCTTTCTTCTCTTCTCTTCTCTTCCTCTTCTCTTCTCTTCTTTTCTCTCTCTTCCTTCTCTTCTTCCTCTTCTCTTCTCTTCTTTTTCTTTCTCTTCTTTTCTCTTCTCTTCTCTCTCTTCTTTTCTCTTCTCTCTCTTCTTTTTCTCTCTTCTTTCCTTCTCTTCTCTTCTCTTCTCTTCTCTTCTCTTTTCTTCTCATCTTTTCTCTTTTTTTTTTTCTTTCTCCCCTTTAGTGCCTCTGAATGGAGACTTTCCGACAAAATAGTCTACAATGCATTAGAGATCTCTAACTTTGGGAGATGGCTTCTCTCTCTCTCTCTGTCTCTGTTTCTCTCTTTCTCTCTGTCTCTCTGTCTCTCTCTCTCTGTCTCTCTCTCTGTCTTCTCTGTCTCTGTTTCTCTCTTCTCTCTCTCTCTCTCTCCTCTCTCTTCTCCCGTCTTCTCTCTCTGTCTTTGTCTGTCTCTCTCTGTCTCTCTCTCTCTCCTGTCTCTCTCCCTCTCGCTCTCTCTCCCATCCCTCTCTCTCTCTCTCCCTCTCTCTCTCTCTCTCTCTCTCCTCTCTCTCTCCCTCTCTCCTCCTCTCTCTCCCTCCCTCTCTCTCCCTCCTCCTCTCTCTCTCTCCTTCTCTCCTCCTCTCCCTCTCTCTCCTCTCTCCTCTCCCTCTCTCTTTCTCCTCTCTCCCTCTCTCTCTCCCTCTCCCTCTCCTACTCTCCCTCTCTCTCTCCCTCTCCTCTTTCTCTCTCCCTCTCTCTCCCTCCCTCTCTCTCTTCCTCTCCCTCTCGCTCCTCTCCTCTCTCTCCTCTCTCTCCCCTCTCTCTCTCTCCCCCTCTCTCTCTCCTCTCTCTCTCTCCCTCCCTATCTCTCTCTCTCCCTCTCTCTCTCTCCCTCCTTCTCTCCCTCTCTCTCCTCCCTCTCTCTCTCCCTCTCTCCTCTCTCTCCCTCTCTCTCTCTCTCTCTCTCTCTCCCCCTCCCTCTCTCTCCCTCTCTCTCTCGCTCTTCCCCCCCCCCTCTCTCTCTCTCTCTTTAGCCGCCTCTTCATTTTATTTCTTTCGCCGCTGGTCATGTGTTTACGGCGAAGTTGGCTATTAATGTTTTTTTTATGGAGATGATTGTGTTGGAAAGGGGGTATCTAGTAGGTAGGCTGGGTTTATTGCATAGCGGGAGTGAATTGACCTGTGGCCGGGTAATCGGTTTAAAGGAGGTGTAGGTAGTCGAATAAAGGTGTGTTTTTTAAGCTGTTTGGTATGGAGAGATGTCTGTTTGATTAAAGTTGTGTTGTAAGGAATTTTTCTGATTTTTTTCGGAGTCATTCTCTTACCCATCTATCCACTAAAGTGTTTTGGGGTGGGGTGGTTTTTTTTACTTGTCAATACTCATATTTGCGTCATTTTCTTCCAATTCATCACATAAAATACGTTTTTAGTCCATTTACTCAACTCATAGACCTAAATCTCCCAGTAGATGTAACATCCATCAGAAATGCATCAATACAGATTAATAGCCGGCAACACAAATTAGAATGTCATCTTAAAACCATGATTTTTTTTCAATGGACTTATAAACAGATTTTATTATTTTAATAATTATCTAAGGCCTTGAAATAAAACATACTTATGATGACTTGCATACACACACACATACACACACACACACACACATACACAGAGAGTGAGAGTGATATATATATAATCCATCCACTAAAGTCTACTTGATGCGATTGTGATAGGAGGATGCAATAATCTGAACTCATGCAGTTGGAGTTTTGGTTTTCGGTTTTCGGTTTGCACACGTTTCTGTGCGCGGCAGTTTTCTGAAGCATTAATTTTGTTAATCTCTTCTGATCTTTGATAAACAAAGATTGTCTGTTTATGTTGAAAAGATGATATTTTCGAATGCTGTATACACGCTATTTCTTTGTTATGTACAATATTGAAGTGCATTCATGAACTACTATTGCTAGTTAACGGTTATTGATAGTGATAATGCTTGTCATGCATATATGTATTTGTAGCAACAAAAGGAAATTTAAAAAAATTTAAGATGATATTTTCATTTGGAAAAGTCAACTGTGTCTTGTATGAATGAGAGACAGACAAGACCATAACATTTCGGATATGGACCTGTTTAGATTTTGTCACTCTTCCATTTTCCTGTACTTATATCACTCTGGCATTTATACCGCACATAGTAATGCATCCACAGTAATAAAAACCACTTTTTGCTAAAGAGTAGCCCCTGACTCAAAACTCATGTGGATTTGCACAAATTAATTTGGTAGGCTTGAACTTAAAGAATGTTCAGCAAACTATGTATCCCCTTCAGTCCTTTCATCGTCTGTAAGCTTCCTAACCACAATAATTTATGGGAGGGGGGGGATCAGCACTATAGGAAACACAAGGTTTCCTCATTTGATGATAATTATTTTCCAACTTTCTCATGACTACCTGGTATTGCTCTATGTCCTCAATTCCAAAACCAAGTACACACTGCGTTTTGTTTATACTTTAGAAAGAAATCTATGCAAATGAGTAATTATTTCTTCAGACTTGCACTCTATTGAAGACACTACATGACCCGGAAACCGAAGGTGAAGTGTAGCCTGTGCCCTCACTGCACTACCATCTCCTCCCTCCACTTTAAAAAAAAAAAGAAACAAAACCATTGATGGTGAAACAAGTGCATGAATTAACAAACAAGAACTATGGATTCATTGGGTATCTGTATACATTGATCTATGTGCATCCTTCATTCCACGTTCATTTTGTTCGAAATATTTTGGTTGTTTTATGTTATTTCATGCTACAGCCACTGCTGGGTTTAGTTGTTTTTATTTAGGTTTCGTTGTTGTTGTTGTCGTTGTTGTTGTTACTAATGGTTGTTGTTGTCACAGTTTTGTTCGTTCTTGCTTAGTGCATGTTTTGTTGTTACTTTCAAGATGTCGAATTCTGCTTTAAAAAAAAAATATATATATATTGCTTACAACTTGCTCTGTTTATTCCAAAGTTATGCCTTATTAGTGTATCAATTTATCAGTTCACTAACATTACGTTTAAAGGCAGCATTTGAGGCACAGTAGGGTCCATGCCTTTGGCCTGACCTGACTCAAGCGTTGGCTGCTGTATAAAGTACTCTGCAGAAGTCACAGCAGTGGTTGAGACTTTATTTTTTTATTTATTTTTATTTTATTCCTTTATATCGAGGATATGGAATAAGCACTTGTGTGCTTTTTTTACATCGAGTCCCCGAGTGTATGCGGTTTTTTTGTAAATTTTGTCATCTGTTCCCACCGGCACACAATGGCCTACTCTTACCAAAAGTGGAACAGGATTTAACGTGTGCGCAAGACGTTCTGCGTGCGTTCGCACACAGGGACTCGGTTTATCGTCTCATCCGAAGGACTTTTGGGGAGAGTGGAGTCTGCACTGATGTTAACTCCAGGGGAAAATATCCCCCCTTGAACGGGAATCGAACCCGGGTCGTCAGATTGCGAGCGCAATGTTCTGACTACTAGGCTATCCCGTCCTCTTTACGCTTTGTAGTATAACCTTACAGCATGGGACTGTTTATGAGTTAGATTAAAGTGTCTGTCGCATTCACAAGAAGAAACTGAGATTGCTGTGGCATGATGAAGCTACCCTGGAAAGACGGTTGATAGAAAAGAGGAAGAAACCATGCTTAGAGCATTCATTATGTTATGAGGAGTGCAAAGAAGAATATCAATCGGTAAATCTGTGTGTGCCTTATGGTTAGGGACAGTTTCGGAAGCGTGCATCACAATTTTTTTTTTCTGAACGTATATAACTTCAAAGGTTGGTTTGGTGTTGTGGGTGGTGTTGTTGTTTTTTACTGTCATTGCATTATGTTTCGCTGTTGTTATTTAAAAAAAAACAACTTTAGATACCGTTAGATATGAGTTACTATGAAAGAAGATGGCTATTGTTATGTCTTTGTAGAAATATCGCGCGACTCTTGTTGCATTTATGTTCGTATGATTATCTTGTCATTGATGTTGGGTGGTTTGTCTGTATGTGTGTGTGTGTGTGTGTGTGTGTGTGTGTGTGTGTGTGTGTGTGTGTGTGTGTGTGTGTGTGTTGTTGTTGTTGTTGTTGTTGTTGTCTTCAATTTAACGTCTGTTCACTCTAAGTGATATTAGACGAGGGAAATAGAAAGTGTAGTGGAAGTTAAAGAAGGGAGAAGAAGGAGTGGAAGGAGAAAAGGTTAAGAAATAGCATGTGTGTGTGTGTGTGTGTGTGTGTGTGTGTGTGTGTGTGTGTGTGTGTGTGTGTGTGTGTGTGTGTGTGTGTGTGTGGTGTGTGTGTGTGTGTGTGTGTTGTGTCTGTGTGTGTTTTTGATGTTTACTTTTGTTATTGCTGTGAAAACTTCGCAATATATATTATAATTATTTTCAGGATTGGAACCTGTACAACATTTGCTGGGAACCTTGCCTCTTCTTATCTACCTGCCAGAACAAGATTTCCGCCCGACACACAGACAGACAGACAGACGGCCAAACAAAAAGAGACACACACTCAATAAAAAGAAAAAAACGAGGACAGAAAGAAAAAAAGGAGAAACAGAGGGACAGAGACTAAAAGAGATAAAGGAAACGTGGCAGAGACAGAGATCGATACTGAGAGACGGATAAAAAGACAAAGATAAAGAAGCCCAGGGAGAGAAATAGACAAGACAGAGGAACAGCATAGAAAAAAAATTAGAGAAATAAGACATATTCAGACGCAGACTGAGACAGACAGTGACGCGAACACACAACCATATGAAATTAAGCACACAGATTAGCTTGTACAGACATAGACAGACAGATACAAAAACACAGAGATAAAACAGAGAAAGAGAAAGCGACTGGGATACAAAACTGATAGCGAAAAAGACAGAGTGGCAGAGACACTGAGAAAGAGACAGACAGACAGACACAGACAGAAACAGAGAACAGTAGATAAACACAGAGATAGAAACAGAGTGACAGAGAAGAAGACAAAGACAGAAGCAGACCCACGGACAAGCAAAACCAGCAGAGACAGAGAAACACAGACAGAGACAGACACAATCACACACAGGGACAATCAGACAGACAGACAGAAACACACAGACAGAGACAGACACACTGACAAAACAGGGACACTCAAACAGACAGACAGAAACACAGACAGAGACAGACACACTCACAGACAGGAACGTTACCTCAAACAAACAAAAGACAGACAGACAGGACAGGACAGGCAGACAGACATAAGACTCGGACAACTTCAACCCCACAAACACAACCAACCAAACGACAAACCAAACAGACCAAACCAAACAAACCAACCAAACAAACCAGACAAAACAACCAGACGACAAACCAAACCAGACCAAACCAAACCAAACCAAACCAAACGACAAATCAAAGCAAAGCAACACTTGAGTGATATGCACACTCCTTCCATCATAAAAAGACACACACACACACACACACACACACTCCTCTCCTCTGCCATCGCCATGTCACTGGATTGACTGAGGGGTGAAGGAACAGCAGCAAGACGAGTGCAGGCAGAGAGCAAGCAACAACGGAGATGGTATCAACCTGAGCAAGAGACAACATCTACAACATATTTACTACCACTGGGAGTGAGAGAAGGATATATAAAATTTTAAAAAAAAGACAGAAAGAAAGAAATAAAGAACTAAAGAAAAAAACCAAAACAAAACCTCTCCCTTAAAAAGATGGTGCAAATGATAGAGACAAAATACGCCGTAGTAGTAGTGGTAGCAGCAGCAGCAGCAGTCACAACAACAATAACAAAAACCACTTCACGCCTTTAAAACCACCACTACACTGCTCCCCCCACTCCCCTCCCCTCTTTTTTTTTGTTTTGGGGAGGCCCCCCCCTCCCCTCTTTCCACTCCCAACTTCTCTCCCTTTTCATTACCACCCCCACCCCCTCCCCCACAACAAAATTTACGCCCGCTGGGTTTATGTTTACTGCATTTTTTTTTTCTCCAATAAGATCTTCATTGCTACTTCGTGCTTACAAAACAACCAAACACACCTGTGTTCAAACTCAAAGCCTACGCCTAAAAGAAGGGGGGAAAAAACCAACTTTAAAATATTCCCTCCTCCCCTATCACACCTCCTCCCTCCCCGCACACCCCCCTCCTCCCCCTCCTCCTCCCCTCTCTTCTCCAAACTACAATCCATCGAGACAACGATGACGAAAAATGAACCAAAATACAAGATGACGAAGAAGTCAACAACTAATCTTGAAGAGTTGATCCATCCTACAAGATGGTAGGTAGTATTTGATGGTTCAAGCCAAATCGAAACTCTCTCTCTCTCTCTCTCTCTCTCTCTCTCTCTCTCTCTCTCTCTCTCTCTCTCTCTCTCTCTCTCTCTCTCTCTCAGTCTCTCTCTCTGTCTCTCTCTCTCTTTCGTCAATATTGGTGTTGGCAGTATGTGACCACTCCCGAAAGCTTCCCAAGCCCCGTTACGATTTGAAAGTAAGCTGACGGACTCCGCTAAGTTTATGAACTTCGGAAATGATTTCCCGGCTCGAGAAAATGCAAATGGCCGCCGAAGCTTCGTAGTTTAGTTCCTGTGCGAGGTTGATGACTTTTCTGCGATGTGTGGCGGTGGCAAGAGATGGTGGGTGGGTGGGTGGGTAGGTAGGTAGGTGGTGTGGAGGAGAGTGAGGAAGGGAGAGAGAGAGAGAGAGAAGGAGGAGAAGGGAGGGAAAAAATGAAGGAGGGATGGGAGTCTTCGGTGGATGAGTCGTCTGACATCTTGTCTACCACCTCCGTCACTGTCACTACCCCCCACCTTCCATCTCCTTTCGCCTGTGACTATAACCCCCACCCCACCCCCACCCCCCCACTTCTTGCCCTAACCCCCTCCCCTCCCATCCCCTACTATCCACACCCCCCCCCCCCTTCCCCCATCTCGCTCCTCCTTCTCCAACCTCTGTCTCCCCCCTTCGCATTTCTGTAACCTTATAAAACACAAGAAATGACACGAGAGGAGAAGTTATTCCCCCCTTCTTCTTCAATCCATCTCTCTACGTGTTGCACGCGAGTTTGATAGAGTGACAAGAGGGTTGAAGGGAAAGGTTTTTTGTGTTTGTTTTTGTGTGTGAGTGTGAAGAATTAGGATGTACAAGTTGGTAGAACGATAAGACCACTGACTTTTTTTGTCGTCCTTTGATTGATTGATTGGCATTCTTAACGTGTTTTTTTTTCTTGTGTGTTTGTTTTGGCTTCAAGTGAAGCTGGATTTGGTTCTTTGGTGACAAGTTTATAGACTGTGTATTGGAATTCTTATGATGGAGAATTTTCATGTGAGGTTGGAATGATATTTGGTTTCTACAAGCGAACTTGCATCTCTTTTTTATTCTCTGTGTGTGTTGTGTATAATTTTTTTTTGGGTCGGTGTGAGATGTTGTTTTATTACTGGGATTTTATTTTCGTGGAGAATCGTATCTGCAAATATTTCATGACTGTTTACCTGAGATTCACTGCAAGCTTTTGCAGTCTGTGACATAATTGTGCTTTTTATTTTTTGGAAAATATCTTCTTCTTTTTTAAATTTCATTTGTCTTCTTCTGGAAACAAGCGTAGCCCCTCATAAAACTATATACCACACTTTTAACATCATCATCACCATTTTCCACCTGTGTATTCTTGGATGGAAAAGCCGCAGATACATGAATGTGCATCTAGATAATTATTATCTAGATATGAATGTGGATGACATAAATGTGCATCTAAAAATGAATGTGAATCTTCATCAACAAACGTGAAAGGATTCAGAACACTGACGTTGTGTTTAGTGTAATTTCCCCCCAAAAAAGAAGGCCAAGTATTCAGACGATAGAAACGACAAGAAGGATTCTTCAGTCAAACAGAAAGCAAAAAGACAGAAAAGGAGAAGAAGAACAAAAACAAGGAGAAGTGAAAAGAAAGAAAAAGAACTAAAAATAGTGAAGAGAAAAGAAAAAAAAGAACGAAGAAAAAAAAAAGGACAGAAGACAAATCTGAAGCAGTATCGGACCATCACCTGAAACCAAGCCCTGGAGTCAATACCTTCAGAAGGCAGGCAGAAGTAAGGACAGCAGCAGGACAGCAGCACGGCACAGCTCATCAGACTCGGTTGCCTGTCCCTCTCTCTAGCGGCGTGTCTGTGTCTACGTGCTTCTGGCTGTCTGGGTCTGTCTGACTGCTTGACAGTGGCGGTGACCTGACACTTACATGTTTATGGTGTCCTCACCCACTGTCTGCATTGATCCCGCCATTGATCATCGCCGTCGGCAGCCAGGGGGACATCACTCTGCCAAGGCCTCAGGCCTGACCCTCCCTCCCTCCCTCCCTCCCGCTATCCCCCCCCTCTCTCTCTCACACACAGTCTGTCTGGAGAGGTTGACATGGTGACGTGGCCTCGAGCGTGAGGTCACGCTGCGGTTTTTACGTCATCACGGCGATTTGGGGTGGGTTTGGTGGGTTTTTTTGTTTTTTTCGTTACTGGGTGGTGATCAGTCTGTGTCAAGGCTCAGTACTGCTGCAGTCAGTTCAGTTTGAAAGGATTCACAGTCCATGTACTGTCTGTGTGGTTGAGAATGTGAAGAGACGTTGTACACCTGAAGTTTGTATAATGATGTGTCTGTTACATCGGTGAAAGCAAACTACTGTGTGTGAGGTTGTTGTTTTTTAAATTTTGATTTTGTTTTCTTTTTTTTTCCAAATTGGCAATACACGTTGCACTGTCAATTTGAAAAATCAACCAGCCATTTTTAAAATAATGCACCACAAAAGCTGACAAATATTGAACTGAGTAACACAGAATAACATTTTCTGGACAGTTTCAAGGATACAGCTTGAACTTTTTTGTGAATGCTGCGATTTTTTTCAACGAGTCTGTTGACAAGAGCAACTTAACAAAAAGCGTGTTGTATTGATGATTTCAAACACAATGACTGTAAACTCGAACCAAACATGATGACTGTGAATCGTAGATACCTGTCAGTCAAAGACAACCCAAGCTATCAAAACAGTTACCGAGGAATGACAATATCCCACTAGTGTGAAAAGTCAGAGCCGAACTGTAACTTTGTTTCGGTTCAGTACTGAAGTTGAAAATTTTAACCGTGTCATAC
>CM054135.1:41646238-41648738 GCA_028751875.1 Rapana venosa
TTGACTGATTTGTTGGTGGATTGATTTATTGATTGGTCGATTGATTGATTTATGATTGATTGATTGAGTTGAGTTTACCTGTTTGTCAGTGGATTTATGTGTTCATTCTTTAGCGAGTGGGGGTTTTCTTAGTATTTATTTTGTTGCTGCGAACTAACACACACAACACACAACACACACACACACAACACACACACACACAGACACACACACAGACATACACACGCACACAGAACACACAACACACACCACACACAACACACAGACACACACATACACACAGACAACACACAGACACAACAACACAACACAGACATACACACACACACTCACACACACACACAGACACACACACAGACATACACACACACTCACACACACACACAGACACACACACAGACATACACACACTCACACACACACACAGACACACACACACACACACACACAGCTGACGACTTAATTTCTCCACGGCAACAACACAGGAGCATGGCCCTCAGATCATTAATATACCTTCGTGCCCTCCCGCCCCCCCCCCCCCCCCCCCCCCACCCCCCTTCCTTCAACCCCCTCCCCCCTCCCCACTCCACCTCACCTTTGCATCGCTTCTTTAAACACACATACGCGCGCGCGCGCGTGCGCTCCCTGTCTACCTCCTTTCCCCGTCCTTCTACTCTCCAACACTTCGTCCCCCTTGTCGGCTTGTTAGTCTGTTGATGTGTCTGTCTGTTTGTCTGTCTCTATCTCTCTGTTTGTCTGTCTGTCTGTCTGTCTCTCATATCAAAGTTGATAAACAAGTACCCTCTCACCCTCATTTTTCGTTTATTTTTTAATAATTACTCATCCCCCATCATGTCATCTCCATAGTCTTCTTCTTCTTCTTCTCTTGTTCTTCTCCTCCTTCTTCTTCTTCTTCTTCTTCTCCTTCTTCTTCTTCTTCTTCTTCTTCTTCTTCTTCTTCTTCTTCTCCTCCTCCTCCTCCTCCTCCTCCTCCTTCTTCTTCTTCTTCTTCTCTTCTTCTTCTCTCCTCCTCCTCCTCCTCCTCCTCCTCCTTCTTCTTCTCCTCCTCCTCCTTCTTCCTCCTATTCACTGTCTTCGTTTTCTCCTTTTTCTCCTCACTTCTTCCTCTCCTTTCTTTCTTGTTTTTTCTCTTTCTTCTTCTCTTCTTCTTCTTCTCTTCTTCTTCTTCTTCTTCTTCTCTTCTTCTTCTCTTCTTCTTCTTTCTTCGTCTTCGTCTTTTTCTCCTCCTCCTCCTCTTCCTCCTTCTTCCTTCTATTCACCGTCTTCGTTTTCTCCTCTCTCTCTCTCTCTCTCTCTCTCTCTCTCTCTCTCTCTCTCTCTCTCTCTCTCTCTCCCTCTCTCTCTCTCTCTCTCTCTCTCTCTCTCTCTCTTTCTTTTTCTCATTATATTTGTTGTTGTTGTGTTCTGGTTTTCTTTCCGTTCCATCTGCCGAGTTTCATCGGTAGTCAGATTGTGCGCATGCAGCTGTTTCTACCCACCATCAAGGTACCCGCACTCCGACTGCGGGATGGTGTCTAAATACGATCCCTGTGTGCATGCGGTTTTTTGTGTTTATTTCATTTTGTCATCCGTTCCTGCCGGCACGAAAATTAATGACATAGGTCTACTCTTCTCAGAGGCGGAACGGGTAGCAAGACGTTCTGCGTGGGTTTGCACTCGCGGCCTCGGTTTATACTCTTAACACGGAAATTTGGGGAGGTGGGGAGGGGGTGGGGGGGGGGCGGTGGCAGTGGAGTTAGTACTGGTGTCATGCCATCAGTGCCTGGGCTTTATCACAGTTCTTGATTAAACCATTGACGCTGGGGGTAACAGCAAAGTGAGAGGCTGTATGATCAGTGGCTGTCTTTCCCACTCATGGAATTCCACTTTACAGCTTAGTCTTTAGTGATCGACTATGACTCTCTGACTAGAAGGCTTGACTCGCACAGTCCTTATGTGCTGCAGCCCTGGGGGCTAGTTGGCCTTTGGAGAACATCTCCAACGCTGACTGTCCTTATGCCCACTTGGCCGAGAGAGTGGGGATGTACTGTAGGCAAGGCATCTCCACTATAATCAAATTTCTGCCCAATTTCCGAAACAGCAGCTGCCTCCTCTGCTGTTTTGGTGGTCATCGTCGAACACGACGGACAAACATACAACTCCAGGGTAAAATTCCCTGAAACGGGTGCCTTCAATAGGGTTCGATCCCGGGCCGTCAGATCACGAGCGCAACGCTCTGACCACTAGGCTCTCCCGCCCCCACTTTGGATTAATGTCCACTCACTAGAAAAGTAGATAGTCATTAATTTTAAATAGACCCAACTTTTCGTTAATGGTACTAATAATGAAAGAAGTAGTAGTTAATAGTTAGAAGCTAGTAGTAGTAGTAGTAGTAGTAGTAGTAGTAGTAGTAGTAGTAGTATAGTAGTAGTAGTAGTAGTAGTACCATCATCATCATCATTATTATTATTATCATTATTATTATTATCACCATCATCAT
>CM054135.1:41653738-41666238 GCA_028751875.1 Rapana venosa
TTTATCTTTAGTAAATAAACAAGACAAAGTTATTGAAGCTTAGAAGAACACCTTTTTTTAACAAAAAAATATCAGGCCTTAACAGCTTGTGCTTTGCGCCATCGGGGATGCAAAACGTCTCGCGCGGCAACCTTTCAACGCGTGTTATGATACTGCCACTACAGTGCCCACTCCCCGTCGCGAGCTTGGAAAAAAAAAAACATAAAAGAAAGGAAGAAGAAATTGGCACACGTCAGTCAGCCTCACGTGATGGAATCTGACCACTTGCTATTCAGCAGAGAGGCGCGGCGCGCGCGTCTAGTCAACACGCTTCTTCTGGCTGTAAGCTCCGCCCCTTAGTTTACCACTGATTAAAGCGAAAAAGAAAGGGAAAAAAGAAAGAAGAAGAAGAAGAAAAAGAAGAAAAGAAAAGAAAAGAAAGCTGGTTATTTTGGCGAAGATTTGTCGAGAGTGAAATTAAAATTTGTCACAGATATTTTGCTTTTCTCGGGTGGGTGGGGGTGGAGGGGGGGGGGGGGGGGGTAGATTGTCAATGAAGAGACAAGGAGAGAGAGAGAGAGAGAGAGAGAGAGAGAGAGTTGATGATTATTATAATCTGAATATTTCCTAGGATGCAAAAAAATCGCAATCGTTGCTTTTTTTCCGTCGGACACTTTCGACAACTAATGATTGCATTTCCAAAATAAACATACATGTGGAAGAAAAAGAAGGAATTTAAAAAAAAAACGACTTGTTTTAATGAAAGAAAGAGCGAAGTGAAAGTGAAAGAAAAAAATGTGAAAAAGTTAATACAGATATGCATGAATTTTCGGGCGTAGATATGAACGAGTGGATGTGTAAGTAAAGGAGTAAATGAACTGATATTACAAATACTTGCACATTTAACTTTCTATGATATTACACTTTACGTCTTTATAGAAAAAAAAGAAGTGTCTTACATTCAAGAGAATGTACAAAAATATTGTATATGAAGAATTTATAATTTAGGGGAAAAGGTAAAACTATATATTTATATAATTATATATATATATATATATATAGAGAAGGAGAGAGAGGAGAGAGAGAGAGAGAGACAGACAGACAGACAGACAGACAGACAGAGAGAGAGAGATGTGTGTTTTAGGTGTGTGTGTGTGTGTGTGCAATAAGTTTCCCTCTATATTGTCATTATAAAATTATCATCTTATCTCTCTACTTATTGATTTATCCATCTATTTATTTAGTTGTTTTTTTTGTAACTTAATCAGTATCCGTCTCCAATTTGTTTACTTTTTTGTCTACGTGGTGTAAGATAATTCAGTGTTACCCCATTTTGTGTATTTATGTAATTTTATCTACTCATTTTTTCAACATCTCAGTTTGAAAATAAAAGAAATAGTCCTGCAGGTATTTGAGGAATCGTTACCTTTTAGCAAAAAGTGTATGTGTGTGTGTGTTGGGGTTGGGATTTGTTTGTTTTTGTTTGTTTGGTTGGTTGGTCGTTTAAATATGTGATTGTCTTTTTCTTCCTTTTTTTTTGTTTGTTGCGGACTGACTGAGGGGGGGGGGGGGGGTGGGGGGGGGGGGGGGTCGGTTCGGGGTTGAGTTCAAATGGGGATCAAACCTACGACTTCTTGTTTTCTATACTGGTACATTACATCTGGATCACCGATCCACATGAATGAGAGAGAGAGAGAACTACTCTCTCTCTCTCGCTCTCGCTTATGTGCTGCACACTTTTTTCTATGCTAAAGTAAATGCGTTTCAGTTGTGTGTGTGTGTGTGTGTGTGTGTATGTTTCCTAAGTGCAAAACTATAATTTGGCTACATAATGGAATAATGATCAGCCACCCACTCCTAGAAACCATTCCCAGTGCACTGTACTTACGTGTATGCCTGTGACTTGACTACAAGACAGGATAGCGTGTGAGTCACATGTTGAGTCTGAGTCAAGAATTCACAGTCTGTCTCTGTCTCTGCGTCAAACCTATGCTTCTGTCTGTCTCTGTTTATAAATCATGTCTGTCTGTCTGTCTGTCTGTCTGTCTGTCTCTCTCTCTCTCTCTCTCTCTCTCTCTCTCTCTCTCTCTCTCTCTCTCTCTCTCTCTTTCTCTTTCTCCATCACCATTACCACCATTTCTCACTCTCTAATTGGGGTTTTTCTTTCTTTTTTCCTTGTTTTGTTGATAGTCCTTAATCAGGGCAAGGGCCCGATGAAAAAAAGGTATGTGAATGCTTACTCTGTAACCTTGGGGAAAAATTCATTCATTCATTCATTCATTCTCTCTCTCTCTCTCTCTCTCTCTCTCTCTCTCTCTCTCTCTCTCTCTCTCTCTCTCTCTCTCTCTCTCTCTTGTGTTCCTTCAGTTCTTCAATTTAACGTCTTTTCACAATGAGTGGTATTAGACGATCTGTTGCGGGCGCGCACGTGTGTGTGTGTGTGCGCGCGCGGGCTGGCGGGATTGTGCACACAGGTATAATAAAATGTGTATGGATGAAGAATCAGGATTTCAAGTACTGTATAAATCCTTATGGATTACCAAAAGATTCAGGACCTAAATCTCGCCATACCATCATTTGTCTGTCTGTCCGTCTGTCTATTGCAAGAGATCTTATGTCCTTCTTTCTTATCGGTCCGTTTGTGATTTCTCTTCGTTTGCAATTCTCTGTTAATTAATTATTTTTTTTAAAGTTTTCTGTTAATTTGTAACTTTCTGTTCATTTGTAATTCTCTGTCCATTTTGTAATTGTGTGTCCATCTGTAATGTTCTATGTGCAATTTCTAGTCTGTTTCTTATGTTCTTATTTCTTGTCTGTCCATTTGTAGTGTTGCTCCTTTTGTAATTGTCAATCGTCAGTTTTCTGTCATTTGGTCATTTTCTGTCCCTTTCTTTCCCATCTCTCATGTTCTAGTTGTAATTTGCTTTTTACTTGTAATTTTCTGTCTGTTTATACATTTCTCTCCATTTGTAATTTCTGTCTACTTGTAAATGTCTGTCCATTGGTCTGTCTGTCTTCAGGGCAGTGGGCAGTCCCTTAGTGATGGACCCCAACAGTATATGCCGGAAGTCACGTCGGCTTGTGGGAAAACAGCGGAAACTGTGCCGGAAGGAACCGGAAATCGTGGAAAACGTGGCCAAAGGGGCACAACTCGCCTTGATGGAATGTCAGTTCCAGTTCCGGCATCGGCGATGGAACTGTACTTCCAAAAAGAAATCGATTTCTAAAATATGGAAGACAGGTAGGACTGATTGTGTGGTTGGTTGTTTTTTTTAACATTTTTTGTGATTGTTTTGTTTGTTTTGCTTTTGCATTTATTTGGTTTAGATCAACAAAAAACCAACTATATAATCATAAAATCATACGTGTCTACATCTACATACTACATTTATAGATTATCAAGTCGAAAGTCTATAATGTGCTTACTAAAAATGAAGGATTCTGTCTTTACCTTTGTTAGCCGAATTTCTTAGTTTATTTGTTTGCTTTTTTTGATAGTTGGGTTAGTTGATTAGATGTTTGAGTTTATTTTGTTTCTTTCTCAATATTTTATATATGATTATCATTGATTGGGGGGAGGGGGAGGGGGGGGGGGACTTGTGTTTTTAGCTATTTGATTTTTTTACGGCGATGTGAAATTAAAACTGCTTTACTTACGTGTAATCCAAGAACGTTATGAATAATAACCAACCAACCAAGCAAACAAAATACAAACAGCCACAAATAGATGGACAAACAACAATGCTTTTATGTAAGCTCATGTCAGCATATACTGCATATAAAACCAACTACGAACAGATAGAAAATGCCTATTTTGTTACTGTTATTATCATTATTACTATTATTACTATTATTATTATTATTATTATTATTATTATTATTATTATTATTTAGTAGTAGTAGTAGTAGTAGTAGTAGTAGTAGTAGTAATTCGTTGTTGCATGCTACTTCTACTAATATAGCGCATACAGTTGAAATCACTCTTTGAGCTTTACATCCTGTTACTATGCATACATGTATTGATATTTTTTTACAATATTGTTTTCAATCTTCATTCATGCAACCTTATTCTTTAAAATGATCACTACTTTCAACTCGTAAATCGGAGTATTTTCTAGTTCTTTTGTTTTTTTGTTTGTTTGTAATGGTGTTGTTTATTTGTAAATAGTGAACATGTTGTATTAAAAGAGCGATGTATTGGGGTTTATAATATACTAATTCAATTTTTTTTAGCGGTAAGGTTTTCTCACAAACTTTAATATTGCAGATTCACATTCCGCTAAGTAGTCAAATCAATATTTTTCTTCTTAAAATTTGTCATAGAAAATATTTCAAACGGCCTTTATCAAAAATTAATGTGCAAATCAATTCGTATTGACGATTCTTTTTCCAGAAGTTGCTTCTTGTTGCTGAATTTTGTCTTTATCAAAACACGAATGTTTAGCTAGTGCTTTTTTCCCAATAAAGTTTTCCTAATATAATTTCATCGATTATTGCTGCAGTTTATCTTTTTTCTGTGTAAGCACTGACTGTAACGAGCTGATTTTTTTGGTCTCCATAAGCATTAGACTGCAATGGTTGCGTAAGCAGGATTCTCATTAGCTTGGTTGGGGAATGTATGTTTGCAATAACAATAATCAATTTTTTGTACCATTTCCCGTAAGAAACAGATAATATTTTTGTAAGCAAGTTTAGATGTCTATTACCACCACCACCACCCTCCCCACCTTATAATTACCAGAAATAGTATAGAAGTTGTTAGATATATTAATACGCTAAACATGAAACGAAAAAAAGAAAACATACACACACACATATGAACAGTGGAGAAGAAAAATTAAGGAACAATCAAATGAAATTAAATATTACTATAATTCATTTTAAAAACAAGTTAAAAATGATTGAATAAGCAAGCACAAGTAAAAACGATTGAATAAGCACAAGCAAATAATGTAAAGTAAAAAAAAAAAGAAGCAAACATCCTAATATCGATCAAACATAAAAGAAACAAATGAATAAACAAATAAAACAATGAAAACAACCAAATAAATAAATATTCTCTTAAGTATATTTTTTTTTTCGCACGGAGTTGGACAGACACAGTAAACACAAACACCAACAAACCATTATGCAGTCTTTTTATGAATATTTTTATTTTTGGCTTCCCCCCACCCCCACCCCTTCCCTTTGTGTATTTCTTTGTTTTCCTTGTGTGGAGGAGTTCTCTTCATGCGATTTAAAGCCAAAAAAACATGTTCTTCAACCCATCAAGATTTCGCAAGTGCGCTTTAAAAAAAAAAGCCCCCATAAAACAACCCAAAGACCATTAGTATGGAATAGTTTGCTCGCTATAATGAATGATACCAACTCCAAGAGAGAGAGAAATAGAGAGAGAGAGAGAGAGAGAGAGAGAGAGAGAGAGAGAGAGAGAGAGGAGGAGAGAGAGAGAGAGAGAGAGAGAGAGAGAGAGAGAGAGAGAGAGAGAGAGAGAGAGAGGAGAGAGAGAAAGAAGAACTGCGACAGAGACGTCTGCACTTTATCGTATAATAATATTTCTGCCCGCTGCACACACACACACAACACTCACACACACACACCACACACACACACAACACACAAACCAAACGCCTTTCTCAGAGAAAGTCAGAAGTCTGCAAGGGACAGGCACAGAACCCCCCAACCCCCCCCCCCCCTACCCCCCCCCCACTCACCCCCCCCCCCCCCCCTCCTCGCGCGCGCCTCAGCACACGAGGCGAGGAGAGAAGTACATACATACTAGTGTGCTGGGAAGTTGTCTGGCGTACTACAGTCATGTTCTGTCTGCTTTGCCAGATCTCGATGCACACAGACACACGCATACGCGCCCGCGCGCGCGCCCGTGCACACACACGCACGCACGCACGCACTCACACACACACACACACACACACGTGCACATACCATCTTGCGCACACGTTAAATCCTGTTCCGCTTTTCGTAAGAGTAGGCCATCATTGTGTGCCGGTGAGAACAGATAACAGAATTTATAAAACTGCATACACACGGGGATTGGTTGTAAAAAAAAAAAAGCACATGAGTGCTTATTCCATTATCCTCGATATAAAAGAATTAAATACATTTTTTTAAAAATAAAACGTGCACGCGCGCACACACACACGTACATAGACACACAAAAATAAGCACAAACGCACGCGTGTACGCACGCACGGACACACGCACGCACGCACGCACACACGCACACACACACACACACATACACATACACAGTGTGTGCCCGCGTAGGACAGAGTTGAAGGAAAGAGGGTAGAGGAGATAAGACAAACTTATACATATCCATCTACATCTGTCTTATCTACCTGTCTGTCTATCTGGATGTCTGTCTGAGTTTATCTTTCTGTCTGTCTGTCTGTCTGCCTGCCTGTCTGCTACTATCTATCTATCTATCTATCTATCTATCTATCTATCTATTTATCTATCTGTCTGTCTGTCTGTCTGTTTCTACCTATCTATCTATCTATCTTTCTGTCTGTCTGTCTGTCTGTCTATTTATTCATCCATCTATTAGTCAGTCAGTCTGTCTATCTGTCTATACATCTACTTGTCTTTCTGTCATATTTTAATCTCTCTGTGTCTCTCTCTGTCTATCTATCTATCTACCTGTCTGTTTGTCTCTGTGTCTCTCTGTTTATCTACTTATCTGTCTTCCTGCCTGCTTATCTGTCTACGTACTTGACTATCTATCTACCTACCTACCTGCCTGCCTGCCTATCTATGTATCTTTCTATCTATCTTTTTATCTGTCTATCTGCCTGTCTGTTCATCGATTTATCTGTGTATCTATCTGTCGGTGTATCTCTCAACCTATCACTGTCTCAGCTGCCTCTACGTGTGTATGTGTGTGTTTGTGTGTATGTGCGTGTTTGTGTGTGTATGTGTGTGCATAAATATGCATGTTTGTTTCTGTGTTGGAATGGGTAACGCTTCTAACCACCCATGTATCCGCCTGTCTGTCTATACATCTGTCTGTCTGCATGTCTGTCTAATCCTCGTCTGTTTTGATCATAGATCTTACTGTAGAGCAAATCAATGTCACCATCAAACTAAAGAATTCAACAGGGAAATGGTCACCAGTAAGTTGAAGAGCAACTCAATAGAATCTTCCCCTAGACCACACACAGAAAGTGGTGAATTCACGAGAGGTAAAACAACTTGACTTGAAGACAAATTCCCTTTATTGGCTGAAGCTAGCTTCCCTTAATGCTTTGAGGACCAAAATAATCTCCATGACTAACTTGAACACAAGAGGAAGAATCCATCATTGACTTCAAGCCAGCCTTCCATTGGTGACTTGAAGCTAAAATTCCCATCACAGAATTGAAGACAAACGTCCATCATTGACTTGAGAAATGTCCATCATTGACATGACAGATTGCCATTACTTGGCCAATTTCCTTCATTGACATGACAGATTGCCATTACTTGGCCAATTTCCTTCATTGACATGACAGATTGCCATTATTTGGCAAATTTCCTTCATTGACATGACAGATTGCCATTACTTGGCCAATTTCCTCATTGACATGACAGATTGCCATTACTTGGCCAATTTCCTTCATTGACATGACAGATTGCCATTACTTGGCAAATTTCCTTCATTGACATGACAGATTGCCATTATTTGGCAAATTTCCATCATTGACATGACAGATTGCCATTACTTGGCCAATTTTCTTCATTGACATGACAGATTGCCATTACTTGGCAAATTTCCCTCATTGACATGACAGATTGCCATTACTTGGCCAATTTCCATCACTGACATGACAGATTGCCATTGCTTGGCCAATTTCCATCACTGACATGACAGATTGCCATTACTTGGCAAATTTCCATCACTGACATGACAGATTGCCATTGCTTGGCCAATTTCCATCACTGACATGACAGATTGCCATTACTTGGCAAATTTCCATCATTGACATGACAGATTGCCATTACTTGGCCAATTTTCTTCATTGACATGACAGATTGCCATTACTTGGCAAATTTCCTTCATTGGCATGACAGATTGCCATTACTTGGCCAATTTCCATCACTGACATGACAGATTGCCATTACTTGGCAAATTTCCATCACTGACATGACAGATTGCCATTGCTTGGCCAATTTCCATCACTGACATGACAGATTGCCATTGCTTGGCCAATTTCCATCACTGACATGACAGATTGCCATTACCTGGCAAATTTCCATCATTGACTTGACATATTGCTATTACTTGACATATTTCCATCATCGATTCCCCAAATTTCCAACATTGGCTTGATCAATTTCTATCATTGACGACAAATTTCCAACATTCACTTGATAAATTTCTACCATTGATGACAAAAAAAACAAACCAAAAAACCCTCCAACATTGACGTGATAAATCTCCATCATTGACTTATAAACACACTTCCATCACTGACTGAAAGACAACCTTCCATCTGTAAGTGATAGTGCAATAAGAACAGTTAAAATAATAAAAGTCCCATCTCTGGCTTGAAGAGCAACAAGAAAATAAAAATCCATCATAAAATTGAAGAACCAGCAAGAGACAGTTATACCAAGAGTGAATCCTGCAGACATCACAAACGTTCATTTCTTCTTTTTTTTTTATTGTTAGTAGATTAGTAGAGCTACAAAGATAGACTTTAACAAAGAAATTAAGAGTTACACACAGGACCATACTGATGAACTAAGGGAGATCAAAGGAAATTTCAGCCAGAAGCTTAAGAGTAATGTTTACAAAATGTCTGCTGCATGTTCAAAAGAAGAATACAGACGTGTGGGGGTTTTTTCTGGTAGCATAAAGAAAATGTTTTTGTTTTCTTCTGTTTGTCTTCCAAGGAAAGAGTGATAATAAAGTATAGATTCACCATAGAAACATTACCAAAAAAACTCTCCCCAAAAGTCTTCAGTGATTGGAAAAATCAGACCAGTGTTTCATTACCAAAACCTCTACCCCAAATTCTTCAGTGATTGGAAAAACCAGACCGATCACCATAGAAACATTACCCAAAACCCTGCAGTGATTGGAAAAAATCAGACGGAAGCTAAGCTTTCTGCGGTAAGTGAGCAAATACATCAGTAGAGATATTTCTCCAAAATACTTATACAAAGTACCAAGAAACTTGCGATCTCTAAGAAAACAGAAACTTTCCCTGAAGAACTGAAGAGAAACACAGCAAATTTTCGGTCAGCAGAAGAGCAGAATAGAAGAAAGTTTCACATGAAATAAAACAAAACCAACCAAACCAGGAAAAAAAACCCAACCCAGCTCCCGAAAGTGAAAAGGCACAACATTGCACAGGTAAGCTGAAGACTAGCACACAAAAGATGTCACTGACAAGAGGAAGAGTGAGTGGGAGGGAGGGGGGGGGGGGGAGGGAAGAACTCTTACAGTGGTAAGAGAAAAAGAGTTGGACATAGGTATTGTCATCATTGGAGTGTTGGGCCGAGAATGACAGACACTTTTTACAACTGTGGAGAAAAAAAATCTGAAAATTAAATGGTTTGACTTTCATAAAACTGAGGACAAGAAGAAGAAGGAGGAGGAGGAGGAGGACAGTGATAAGAGAAAGAGTTGGACATAGGTATTGTCATCATTGGAGTGTTGGGCCGAGAATGACAGACACTTTTTACAACTGTGGAGGAAAAAATCTGAAAATTAAATGGTTTGACATTCATAAAACTGAGAAGAAGAAGAAGAAGAAGAAGAAGAAGAAGAAGAAGAAGAAGAAGAAGAAGAAGAAGAAGAAGAAGAAGAAGAAGAAGAAGAAGAAGAAGAAGAATGAGGAGGAGGAGGAGGAAATTTTCATCCCTTTTCTGATGAGCAAAATATGACAACACGTTATCTTGGGCAAGTAAACTTTTTTGTATTTAAAAAGTTTTGAAGTCAAAGAAAAGGCTAGATCAACATAAGCTGTGTCAAAATCTCTAAGGGTCTTTTTTTTATTCCTAGAACTAAGCAGTAGACTTTTTTTTTCTTCCATCGTGCCTTAGTAGCCCTTCGCAGGAAACGGAAATGAAACGCATGAGTAAGAAAACCAATGAAAAATACTCTAAAGGTTGTCATGGTCATCGTTTTCTTGAAAATATCATGTTTTATTGACTAGCTCGTTGACTCATAGACCGCAGTAAGGACTTGTAAAATGATCTAATGACAAGCAAATTCAAGAGAAGGAGGGAAAACTGTCTATTTTTGGGGGTAAAAATCAGAACAAAATGGTACAAAATGTACAGGATGAACACACAACTGTAAAACTACAACCAGAATCATCCAAAACAGACTTCAGAATTTTCCTTTTTATTTCCAAAACTGACAATAGGCCTACACAGAAGAAGAAAAAACCCAACTAAATGTTGGATGGTGAAAACATGTCGTTGATAATGATCATGATCATATAGTATTCTACAGGCATGTACACGTAGAAACTCACCAGAGGCACACACGTCTGACCACCAGTATCCAAAACATAGCGACTGTGCTCAGTTCTGAGACCCCCCAAAAGCCAAAACCCCTACCCCCCACCCACCCCTCCTCTATACCCCCCCCCCCCCCCCAACCCCACCCCACCCCACATCCAAATTCCCCCGTCTCTCTCTCTCTTATTGCTCAGTCATAGCATCCTTTTTCGACAGAAGAGAGACACAAGAGAGAGAGAGAGAAAAAAAAATTCTTCAGATCTTGGGTGGTTTTTGTGTGTGTTTTTTTTCTATTTGTTCTACCATAGAGAAATGAATGGTTTGTCTGGAATCTCCCCACAGCTCTAGAGAGGTCATTTCATTAGAGCATCAAAGGCGAGGATGGCTCTGAAGTCAGCAGCAGCAGCAACCGATGCCAGCGATTCGCGAGCGTCTGGTTTCACTTCAAAGACGACCTCACAGACGCCGACAGAAGCGCGAGCGTCGACACTTGTAGGTACAGACAACCGCGCTCTTCTTGCACCCCCTTGCTTCCACTTTGAGCAATGGCGCGGCGTTTTACAGCTCTGATCGTGGTTATGGGTTGGGGGGAGTTTCTTTGAAGTGTGTGCGCCCGCAAAAGACATATGGAGAGAGAGAGAGGGGGGGGGGGGGGGGGGGAGAGTGGGAGAGAGAGAGGGGGGGAGGGGGGCTAGGGGGGGGGGGGGGGAGGGGGGAGTGGGTTGAGCAGGAGAAGAGAGAAAGAGAGAAAGGACGAAAAAGAAACCCAGTGTTTTAGAGGGAGAGAGTGAGTGAGAGAGTGAGTGAGTGAGTGAGTGGTGAGTTCTTCATGTTCGTTGCTGGGTTTTTTGTTTAGTTTTTGGGGGTGTTGTGTTTTTTTCGAGGGGGAGGGGGAGGGGGGGGGAGGGAGAAGAGGGGGGGAGATGTTAGTAGGTTTATCTATGCAGCTAACTATGAGATAGAGATAGAGAGAGAGAGAGAACACTCAAAGAGAGAGTGAGAGAGAGAGAGAGCATTCAAAGAGAGTGAGAGAGAGCATTCAAAGAGAGAGTGAGAGAGAGAGAGCACTCAAAGAGAGAGGGGGGTGGGGAGGGAGAGCACTCAAGAGAGAGAGAGAGAGAGATGGAGGGGGGGGGGGGAGGGGGCTTGAGTGCCAGGGTAAAGATTTCCGTTAGAAGGGAGTGGGAGATTTTTTTTTTCTCGGAATTTTCTCCCCTTGAACTATGTGGTGTTTAGTTGTTAAGGTTTCTTAAGTGTTTTGTCAAAACTGTGTGACTCATGGAGTGAGGTTTCCGAGTTGAAAGAAAAGTACAAAGGGGGTTGACTGAGTGAAAACACCATGTTTCTGAAAATGGCTATAAATAAACACACACACACACACACACACACACACATATATATATATATATACACAGACAAACACTGACACACAGACACACACACTCACTCACTCACTCACACTCTACAACAACACCCACACACACACACACACACACACACACACACACACACACACACACACACACACACACACACCGCCATTTTGTACAGTTTTCTCCCTCCATCTGTCATTTGGTGTGGCATCAGCCATTTCAGCAGATGCTGGATTTTTGACTTCTCTCTTAACTTCTTGAGGAGTTAATGGGGGTACTGCAACGTGGTTTTTTTCAATTAGTATGTCGCAGGTTAAAAGTTAACTTTGGCGGAGCCTCTCTTTCTCCAGGAAGCAGAATGCATGCTGAGTATGCGTGTGTCGTCCATGCCATACCACTCACTAGTTAGTTCTATCTGGGTTATACGCTTGTACCCAAAAAAGATGTTTTTTCCTGGTTTTTAACGTGTTTTTGAGATGCTACGTATCCATTTACACCTGGTACTTCAGATAATTGTCTCATTTGAAGGACTTTCAAAAGAGTGCAGTCAATACCAATGCTCATTCCAGAAAAAAACAAACCAACATAACTCCCTGGAACGGAATCTTTAGCGGAGATTGGAACCTCTGCCCTCAGCTGTCATGGGATCACCGGTTACAAAACTCTAACCACTAGCTA
>CM054135.1:41678738-41696238 GCA_028751875.1 Rapana venosa
TCACTTTACACAAAGCCATTTCCTCCCACGACGTCTGTTTTAAGATGTGAGGATTCTTAAGGACACAAAATATACTCTTTTTTTTCAAGCAAGAAATGTTGTGAACAATGACGTGTGTTTGGGGGACAGAAAATATTTATAAAGCATCTTTTTCACTCTTCTTCCTGAGAAAAAATATTTGGTTGTTTTAACAGCTTTCTGGAACAACAGGCATTGACACACTTGTATGGGGTGTTGTTGTTGTTGTTGTTGTTGTTGTTGTTGTTGTTGTTGTTTTTATATTGGGACAGGTAGTGTTTGTACAGAAAGCAGGGTTCTGGAGCAAACAGTTGAGGACAAAATGTGTTGGAGAAGTTGTGATGAAAAGAGTTCTGAAAGCGTGACTGCTTGTGTTCTACGTGCATCTAGCCGTGCAAACCTGAACCTGAACTCGATGTTTTAGTTTGGTTTTGTTTTGTTTGGGGGTTGTTTTTTTTCCACAGGTTTTATTCATTTTGCTTTTTGTCCATGAAATGGACTTCTGTTTTAAATATCACAGGTATGTGATTATTTTATGGAATCTTATTAAGAATACAACAAGCTGTGACATTTTAATGGACTCGTGTTTTGAAAAACAAGTCATCTAGCATTTTAATCAACTTGTGTGTTGAATTTCAACAGCCTGTAACATTGGACCTGGGAATACACAAGTTTGTATTTGGATACCCGAATCTGCATAAGTTTGTGTTTGGAATACACAAGCCTGTAACAGTTAAATGGATTGTGTTGGAAAAACACAAGCCTGTAACAGTTAAATGGACTTGTGTCTGGAATACCACAAGATAGTAACGTTTTGATGGACTTGTGTGTTGAATAAAACAAGCTAGTGACGTTTTGATGGACTTGTGTATGGAATACCACAAGACTGTAACATTTTAATGGACTTGTGTTTGGAATACCACAAGCCTGTAACATTTTAATGGACTTGAGTTTGGAATATCACAAACCTGTACCATTTAAATGGACTTGTGTATGGAATACCACAAGCTAGTAGCGTTTTGATGGACTTGTGTGTTGAATAAAACAAGCCTGTCACATTAAAATGGATTTGTGTTTGGTATACAACAAGCCTGCAACATTTAAATGGACTTGTGTTTGGTATACAACAAGCCCGCAACATTTAAATGGACTTGTGTTTTGATTGCAACAAGCTTGTAACGTTTTAATGGACTGGTGTGTTGACTATGTACAACAAGCTTGTAATACTTTATGGACTTGTGTTTTGAATACGACAAGCATGTGACGTTGGATGGACTTGTGTTTTAAATATCACAGGCCTGTTATATTCTAGCGGATTCGTGGCGTTGAAGACAACAAGCCTGTAGCATTTTAATGGGCTTGTGCTTTAAATACCACAAGCCTTTAACAGCTTAATGGACTTGAGTTTTGAATACGACAAACCCGTGAGGTTCGATGGACTTGTGTTTTAAATATCACAGGCCTATAATATTCTAGTGGATTCGTGTGTTGAATACAACAAGCCTGTAGCATTTTAATGAACTTGTGTGTTGAATACAACAAGCCCATAACACTTTAAGTTAATGGATTTGTGTTTTAAACACAAGCTTGGGACATTTTAATGGACTTGTTTTGAATGCAACAAGCTTGTAACGTGTTACTCTATTGTTTGTTAGGTAGGTACAAGTGTGTAACATTTTGATGGACTTGTGTTTTGAATACAAAACGTCTGTTATATTTTGAATGGCTTGGGTTTTTTTTAATACAACAAGCCTGTTATATCTTAATGGACTTGCGTTTTGAATGTCATAGGAGTCTTTAAGACAAAATGAAGGACAGCATTCTGTTGATGGCACTTTCTTTATGATGAGGAAGTCAATGAACAATAAGCATAAAAGAACCTATTAAAATCTTTATCACTGTCAAAGTTTGAAACTAGTTGGTAAAATGATCAGGTTTAAATACAAGATATTAGAGCACAAATGTTGGTTATCCAACATGTTTAAACCTGGCAAGTGCTATGATGTAGTTGATTCTGTACCCAAAAAGTGTGATGACGGTTTTTGTTAATTGTTGAGTTTTGGGTGGTATATTTATTTATAGTAGAATTGGAGTGCTGAGAGAGGAGAGAGAGAGAGAGAGAGAGAGAGAGAGAGGAGAGAGAGAGAGAGAGAGAGAGAGAGAGAGAGAGAGAGAGGAGAGAGAGAGAGAGAGAGAGAGGAGAGAGAGAGAGAGAGAGAGAGAGAGAACAGTGTATACTTCTACTTTGAAGATGAACTTCGCTCCAAAATTCAAAATTGCTTTTTTGCAAGTTTATCAATACGATGCTAGTTTGTCAATAAGATATTGTGGATGTTCACAAAATGAAACATTGTTTTCAAAAGCATAACTTAGCATAACACAGCATGAACTTGTAAACAGAAGTGTCTTCACTTCCAAAAGACTTTGAGTAGCCGTGGAACTGATTAAGTTTGTCTGCTACAAAAAAAAAAAGAATTTGCTCTGCAGATGCGTATGATTTTGCTAAGCCAGTTGATTGGACGGACAATCGATGTTGACGCCAATGTTTGTTCACATTGCCAGTGAATGACTGACACTGACCATGGTCCTGTGCTTGTCAAGAGGGTGTGTGGTACAGGTCAGTGAAACGATAGCCACTGAAAATGTCCTGTACTGACCGAGAGAGAGACAATGCTACGCTCTCAAATGAAATGTATGCCCCGTCTCATCATGTCTTCAGTTTTGTCCTTTTACTGATTTTGTGTTTGCTCATTCGAAGTCATTCATTCATTTATCACTCTTTTCTATGAGTCACGAGGACACAAAATGACATGGAAAAAGGATGTGAAAGACGCACTCCGCTTATTCTACGATTTCTGATTAGATGTAGAGGACAGACAAGGATGTGGCGGACAGCCTAGATGTAAAACCCATCGCAGACTTTGCGACGACAACCACCCGAAGCTGCTTCATAGGCTACATGTCTTGGGCAAGTTGAATCTAGCGGAGCCAACCCATTTCCAGGTGGTAAGGTGCATGCTGGGTATGCCCACGTGATTCATATTCTTCTTCTTCTTCATCAAACGCTCAGACAGCAACTGTTGTTGTTTGTCATATAAGCACCAAAAAAATCCCGTTACGCTGCCGTTAAGCGCCTGACAAGTCAGGCCCAGCGCGTCCGACTTCGGCGTCGTTGAGAAGCGCTTTAAGTCTTTCTGGGAGGAAAAAGACAGGCAGGAGAATGGACCAAGAAGGCAGAAAAATAGACAAGAAGGAGGTGAAAAGGAAGAAAAGGAACAAGGCAGAAACACAAAGACTGATAGAAAAGAGGAATTTCCTAGCACAGAATTTCCAGAAGACGGGGAAGCTGTTTATATACCGACAGGCCCCTGGCGACCCCACGGGAGAGTTATTCATAGTAACGGCCACAGACGGCTTACTCATCTCCGAAATGTTCCTGGCTTCTATTTTAGAGGTTATGTTGATCGACGTTCATTTGTTTATGACTGCAGTAATAATTTATAGTGTTTTAGCCGTGACAATGTTGTTACGGTAATTACAGAGTTTGAATTGCTGCAGTATTGTGCTATAAATGCGAGGAGTTTATTCTGTGAGAGGTGATTTAATTTAATCAGCATGTGGTAATCAAGTTGTGAACGTAACAGGGTAGAAATGAGAGTTGTTGATTTCGTGAGCGGAGTGGTATGTTTGTGGACATCGTTGTTTATGTGGATTTTTGCTCTGTTGTTTTATTGTTGCTGTTGTTGTTGTTGTCGTTGTCTTCTTTCAGGTCATTACAAACGATCACTTAAAAGTATACGAGAATTAAAAGTTCGTGTGTGTATATGTGTGTGCGCAAGCGCGTGCGTGCATGCGCGCGTGCGTACGTGCGTGCGTGTGCGTGTGTTTTTATTGTTATATCTTGTGATATTATCACATCATCATGATAATCATTATCAACATCAACACCATCATTATCATCATCATCATCATCATCATCACTTCTATTACTGCTATTCTTGTCATCATCATTACACTTTGACAAAAACGAATAATTACTCATGCCCCCTTTTTTTCACATTCAGTCCCCATATACATGCTGTTTTGTAAATGTTATCATCCGTTCCCACAAGGCACACGTGGTTTACTCTTCCGAAACGCAGAACAGATTTTACATATGCGCAAAATGTCATGCTTGGGTTCGGGACATCGGCTTATAAAGTCTCATCCGAAGCACTTTCTGGGGAGTGGGGTCAGCACTGATGTGAACTCCAGGGGAACAAATCCCTTTGAACCATGGTGGTTCGATCCCGGGCCGTCAGATCAGGAACCTTCCAAAGCATTTGTCAGTAGAACAATGCTGCTTGTACACACACGCGCACGAGCACGCGCGCAAACACACACACACACATACATACATACATACATACATACATACATACATACATACATACATACATACATACATACATACATACATACATACATACATACATACATACATAAACACACTAATACACACACACACTCTCTCTCTCTCTCTCTCTCTCTCTCTCTCTCTCTCACACACACACACACACACACAAACACGCACACGCATGCACGCACGGACAAACACACACGCACGCACGCACGCTCGCACACACGCACACACACACACACATACACACAAGGAGTAAAAAGAAGCCTCTTAATGGTCGTCAAATTCTTTATTTCATTTTGTTTAAAAATTGATTTTAGCTTTTTTTAGGAAGACCATGATTTTGACACATTTCTTTAATTAAAGACTGGTATTTCTCGCCATCCAAAAAAGTTGCGTGTTAAATACCCCACAACAGCTAACATTTAATAATGCCCACCTGAAATAAAGAAGCAACAAATTTGTTATTATAATTATTTCTTCGTAATATTCATTTTTGGGCATCGTCTTCGTATTTCTTTTTGTGTGTTTGCGTGTGCGTGTGTGTGTGTGCGTGCGTGTGTTGTGTGTATTTGTGTGTGTGTGTGTGTGTGTGTGTATGTGTGTGTGTGTGTGTGTGTGCGTGCGTGCGTGCGTGTGTGTGTGAAATAAACTCCAAAAAGAGGATATTGGATATAGATATTTATTTTACAAGTGTGTATTTGGGGACGGTGTGTGTGTGTGTGTGTGTGTGTGTGTGTGTGTGTGTGTGTGTGTGTGTGTGTGTGTGTGTGTGTGTGTGTGTGTGTGTGTGTGTGTGTGTGTGTGTGTGGTTTGTGGTGGTGGTGGTGTGCGTGTGTGCTTACGTGCGTGTGTGCATGTGTGTTTGTGGTGTGTGTGTGTGTGTGTGTGTGTATAAACTCTGTGCGAATGATTGTGCGCGTGTAACAATTAAAAAATTACAGGCAAATATAAAACCACAGACGAAAAAAACCAAAAACAAAACCAATAATAAGACGGTCCAAAAACGAAAAGGAAGAACAAAAGAAATATACTATATAAACATCAAGAAAATGAGGGGAGAAAAAAAAAAGAAACAGAATCTATAACAAAGGGTATACTTATAGGAATAAGATAATGACCACAAAAAGCTCAAGAGATCTTTTGGACAAACAGAATGACAAAGACTGTCAACAAAAAAAAAAAGGTAGAACTGACTAACTGCAAGCAAAGAAGAAACGAAAACAAAAAGTAGCGAAACACCAAACTGAATGTAAAACAACATCAAAAACAGCAACAACAACAACAACAACAACAACAACAATAAGAACTAGAGCGATACCTTCAGAACAATTTACATCAGTGTCGATACACAAAATACTTCTATCGAGAAGAAGGTAAAAGGAAAACAAAAATAGCAGCAGTAGCAGTAGAAGCAGCAGTAGTATAAAAACAGCAAGACCAGTAAAACTGCAACACTACAGAACTAGTCACAAAATCATCGACTGTACAATGGAAATGTTTGATATATATAAAAAAAAATCGCCAAGTAAATAAATAGATACCAAGTTATGTACAGAACAAGTACCATACATACACATCTGATAATATATACACTATGCACCATGGTACAAGGATTCCTTTGACAATCTAATCTACACCAGCTCAGCCCAAAATGGCTTTGTCCTGATCAAATAATGTGTCATGACCTACATTAAAACGTTGCTACTAATAATTATGTTGTGCTTTTACATTTTTTCCCCGTTCCTCGGCTAGAGAACTCTGAGGTTCACCAATGGTGAGATTTTTGCCTATGCGATCATTTTTTGCCCACTATGAAGGTAGCCGCATTCTGACTTCGGGGAAGCAAGCTGGGTATGTTCGTGTTTCCGTAACCCACAGAACGCTGACATGAATGACGGGATATTTCAAAGTGAATATTAGATCTTCTGCATGGGTATGTAATATCCGAGGTTCACCAATGGCAGGTATTTGATTGCCTAGCGATATCCTTTTTTACGCCTACGGATTCGAAGTACCCGCTTTTGACTTCGGGGATTGAAGTCGGGGTTCTTATCCACTCGCTAAACGCGCGTTTGAATGACGGGATTGTGAATTTTGATCCATGACATGTTGTATACAATTATACCAAGGGTAAGATTAAGCACTGGCAGTCACTGTTCTTCAAGTTGCAGCTTGATGAATAATCCTAACTAAAGTCCCCGCGCCAAACGACGAACACATTGTTGAGTCATGGTTGAAGCAAACGTCTTATCTCCTCCGGCTAAAGCGTCCAGTCAGTTTGAATGGATGATGAGATTTTTTTAAAAATTTAGTGCACAATGGTTTGATTTCCAACGTCATCCGAGAGTCAAACGTCACCTTGAATTCACTGGATCAACCCGTTCATCTCCAAGTTGGAACTGCTTTGATGGTCACACAAAGAACACACAGAAAACCATTCGGGCGGTGAAGCAGGGGAAGGCCGCAAGAAACATGGTGTTGCAACATCAAAACCTTGGGACGAATCAAACCAATGGGAACAGGATCGTGAAAAAAAAGACTTGTGGTTTACTTCATTCCCCAAGTCTTGGAGCACTTAATGCATGGTGGTGACACGTTCACATATACAAAATCTTACCGTTGGTGGACATCAGCGTTTTAACCCAGGAACGGAAAACAAAACCTCCATGAAGCAAAGTTGACTGATATCAATAAATGATGGTGTACATGTTTCAGCTTCAATGCCATCTCTATGTAATTAATTATACCAAGATGGTCAGCAGCATGGTTATGATCACAGGTCAAGTCAAACTTTAAAAAGGTAATGATTTCTTTCTCGTTCACATGTGTATAAATTTTTTTTTAAATCGAAATGCTAAAATACACAATCTGTAGCCCATGTTTCGATACGAACATAGGGGTTAGGTCAGTGACAGTGTATTGTTGGGATTGGATAAAACCCACAATATCCAAACTGACAAACTGTAGGCCTATATACATTGAGGCAATCACTAGCTCCTGTCCACATCGTTTGTCAGGAAAAATTCGAAGCCACTTCCCGTACACCGCCAGAACAAAATCATATCAAAAGACAGTTCGTCTAAAACGTTTCTTCAGTGTCTATAATATGCCATTTCTTAAAAAAATATTCACATCCATCACATCACGAACGCTATATCACATCATCATTGAATGCATAAAAAAGAAACGTACGTTGAAAAGTTGATCCAGACACATTGAGATACCTTGCAAAGATATGTCATTTTCTGATCATATATTATTCCAAAGACGAAAGTATAAGCCTGAGGTTTTTTGTTTCAGTGTCAGAAGTAGTTGCCACAGTGAGCAAAATAGTCCATAGAGATTATTACACAACGTCTGCTAAAACACTAGAACAAGATAAAAAGAGCGTTGATTTGAAGGTGAAGTCATCAGTCTTTAGTATCTACCTGGATCTTTGTCCAGTGCTTGGACTTTGAGAATTCCGTCCTCCTCTTGTAACATCTATAGATGAGCGAAGTCTCTTCTCTTACTTCCATGATGCCATTTCTCTTAAGCATTATCGAAGCATTACAAACCATCTCTATCAATGTTTAGTTCCTAATCACATACATAGTTTTTCTGTTTTTATGTTGTTGTTGTTTTCTGTTTAGGGTTTTTTGTTGGGTTTTCTTTACCAGCACATGTAAACCAATTAGTCATTCACTTATAACACAACATACCAAAAACAGCTATTATTTCGAATTCTTAAATTTCAAAGAACGCAATGATAATGTCCTGTCACCAATATGCCTTCAGAGATTCCGAAGACTGTTACATATTTTAATATTTCTTCCAATGATTTCTGAGACAGAACAATGTGATCAATATTTAAAATGAGGTACACGTTTAAACATTTTTTTTCTAAATTCCACATCAGAAACATTATTTTGAAAGACACCGTATTTTACACGCAATATCAGCAGCATCTACAAATCTGCTGTAATAGCAAACACATCTTACATTCTAGGAGACAGTACGTACACACTGCAACCATGTTTACATTTTATTATCGTCCTCGTGATTATCCTGTGATGTCCAGTGCTCCTTCTCCCAGGCCGCTCGTTCTGATCTCATCACACATCACCACACCCAAGGTCATCATGACACATCCTCTGAGGACACAGTCTGCAGAGCGCTGCCAGTATCACGCCGCCATGAAGCTAATGACCAGAGAAGGCCCCGCACTGTTGCTGATTCTCTTCTGTGCTTTTCAACGGTGCCTGTCCTGACCACATATGCTAATAAATACCACCTTCCTGACAACAGCAATAGTTCAGCTGCAAAAGCAGACTATAGCAAACACACATCTTGAAGTGGTGACAGACAAAACGTGACTCCGACCACTGTCGCCCGTGAATCTGCAGTCTTCATAAGCAACAACACAAACTCAGCATGGAAAAAGTGTATACACCAACACTGCTGCCACCACAACACTAGATAGAAACCATTGATTTTTGAGACAATCTTTCTTGCACACTTATCAGCGAAGGTGATAACGATAATGAAGTTTCCAAAGAGATTTTTTTTCAGATTGGACACAATATACCTAGCCCCAAATGGGCCTGAGATATACAGACATCCAAGTTGCACAGTGGACCCGATTATTTGAGCAACGTTCTCTTGATATGGAGGAAGCTGGTTGCAAAATCTTCAGTGGTGCCCCCAACGGTTAGCCAGACTACGGGGCAGGTAACAGGTACCTCTCGATGCTCAAACGTAGAGTCCTATTCCTTCCATTAACGTCTATTGCAGAAGTAGCTCTGGATAGAGCCTGATCAGAGTTTGAAGAGCTTTTTAAGGACAGAGCGTTCATAGTTAACCCTACACTATGGTGACCACTGAGCCAGGTCAGGCTGTTCATTGTGTCTGAACAAGAGGATCCTCACAATGATTTGGCGCGGTTTTCAGCGTCACTGAAACTTACACATAGACAACAGACGTTCTATCAAATTTGCGAGCCAGACTCATCAAAGAGTTGAGTTAGACTCGCGGAAGAGTTCACCCCGATGGCGCGCGCGTGTACATCAGTTACAGGTGTGTCGAGATTTGGTGACAGTACACACCTTACACTTCACCTGGCAGCACCAGTGGAACGTACAGCTACACCTCTCCTTCGCCAGGTAGGTATGGGATTTGAACCCGCGTCCACAGCACATGAGGTCACAGCCATCCACCCCCATGGAGCTGACGTTGCACTCTCGGTCCCGGGTGCCCTGGAAACCCAGGCTGACGTCATGGTCACAGAAACTGGGCGAGGTCTCGAAGTAGATGAGGTCACGGCGACCTGGCTTCTTGTGGCTGGGGTTGGCGGGCTGGAAGATGGGCCGGCGGCGTTTGCTCTGGGTCCTCATGTTGCCCTGGTTCCCTGAACAGTGACAAGGTAAAGAATGATCATCTGAACAGTGACAAGGGATAAACTGATCATCTGAACAGTGACAAGGTATAGACTGGTCATATGAACAGTGACAAGGTATAGACTGATTATCTGAACAGTGACAAGGTATAAACTGATCATCTGAACAGTGACAAGGTATAGACTGATTATCTGAACAGTGACAAGGTATAAACTGATCATCTGAACAGTGACAAGGTATAGACTGATTATCTGAACAGTGACAAGGTATAAACTGATCATCGGAACAGTGGCATCATCTGAACAGTGACAAGGTATAAACTGATCATCTGAACAGTGACAAGGTATAGACTGATCATCGGACCAGTGACAAGGTATAAACTGATCATCGGAACAGTGGCATCATCTGAACAGTGACAAGGTATAAACTGATCATCTGAACAGTGACAAGGTATAGACTGATCATCGGACCAGTGACAAGGTATAAACTGATCATCTGAACAGTGGCATCATTTGAACAGTGACAAGATATAAACTGATCATCTGAACAGTGGCATCATTTGAACAGTGACAAGGTATAAACTGATCATCGGAACAGTGACAAGGTATAAACTGATCATGTGAACAGTGACAAGGTATAAACTGATTATCTGAACAGTGACAAGATATAAACTGATCATCTGAACAGTGGCATCATCTGAACAGTGACAAGATATAAACTGATCATCGGACCAGTGACAAGGTATAAACTGATCATCGGAACAGTGACAAGGTATAAACTGATCATCTGAACAGTGGCATCATTTGAACAGTGACAAGGTATAAACTGATCATCGGAACAGTGGCATCATTTGAACAGTGACAAGGTATAAACTGATCATCGGAACAGTGACAAGGTATAAACTGATCATGTGAACAGTGACTAGGTATAAACTGATCATCTGAACAGTGGCATCATTTGAACAGTGACAAGATATAAACTGATCATCTGAACAGTGGCATCATTTGAACAGTGACAAGGTATAAAGTGATCATCGGAACAGTGGCATCATTTGAACAGTGACAAGGTATAAACTGATCATCGGAACAGTGACAAGGTATAGACTGATCCTCTGAACAGTGACAAGGTATAAACTGATCATCGGAACAGTGGCATCATTTGAACAGTGACAAGATATAAACTGATCATCGGAACAGTGACAAGGTATAAACTGATCATGTGAACAGTGACTAGGTATAAACTGATCATCTGAACAGTGGCATCATTTGAACAGTGACAATATATAAACTGATCATCTGAACAGTGGCATCATTTGAACAGTGACAAGGTATAAACTGATCATCGGAACAGTGACAAGGTATAGACTGATCCTCTGAACAGTGACAAGGTATAAACTGACCATCTGAACAGTGACAAGGTATAAAACTGATCATATGAACAGTGACAAGGTATAGACTGATCATCTTAAGTGACATGGTATAAACTGGTCATATGAACAGTGACAAGGTAAAAACTGATCATCTGAACAATGACAAGGTATAAACTGATCATCTGAACAGTGACAAGGTATAAACTGATCATCTGAACAGTGACAAGGTATAAACAGATCATCTGAACAGTGACAAGGTATAAAACTGATCATATGAACAGTGACAAGGTATAGACTGATCATCTTAACAGTGACATGGTATAAACTGATCATCTGAACAGTGACAAGGTATTAACTGATCACCTGAACAGTGGCAAGGTATAAACTGATCATCTGAACAGTGGTGACAAGGTATAAACTGATCATCTGAACAGTGACAAGGTATAGACTGATCATCTGAACAGTGACAAGGTATTAACTGATCATCTGAACAGTGACAAGGTATAAACAGATCATCTGAACACTGACAAGGTATAAACAGATCATCTGAACAGTGACAAGGTATAAACAGATCATCTGAACACTGACAAGGTATAGACTGATCATCTGAACAATGACAAGGTATAAACTGATCATCTGAACAGTGACAAGGTATTAACTGATCATCTGGACAAGGTATTAAGTGATCATCTGGACAAGGTATTAACTGATCATCTGGACAAGGTATTAACTGATCATCGGAACAGTGACAAGGTATAAACTGATCATGGAAACAGTGACAAGGTATAAACTGATCATCTGAACAGTGACACTACATGGATTGATATCATCAGTGACAAGCCGTTTGATGAATCCACCAACATATGCAAAGCGTAGGGATGGTTTTCGATGGTGAAGGTGACTGAAAAGACAAAGAAACAGTTTTACTGTTGTGGCTGACTATCTTAAAGTGCCAGCGGAGATGTCCGATTTAGGGGACTGGAATAAAAACCTATGGACAGACTATAAACATGTCCTAGGCTCAAAAATAATTTTGTATCATGGCTGATGACCAAATATATGAAAAAAGAGATAAATAGATGGGCAAAATGAGAAAAAGAAAGAAGAATAGGTTGTCCCACAAATAGACGGATAGAAAGGCGAAGAAGGGGGCAAACAGATAGACAAATTGACATAGGGTACAGCAGGCAGGCAAGATGACAGAAAGACAGACACAGGCAGACAGGCAACTGGACAGATCATGTGGCATACAAGCTGTAACAGGTTCTCCTATTCAGATTCATATACAAAGATTAATGTACCCTGTACATGGCTAGGCTATTAACAACAAGATTTGATTGAGTCACCTACTATGCCCTTCATTGATGATAACTAAGTAGCTGCAGAGCTACAGAAAATGAACTGTCCACTAGGCGTGGGATGAACTGTCCCACGTCCTCTCTGAACCTAGCTAACCATTTCTAAGACACAGGCAGACATTCTTCGGATGAGACTATAAACTGAGGCTCCGTGTTCGAACGCATGCAGAACATCTTGCTCACACGTTAAATCCTGTTCCGCTTTTCGGAAGAGTAGGCCATTGTGTGCCGTGGAAACGATGATGAAATTTACAAAACCGCATACACAAGGGGCTGGATGTAAAAAAGCACATGAGTGCTTATTCCATTATCCTCGATATAAAAGAATGAATAAATAAATAGATAAGACTGACAGGAGGTTGCTGTAGTCATGGACACGTTGCCAAATCCAGAAAATAAGATTGGAGTCTAAAAACTATTTAAACAGCCAGAACGAATTTCTTTATTAAAACAAAGCAAACCAACAATAAAACTAAACAGACACTTCGAACATGATGTTAAACGCATGTGTTCAGAAAGACAAGTTGTCTCATCATATGGTAAAGCATACTTCTCTCCTTGTCCCTGTCCCTGGCCCTAAAGAGGGCAGGTACCCGTTTACAGCTGGGTGGAATGGGAAGCTACCCTTAACCTTAGATGCATGAACGGTCACCTGACCGCGAGGCAATCACGCTCAATGATTCTTAACCTCAGCTTGGGGAGAGCAAGTACTCTGACCCCTTAGCTAACATGTCCCAGTAATCCAGTGGAGAATGACCTGTAAAGATGTTGGAGTGCATTGCAGTGTAAAAAAAAAAGTATGTTCTTTCGAGCCAGAAGGCCCATAGAGCCGAGGCTTATCCCGGTTTCTGTAGCGTTAAGCGAACTGATGGTTTTTCACCACCCCTGTGACAGGACGCTAGTCTGTCGCCAGATACTTCCCCAGCAGAGCTGGTACCCACTTGTACACCTGGGTAAGTAGTAGTATGTTCTTTCGAGCCAGAAGGCCCATAGAGCCGGAGCTTATCCCGGTTTCTGTAGCGTTAAGCGAACTGATGGTTTTTCACCACCCCTGTGACAGGACGCTAGTCTGTCGCCAGATACTTCCCCAGCAGAGCTGGTACCCACTTGTACACCTGGGTGGAGTGAGGAAAATAGGAGTAAAGTGTCTTTCCCAAGGACACAACACCGAGCCGAGCGGGGATCGAACCCGCGACCTCTGGATCACGAGTTGACCGCCTAAACCACTCGACCACGGTGCCTCCGCATTGCAGTGTGGTATGAAGTAAAGATGTTGAAGTGGAAAAAAATAAAAAGTTGACAATGGCTTAATTGATGCAGTTAAGTTAACTGTGATCATCATCGAAATCTCAGAAAAACTGGAACGCTTTTTTTTTCATAAGTTCCGACCGAACAGGTAAAAATATGTGGTCAAATCTTAGATACCGACAAGGATGAGTAAGTTTTCCTAAAAAAAATGATTAAAAAATAAAAAAAATAAAAAAAATAAAAAGTTTAAAAAAGACAGCAAGTCTTCTTGATCCAAGACTGAAAACAGAACTGGCAGAAAGACACACAACAACAAAAAAACTGAAATGAAAATAAAACAAATAAACATCTATTTGAATTTCTCTGTCTCTGAGATAATAAAGTTCTTGAATTTGAATTTTGAATGTTGATGTTATCTTACCGGGCAGGACCCTGGTGGCTCCGTCATAGCGGTCTTTGAGCTGCCTGCCCACAGTCCTGAAGGGAGGCAGCTTCATCCAGCACGTTCTGATGGCGCAGCTGCCCGACATCCCGTGACACTTGCACTCCTTGCGCGTCGCCTCTCGTATGTGCTGCGAAAAGGGCACAGCGACTTCAATGAGCATATCATACATAGAGGAATACTCACACACACACACACACTCACACATACACACACACAAAAGCAAGCGTACACGTGTGTTGTGCGCGTGCATGTGCGTCCACACACACACACACACACAAACACACACACACTTTTCTCGTCATTTGGAGGGTGTCATTTTTATTAACTAGACGTTCATAATGATGGTTGGCACTCGGGAGTGGCGATTGTTGTCGTACTTTAAAAAACAGAAGACTAGAGAAGAACGAAAAAATGGTAGAAGAGAGAAGAAGAAAAAAGCATTGATAGACAATAGGAAATAGATAATATGATAATAGATTAATAATAGATAGATAATAGATGATATATATATATAGATAGATAGATAGATATATAAACGAGAAAAGTCCAACAAAATGAAGCAAAAAAGAAAGAAAACCAAGATCAAACGTCAATCAGACAGAAGGAAAACCATTGATTAAAAAAACATAAGCAAAAAAAAAAGAAACAAAGTAAACGACAAAGCAAAAAAATACAGCTACAAGAAAGTCAAAAGAGAAGAAAAAAGAAGAAAGAAAGAATAGAGAAGAAGAAGCAGAAAAGGACAGAAAAAAAGATAATGAATAAACAAACAATACGAAACAAATAACAAAAGATGATGAACGGTCATATACATATGCACATACACCCCCATCCCATATATATATTATTTATATATATATATATATATAATATTAATGGACATAAATCTCTTCATCTCCTCTCTATCTCTCACTACTCATATAATGATATATATATATATATATATATATAATATATATATATATATAAAAGAAGATGAGAGGATACACAATACAAAAACCCATATATATAAAAAATATATATATATATATTCATGCTATATATATATTTATTTTAGAGAGAGATAGATGAGAGATAAAGAGAGAGAGAGAGATGAGAGAGGAGATGAAGAAAGGGATAGAGGAGAGGAGAGAGAGAGAGAGAGAGAATAAACTGTTATTCCATGCAAAAAAATAAAAGGGAAAGGGAGGAAAGAATTACTTGCAATCAATACATGACCCAGATTCTAATACCTTTCATCAAAAAATAACATGCTATACATAGTTTGAAGTCACAGAAACGATGAAACCAGATAAAAACAGACCCAGGTACAATGACCGCGAGGACATCCGTACAGACAGGCAGACAGGCAGACAGACAGATAAACGGGAAAGATAAAGAACTGAAGCGTTAAGTTATGTAGGCTTAGAGACAAAGACCTCCACAATACGTACATTACCCCAGGGTCTATCTCTATATATAATATATCTTTCTTTACTTCTTTCTTTTGTTTCTTTTTTTCTCTTTCTTTCCTTTGTCTTTTTGTTTCTTCTTTTAAATTTTTTTTTTTAATATTTGCTTTGTTTTTCGTTTTTTGTTTGAAAGAAAAGGGATGAGAACAAAACAAGGGTGTAAAAAAAGGGAAAATGGGTCGTATATAATTTTTATTTAATTGTGGTATTTGGGGGTTTTGGGTGGAAGGGGGGGGGGGGGGGTAGGGTTTAGGGGTTTTTAATTTTGATTAACTTTTTTAAAAGATTAAGTTTGTTCATTGGGGTTTTTTTTTAAAAACTTTTTTTGTGTACTTCCAATGCAAAATAAAACTGTGACTGAGCCTGCACTTTCACGACCCAACTACCATTTTCCCACCACCACCCCCTTTTTACCACCTTTCACCACCCCACTTTTTACCACCCCCACCATTTTACCCACCACACCATTTTTACACCACCATTTTCACCCACACCCACCATTTTCACCACCACCCCCCATTTTCACTGCCCCCACCACCATTTTCACATCACCACACCCCACCACCACCGTTTTCACCACCACCACCATTTTCACCACCACCAACACATTTTCAAAACCCACCCCCACACCATTTTCGAAACCCCAAAACCCATTTTCACAACCACCAACACCATTTTCACTACCAACCCACTTTTTCACAACCACCAACACCGGAACCATTTTCAAAACCCATCACCACCAAACACAACACCACCAATCCCACACCCCCACCCCCCCTCCCCCCACCCCCACCCCCAAAACCCCCCCACCACCCACCCCCACCCACCACTCCAACCCCCACCAACCCACCACCCCCACCCACCCCCCCACACCCAACCCCACCACCACACCCCCACCACCACCACCCTAACCCCAACAACAACAACAACAGCAAACATACCACTCGTCCAGCGTGGTTGTTGTGAAGATTCATCAAGTAACGAAAATCCCGCCCGCGCTCTATCAAGTCCACGAAGCGGCGCGAAAAGCGGTTTCCGAAGCGTACATTGTCGCTGCAGCCGCTCCACTCCCAGTCGCGCTCGCCGCGCGGCGTGCGCTCGCGGTGGCGGTACTCGCAGGTGCATGTGTGGAGCGTACCTTGCGAGCACGCGCGCGCCACCGCGTGAGCGACGGCCGCGCTGGTGATAGCGTAGATGAAGGCCGTTTCTCTGGAGCCTGGGTTTAGAGAATAATAATAATAATAATAATAATAATAATAATAATAATAATAATAATAATAATAATAATAATAATAACAACAACAACAACAACAACAATAATAATAATAATAATGATGATAATAATAATATATGGAATTTATATAGCGCTGAATCTTGTAAAAAAACAAAAAATCGAAGCGCTTGCACTCAATCATTTACAGGCATGCAACTTCCCTTTAAAAATAATGAAGAAGAAGAAGAAGAAGAAGAAGAAGAAGAAGAAGAAGAACAAGTGTAGATTGCGTGAGAATGATGAGGATGAGGGGAGGTTTAGGATGGAGACGTTATTGTAGTAGTAGTAGATTTCAGGTTATAAGAGAGGGGGAGGGGGGAGGGGGAGGGGGAGAGGGGAGTGGGGGGGGGGGAAGGTGGGGAAGAGGGAGAGTGGGGAAGAGGGAGAGTGGGGAAGAAAGAGAGAGGGTGAGAGGGAGGGAGGGAGAGAGAGAGAGGGTGAGAGAGAGAGATGCAGGCAGACAGACACACAGACAGACAGACAGAGGGGAGCGAGAGAGAGAGAAAGAGGGAGAGAGAGGGAGAGAGAGAGAGAGACAAACTGACAAACAGACAGACACTG
>CM054135.1:41703738-41758738 GCA_028751875.1 Rapana venosa
AAAAGAAGGATGGAAAGAAGGAAAGAAAGAAAGAAAGAAAGAAAAAGAAGAGAAGATGAAAGAAAGAAAAAGAAAAGAAAGAAAGAAAGAAGGAAGAAAGAAAAACAGAACAGAACATAAGGAAGGAAGAAGAAAGAATAAAAAAGAAAGAAATAGAAAAAGAAAGAAGAAAGAACAGAACAGAAAGACAGAACAGAACAGAAAAGGAAGGAAGAAGAGAAAGAATAGAAAAGAAAGAAAGAAAGAAGAGAAAGAAAGAAAGAAAGAACAGAACAGAAAGAACAGAACAGAACAGAAACAAAAGAAGAGAAAGAGAAAGAAAGAATAGAAAAGAAAGAACAACAACAGCACAGCACAAAGAACAGAAAAACAGACAACCGCCAGACAGAAAGAAACAAAGAAGACAGTCAACAGGAACAGACATCAATACAAGAAGACAACAACAGACATACAAATGAAAAGACTAGCCTCACAAACCAACTGTACCTCGAACAAAAACACAAACAATCAATCAACCAAGAAACCAACCATCAATCAACGAACAACCAGCAGCCATCCAGCCACTAACTACCATCCTTCCACCACTGACCTACCATAACCAAAAACCTCCACAACCAATCAACAACCAATCAACCAACCAATCAAAAAACAACCAGGTTCTTTCTCAACCATTCCCTTCCCTCGACCAATTCCTCACTTACATAACCATCCAATCAATATTAATCACCCAACCATCCACCCAACCAACTACTTCCCAACCCAGCCACCTACTTACCAAACCAATCACGCACTTGCTCTTCCGTTCACCAACCAATCAGCCATTTTTACCAATCAAGCAATTTTCATAGTCATCCACCTACCGATTTAACCAACCAATTAACCAGTCAACTAACTGACCAACCCACCAACCAACCAGCCAGCCAACCAGCGAACCAATTGGCAAACTTACCCATCTTCCTACAAAATTTACCCACCAACAATTAATCAACGCAACCATCAACAAACCGGCAAAATTAACCAGTCTTCCAAACCAAACCATTTGACCATCAAACCAGCCGTCGGTTCGGTTGGTACGGTATGGTATAGCATAACAGCACAGTAAAGTGTAACATTGCAACATAGTATACCACAACATAATAACATGACATAACAATATAACACGGCAGGGCAAATCATACCACAGTATTTTTATTTTATTTATTTTTATTTCATTCTTTATATCGAGGATCATGGAATAAGCGCTTATGTACCTTTTTTACATCCAGTCCCCATGTGTATGCGGTTTTGCAAATTCTGTCATCCGTTCCCATCGGCACACAATGGCCTACTCTTACGAAAAGCGGAACAGGATTTAACGTGTGCGCAAGATGTTCTGCGCGCGTTCGCGCACGGGACCTCGGTTTATTGTCTCATCCGAAGGACTTTTGGGGAGAGTGGAGTGTGCACTGATGTTAACTCCAGGGGAAAATATCCCCTTGAACGGGAATCGAACCGGGTCGTCAGATTGCGAGCGCAATGTTCTAAGCACTAGGCTATCCCGTAGCATAGCTAAACATGGCACAGTAAAGCAGGTCAACCAATCCACCTACCATCCTACCAAGCAAACATCCAACTCACCCACCCACTCATCACCCTATCCACCAACCCACCAACTCCATCACAATCTAAACACAAAGTGGATTGCTGATCTAGAGATGAAGCACTTGTCTAGAAAGCGAAAACTCCGGGTTCGTGTTCGGGTTCAGGTTCGCTCTGGGTCCGGGTTCAATCCTTGTTTTCTGCCCGAGATTCCCCTCCCCCTCCCCCCCCCCCCCCCCATCTACTAGAATGTGAGTGGTGGTCTGGGTGCTAGTCTCTTTCAGATGAGACGCTAAACCGACGTCCCTTATGCAACACGCACGTAAAAGAACTCAGGGCAACAAGAAAGTTGTCCCTGACTAAATTCTGTAGATAAAAAGTCATTTTCATAGGAAAACAAATACACATGCAGACAGGAAAAGAAAAAATAATAATGGGTGGTGCTGCTCTTAAGGTGACGCGCTCTCCATGGGTACAGCATGCTAGCATCCCGAATTTCACACAGAGAAATCTGCCCTGACTTAAAGTGGTTTACAACACATATTATACAAATCAATGCCAACTTACCTCGATGCAGCATTCTCCCGAACACTGCCGAAGAACTGTCTCCAAAGGTAGGACAATTCCAGCGACTGTTCCGGAACTGGAACTGACACTCGTCGATCGCCATGCGCGCGCCACGCGCCACCGCCAGCAGAGAACCCGGATTACGGGCCATCAACTTCCGCTGACGCCTTGTGAGCGGAAGTAGTTTGGGGTTGGCGTAGAGCTGCGTGACAGAGGTGCGCAGATCGTTCGTTCTCTCTCGGCCCAGGTGTGCCAGCGCCCTGAAAGATGGTAGGGTAGGGTATAGTGCGGTGATGGTAAGGTAGGGTAGGGTATGTAGCGTAGGGTATGTAGCGTAGGGTAGGGTATGTAGCGTAGGGTAGGGTATGTAGCGTAGGGTAGGGTAGGTAGAAAAAGTAGGATAGAATAGGGTAGGGTAGGATAGGAAAGGGAAGGGATGGTATGGTATGGTAGGGTAGGGTAGGTAGGTAGGAAGGTAGGGTAGGGTAGGGTAGGGAAGGAAGGGTAGGTATGATAGGTAGGGTAGGGTATTGTAGGAAGGGTAGAGTAGGTAGGGTAGGATATGGTAGAGTAGGTAGGGTATGGTAGGATAGGGTAGAGTAGAGTAGGGTAGAGTAGGGTAGGGTAGGGTAGGGAAGGGTAGGGTAGGGAATGGTAGAGTAGGGTAGAGAAAGGTAGGGCAGGGAAGAGTAGGGTAGGGTAGGAAATGGTAGGGTAGGGTAGGAAATGGTAGGGTAGGGTAGGAAATGGTAGGGTAGGGTAGGAAAGGGTAGGGTAAGGTATGGTAGGGTAGGTAGGGTAGAGTAGGGCAGGGTAGGGTAAGGTAGAGAAGGGTAAGGAAGGGTAGGGAAGGGTAGGGTAGGTTTGTTATGGTATGGTATGTTATGGTATGGTAGGGTTGGTTATGGAAGGGTAGGAAAGGGTGGGGAAATGTAGTGAACGGTATGGTATGGTATGGTTGGGTAGGGTATGGTAGGGGTAGGGTAGGGTAGGGTATGTTAGGGTTGGGTAGGGTATGGTAGAGTAGGGTAGGGCAAGGTGTAAGGTAGAGTAAGGTAGGGTAGGGCTGGGTTGGGTAGGGTAGAGAAGGGTAGGGTAGGGTTGGGTAGGGTAGGGTAGCGTAGGGTAAGGTATGGTAGGGTAGGGTATGCTATGGTATGACATACTATGGTATGCTGTGGTAGCATAGCGATTTGTCACCTAAATTAGATATGACATAACAGGGCGATATATACCATAGTATAGCCAGTTATTGGCATAGCCAGGCATAGAATGGCTTGGCCTGGTCTGACTTAGTATGGTATTACATTGAATAGCATGGTATGGTATGGTATGGTATGGTATGGTATGGTATGGTATGGTATGGTATGGTATGCGTGTAAGTGATTTGACTGGAAGCACTTTAATTTGGTTTTGCATTACAAGATTCAGCACTATATAAATTCCATACTTTATCAGTATCACTGTTAAGATATAGATTGGTATGCTAAGTTCTTGTCATGGCTGAAGACAATCTCAACACAAAATTATAAAAAAAAACAATGTTTCAAATATAGACCATTAGCTTACACCATAAGCTGACAAAACTTTAAGCTTGGGCCAAACCAAAGGCATTACAGAGAAAAGCAAAAAAGGCAGGAAAAGATCCATAACGAAATTCATGAGCTACGCACCACCAACGAGTTCCTTTCACCACCTCTGCGCCCCGTCCATTGCCTTTCTTGGCGGCGTTGGAGAGATCTTGAGGCATCACCAGGTCCACCATCACCATCACCAGCAGCAGCAGCAGCAGCCACAACCCTGACTCCCTGAGCATCTTAGCTCGCTAACCCACCACCATCTTGTGGCCCCTCGCCCAAGACTGTACAGCCGGCCGCATGGCTTTTTTTTTGTTCAGGGCCACTCTATCTTTGAGTTAAACTCTATGGGTTTTTTTGTGTTACGATTGCTAATTGTTAAGGGCCACTCTATCTTTGAGATAAACTCTATGGATTTTTTGTGTTATGATTGCTTATTGTAAAGGGCCACTCTATCTTTGAGTCAAACTCTGTGGGCTTTTTGTGTATGTTTATTGTTCAGGGCCACTCTATCTTTGAGTCAAACTCTGTAGTCTTTTTGTGTACAATTGCTTATTGTAAAGGGCCACTCCGCCTTTGTGTTAAACTCTATGAGTTTTCTGTTTGATTGTTATTGTTAAGGGCCACTCCGTCTTTGTGTTAAACTCTATGGGTTTTTGTTTGTTTGATTGTTTATTGTTAAGGGCCACTCCGTCTTTGTGTTAAACTCTATGGGTTTTCCGTTTGATTGTTTATTGTTAAGGGACACTCTATCTTTGAGTTAAACTCTATGGTATTTTTTGTGTCATGATTGCTTATTATTAAGGGCCTCCGTCTTTGTGCTAAACACTATGGGTTTTCCGTTTGATTGTTTATTATTAAGGGCCACTCTATGTCTGTGTTAAACTCTATGGGTTTTTGTTTTGGTTAGATTGCTTATTGTTAAGGGCCACTCTGTCTTTGCATTAAACTCTATGTCTTTTCCCTCGATTGATTGCTGTAGTTTTGGTTTTTGTTATACTATGATCTGTGTGTGTGTGTGTGTGTGTGTGTGTGTGTGTGTGTGGTGTGTGTGTGTGTGTGTGTGTGTGTGTGTGTGTGTGTGTGTGTGTGTGTGTGTGTGTGTGTGTGTGTGTGTGTGTGTGTGTGAAGAGGGTACTTTATAGGAAAATTTTAATGTAGGTTTTGCGCTTGAAGTGATTGTATTGAAATTATCCCCTTTTGACCGTTATGCTCTATTTCTTTGTTTCCTTCCATCTTTTAACAAACTAGTATTTTTCAACATTTCTGTTTCAGTCAAACTGCTGACATGTAGCATTAAAAGCTCAATATTTTCTTGTGAATGGCTTGTTTTTACGATGACTATTCTCCAGCCTTAGGCAGATATCCTTCTCTGCAATGACACACAAAAAATATATGGTCATCATCATCATCATCATCATCATCATCAATATCATGATGATGATGATGATGATGATGATGATGATGATGATGATGATGATGATGATGATGATGATTATTATTATTATTATTATTATTATCATTATTATTATTATTGTCTTCGTCGTTGTCATCATCTATGTTGTCGTTGTAGAAGTTTTGATCATCGTCGTCATTGTCGTCGTCATCATCACCATCATGAATGCTAATTGGGTTTTTTGCTGACAGGCCACAGTCGAGTTAAGAGACCTATCACTTCAATCTGAATACAGTACATTCACGGTCATCCAAAATTTTGGCATCATTGTTAATAACGATCCTTTGTGACAGTACTCTACAATGCAATACAATACACTACAGCACAATACACTGCAATGCAGCGTAACCAATACACAAGGCAATAACACATAACACAATACAATACAACGCAATACAACTCAGCACAACCTAGTATGATATAGAACAATGCACAACACACTACCCTTACAACACGATACGACACAACACACACACACGAATGTCAAAGTCCTTCGGATGAGAGTATAAACCGAGGCCCCGTGTCCGAACGCACGCAGAACATCTTGCGCACACGTTAAATCCTGTTCCGCTTTTCGGAAGAGTAGGCCATCGTGTGCCGGTGGAAACAGATGACAAAATTTACAAAACCGCATACACACGGGGACTGGATGTAAAAAAAAAAAAAGCACATGAGTGCTTATTCCATTATCCTCGAATTAAAAGAATTTAAAAAAAATTAAAATTTTAAAAAATTTTAAAAACCGCAACAAAGCGCAGTACAACACAGTACAAGACAAGACAATACAACACAATACTATATACAACACAACACCCAAGTATAACAACTGCATGAAGGAGCCGTCTCATAAAGGCATGTACCCCCAATGAGTGAGCAAGCTACGCCCTCAACTTTCCAATGCAACCATGCAGTTGAAAGCCCCGCAGACGACTCAGGGTAGAATTATCAGGTCTGTCACCACTCTCTCAATCTTCAGGATGATCTATGACTCCTCGTGTCATGAAAGCAAACTCCGATGATGATGATGATGATGATGATGATGATGATGATGATGATGATGATGATGATGATGATGATGATGACGACGACGACGACGACGATGATGATGATGATGATAATATAAAAAATAAAATAAAATAAAAAATAATAATAATAAATAATAATAATAATAATAATAATAATAATAATAATAATGATAATAATAATAATAATAATGATATATGGAATTTATATAGCGCTGAATCTTGGAAAAACAAACAAATCGAAACGCTTGCACTCAAATCATTTACACGCATGCAACTCTCCTTAAAACTTAATGAACAACATAATAACAATAACAACCAAGAAGAGTAGCAACGAACAACAACAAAATGCATAACAGTTTCTTCTAAATTACAACTTGAAATACGCAGTCTAAAACCCCACCTATATCTACTTGAAAACATTTGAAAACCAAAAACAAACACAAGAATCCCATAACACCACCCCAGAAAAAAAAAGCAAAATAAAAATAAACAAAACAAAAGCCGTAAACGCAGAGTGATATCTGAAAAACAATGAAGTAACAAATCGGAAAATCATACTTAAGAAAACTGATACTAAATTAAAATAAACATATGAATGAATAGCAAGAATAAACAAACAAACAAACGGATAGGCCGAAAGGGGAAAAAAACCCAACATTCAGCGAAATCTTTTCCCTTACTTCAACTTTTTCATGTTGTTATTTTAAATCAAACATTAATTAAACAAGAAAACTCAGCTTTAATTAACCCGGAATCAAATAATAGTAGAACAGATATACCACTCTGTGTGTGTGCGTGTGTGTGTGTGTGCGCGTGTGTGTGCGCGCGCGTGTGCGCGCGTGCGTGCGTGTGTGTGTGCGTGCGTCCGTGTGCGTGCGTGCGTGCGTGTGTGTGTCTGTGTCTGCCTGTGTGTCTGTGTCTGTCTGTATCTGTATCTATGCCTGTATCTGTGTCTGTGTTTCTGTGCGTATATGTACGTCTACAACTGACCAACCAACAACCATCCTCAACTTCCTTCACCAAACGCTGACCCTCACTCAAAACCTTGTTCGGCCAGTCAAACACATGTCCACTTTACCGTGTGACCATCGACCGACCATCACAAACAGCCACAAGGCAAACCAAAAAAAAAACCACCCCCAAAAAAAAAACCCGCAACCCTTCCAAATCCATTAAGCTCTTCAAGGCGATTCCTTCAGCCTCAAGACACATCACATCCCCTTAGCTTGTTTTTCAAACGAACTCGCTTGTTAGCGAGCCAGCTTACCACGACAAGACACCGACGATTCGACATCATTCAAAGCAAGACCAGTCGCTGCTACCAGATTTTTCAAAAACTGTCCTACACAGACTTCACATGTTAGGAAACTTGTAGCGACAAATCTTTCTCTTTTTTTTTTTGCCCGGAGGAAAAGGCTACGAACTAACTTTCCCATGTGAAGAAGCGTCTCTTTCCGTTAAAGAAAAAAATTCTAAAAACTCGATCGTCGATATAACTCAACCTACCTTCCAAGTGCTTACTGAAAGATTCAGCTTTCTATCTCAAGCTTGGTTGTTGAACTATTACGAAAGCCTGTCTCATCTTTTTTCTTTCTTTTTAATAAAAGGAGCCCAAAAAATCCTGGCTTTTTAATAGGAAGAGCATGCGCTGGCACAATTCCAAAAAGCGTTGGATAAAGTCCTGGAGAGAAACAAATTTGTCCGTTGAATGTACAGTATTAATGAAGACATCTGCGGAGTGGTGACCTCAGCACACATCGTTCTAAAAGTCTGTTGTCGTTACTTTTTATCATACTAGAGAGATAGCAGAAGAGAGAGAAGGAGAGAGAAGAGAAGAGAGAAGACGAGAAAAGAGAGAGAGAGAAGACAGAGAGAGAGAGAGAGAAGAGAGGAGAACAGACAGACAGACAGAGAAAGTAAAAAGAACGATCATGGATACAGATAGATAAGATAGAAGATAGATAGATACATAATATAATAATACATACATACATACAACATACATACATACAACTAGATAATAGATAGATAATAGATACATAGATAGATAAATAGATAGAAGAAGATAGATAGATAGAAAAGACAGACAGACAGATAGACAGACAGACTGCCAGACAGCCAGACAGACAAGCAGACAGACAGAGACAGAAGCAGACAGAGAGAGACACAGACAAATAGACAGACAGACAGAAAAGAACAGAAAAGGAAAGGAAAAGAAAAAAAGAAAGAAAGAAAGAAAGAAAAGGAAAGAAAGAAAAAAGAAAGAAAGAAAAAAAAAGTAAGAAAGAAAGAAAGAAAGTAAGAAAAAGACAGAAAGAAAGAAAGAAAAAAGAGAAAGAAAGAAAGAAAGAAAGAAAGAAGTAAGAAAGAAAGAAAGTAAGAAAAAGAACAGAAAGAAAGAAAGAAAGAAAAAGAAAAAAGAAAGAAAAGAAGGGAAAAAGAAAAAGAAAGAAAGAAAGAAACAAACAAACAAACAAACAAACAAAGAGACTTAGAGATAACACATACATACAAACAACAGATAAGACATAGACAGACAGCCATATCAAACTAGCTACTCAGACTTCACCACAACAAATACATTCAGTAAGATACGTTAGTAGCAACAACAACAACAAAAACCAACCCAAAAACAAAACAAAAACAAACAAAAAATGAAAAAACAAAAAACAAAACAAACATTCCCAGCAACAAGAAACAACAGCGACAACTACGACGACCACCACAGCAACGACAAAGCAAACAACAACACACAAAAAAGGAGAACAAAACCAAACTAAAAAGAAAACAAGAAAAAAATACAAGAAAGAAACGATATCAACCAAAACAAATTTACCGTTATTCTACATTTTAAGTGAACCCACCCATAATTATTTCTTTTCTAGTTACGTGTAAATGGATTTTAATTTTAACAGTCTCTGTCCATGCGGAAAATTATTCGTTCGCCATGTTTACATACTTTTGGTAGGTAGGTGGGTGTCTTGTCATGTCTTGTCTTGTCTTGTGTTTACGTTGAGTTTACCTCCATGAAAGGTTAGTATAGCACTTGCGCACGCATGCACGCACGCATACACCCACTCATGCACGCGCGCAAACATGCACGCACGCACGCACACACGCACGTGCGCGCACGCACGCACACACACAACCTACAGCACCCTTAAGTGTTTGCACGCACGCACACACGGGTTCACACACACACACACACACCTTTAAGTGTTTGCACGCACGCACACACGGACTCATGCACGTGCGCGCACGCACACACACACACACACACACACACACACACACCAGTAAATCTTGATAAGAACTCGAGGATTTTCCACCGTAGGAGCCTGTGGCAAAGTGGATGCATCGGAGACGAGTTCAGTAGACTCTCTGGAGTCATGATGACTGAATTGATTTTCTGTTTATGAATTAATTTATTATCTTATTTATTTATTTATTTATTCATAAATTTATTCTTCTATTTGTGTTTTACTCTTCACTTCACTTGATCATTTTATTATGTAACAGCCCATAGGAAATGCTAGCTATTGTTTTAAAAGAGTTAATAAACAGATGAATAAATACTGTTTAGTTTGTTTGCACCTATTTATGAAATTAAAGATTAGTGATTTTTTAAAAAAATCTTAACTTTTTTTCTTGTAAGAAAATGATGATTGCTGTCTGTTCATACATTAAAAAAGACACAGACATAAAAAATTGAACACACAAATATATATGATAGGACACCATTTTTTCCCCTAGTATTTCACTTTACTGACAGTGTAACCGATCACAAAATCGGTTTCGTGTCTGTTTCCTTATTGAAAACTAAAATCACAAATAAAAAATGCAAATTGTTTGCAATAATATTTTAGCATTCACATTTTTCTTCAACAATAAAACCAAGCAGTACTCTAAACACCATTTACAATTAGTTTCTTCAAAGCAACATGGCGGTAATATTTGGATACCAAAAGAAAATGTAAGAGCACAGAAGAATCTTTCAAAACGTTATATAATACTTGAACTGTTTTCGCACAGAATTCCAGAAGACTGGGATGCATATTCATACTGATAAAGCCTCGGGCATCTCCACAAGGGGGAGGGGGATGAGATGCAATCAAATAATTATCAACATAAAGCAGAGCAAGAACATACAATATTAACGTACAGACAGATATTATCCTTACAAGTGACACAAGAAAGGAAAGCAGAAAGAAAGAGCTAGATAAAAGCAAAACACTGACCCACATCTTCCTGTCTGGAGCAGAGATGGCTTAGTTTGATCTGTAGATCTCCATACTGTTCCACATGGTTGCCTTAATGTGTTCAACACCACACGCAGACTCTCTGTCTCTGTCTGTTTCTCTCTGTCTCATTTTCTCTGTCTCATTTCTCTCTCTCTCTCTCTCCTCTCTCTCTCTCTCCTCTCATCTCTCTTCTCTCATCTCATCTCTCTCTCTCCTCTCTCTCTCTCTCCTCATCCTCTCTCCCTCTCTCTCTCTCTCTCCTCTCTATCTATCTATCTATCTGTCAAAAAAAAAATATATATATATATCTTACGCATGCATGCATGCACACACGCACGCATGCACGCACGCACGTACATACGCACCAACACATTGTCTACTATCATTCTGAGTGAACAGACGTTAAATTAAAGAACACACACACACACTGCATTTCTACTGTTATTCTTCCGTATCATTGCCTTCTTGCCTCCAGCTATCCCCCCCCCCCCCCCTCTCTCTCTCTCTCTCTCTCTCTCTCACTTTAAAATTAAAAGTTATTATATTACGCCTTTGATGGTAAGAAGAATTCGGCTCTTAAAGCGTTGTGATGTTCGAGACCTTTAAAACAAAAAGCTGGACTAATTTAAGAAGTTTTAAGTTTTTATACGAAACAAAAATGTTAGAACTGCTCATAACATCTTTGTTTGAAGCAAACAAATAAAACAAATATCAGTATACGAATGAATCAAGAGCAAGAACGAATTGAAAGACTTTTAGAAGAAAGGGAGGGAATGAAGAAATAATAATGATAATAAAAATAATAAATGGAATTTATATAGCGCTATATCTTGCACACACAAAAACTCAAAGCGCTTTCATTCATCCTACTCATTCACATGCAGCCAGTTACGATTAATAGGTGGGTTTTTTTTACAAATTCAAATAATTATATACCCAAGGAAAAGTCAGAAAGAAAAAGAGAAGTGGAGGAAGGAAATAAAGGTGAAAGGAAGGAAGAAAAGAGGATAGAAGGAAGGAAGAATAACAGGAAGGACGAAAGAAGGAAGAAAGATATGTTGTTTCCATTAAAATTACCAAATTAGAGAATCTGAAAAAGAAAGAAAGGAAGAAAAGAGAGAGAAAAAAGAAAGAAAGAAAGCAAGAAAAAAAAAAGAAAAACACAAAGAAACAAACAAACAAGAAGGGAACTGAAATTGCTAACTTCAAAGACTCCTGAGAAAGAAACAAAGGGAACCTAGTTAAAAAGAACAAAAGGACAAAAAAGAAAGGCAGAGCAAAAAAGGAAGAAATAAGAAAGAAAGAAAGAAAGAAACAAAGAAAGAAACAAAGAAAGAAAGAAAAAAAGAAGTGGTGGTGGGTGGTGTGGTGGTGGTGGTGTGTGGTGGGTGGGGTGGTGGGTGGTGGTGGTGGTGGTGGTGGTGGTGCGGTTTTGCGGTCGTGGTGGTGGAGGTGCGGTGTTGGTGCCATCATCATCATCATCATCATCATCATTATTATTATTATTATTATTATTATATTATTATTATCATCATCATCATCATCATCGTCATTTTGTTGTTGCTTCGATTTTACGTCTGTTCACTCAAAGTGATATTAGACGATGGGAAGGGGAGGGGAGGGGACATTGATATTGATGGTTGTGTGCTGTGAAATTGGTATCTGTTGCTAAATATCCTATGGCAGTATACAGAAAAAGGCTAAGCAATGATAACAACAAATAAATACATAAGAAATGCTAATGCGACTTATAACTATAACAAATGTCCTATAGGACTGTTCATTAAAGATTTTGTTATACGAAATGCCAAATCAATATTTTTGAATATCTTATCCAAGGACTTTTCAGAAAAAGAAGGTAATAATGGTTTTAGACTCTTACATTCAGAAATTATTTGAATTCTAGTAATTTTCTCACCACACAAACATTTTATATTTTTACTATATTTAGTGATAAAAGCATTCAGTTTTACTCTAAAGAATAAAGCGCTAACCTTTCTTGCCATGAACAAACTTGTGTAGGTTTCAGAGTGATCAATATTCCTAAAAACAGGGATAGTGATTAAAGATCTGTCTGAAAGGTGCTCATTTTGATAATAAGCTTCTTTAGCCCTGCTCCACGATGACCTTTCTAGTAAATGATAGCCCTCTTGTAAAGATAATGGAACATGTAGTTCTACATAATCCTCTCCATGCTTTGCACCTCTCTTTGCAGCTCTGTCAGCCCACTCATTTGGTAAGAACCCCACATGCGAAGGTACCCAACAGAAGGTGACACAAATATCCCTTAAAGCTAAAACATGTATGGCATGATTGATCTCTAGTACAACTGTAGACATTTTCTTAGAACTTTATCATCGTCATTGTTATTATTATTATTATTACTATTCTCCTTCTTCTTCTTCTAATTATTATTATTATTATTATTGTTATTATCATTGTTGTTGTTGATGATGTTGTTTTTGTTATGTCGGGGTTATCATTTTTCTGTTCTTTGGGCTAGAACTCCCAGGCTCACCAATTGTGAAATTTTGCGTATGCGACCGTTTTCACCCACCAGTAAGGTAGCCGCATTCCGCCTAGCCTGAGTGGAGCTCTGTGTGCTGAATTTTGGTCTTAATCTTGGTGGTTCTATAGGGTTTAGTTTTGTTTGCTTTTAATTCGTTTCACTGTTTATAATATTTGGTGTGTTTTGAATTAGTTTGTCCTCCCTTCTGTTGCAATTGATTAAACTTCTGAGAACGCTAGCTAGCTCTCTCTCCCCTCTCCCCCTCTCTCCCCCTATCTTTCCCGTCTCTCCCACCCCCCACGCCCCCGTCCCCCTCTCTCTCCTCTCTCTCCCCCTCTCTCTCCCCCCTCTCTCCCTCCTCTCTCTCCCCCTCTCTCTCCCTCTCTCTCCCCCTCTCTCTCCCCCTCTCTCTCTCCCCCTCTCTCTCCTCTCTCCCCCCTCTCTCCCCCTCTCTTTCCCCCCTCTCTTTCCCGTCTCTCTCTCCCCCCCTCTCTCTCTATCTCTCTCTCCTCTCTCCCCCCCCCTCTCTCTCCTCTCTCTCCTCTCTCTCTCTCACCCTCTCTCTCATTCTCCCCTCTCTTCTCTCCTCTCTCTCCTCCCCCCCTCTCTCTCTCTCTCTCTCTCTCTCCCACCCTCTCTCTCTCTCTCTCCCCCCTCTCTTTCTCTCTCTCTCTCCCCCTCTCTCTCTCCCCCTCTCTTTCCCGTCCCCTCTCCTCTCCCTCTCCCCCTTTCTCTCTCTCCTCTCTCTCCCCCTCTCTCTCTCCTCTCTCTCTTCCCCTCTCTCTCTCCTCTCTTTCTCTCCTCTCTCTCTCCCCCCTCTCTCTCCCCCTCCCTCTCTCCTCTCTCTCCCCCCTCTCTCTCCTCCTCTCCTCTCTCCCTCTCTCTCTCCTCTCTCTCCCCCCTCTCCCTCTCCCTCTCTTTTCTCTCCTCACTCTCTCCCCCCCCTCTTCTTTCCCCTCTCTCTCCCCCCCTCTCTCTCTCCCCCCTCTCTCTCCCCCCCTCTCTCTCTCTCCTCTCTCTCTCTCTCACTACCCTGTGACACAGGAAAACGTACGATAAATTTTATCTGGAATGTAGTTATGTAGTTAGTTCCTTAAAACATCAGATTTTGATGATCACCGCACAACACACACTCTCTCTCTCTCTATCACCTTCTCTCCTCATCTCACTCTCTCTCATCCTCTCTCATCCTCTCATCTCTCTCTCTCTCTCTCTCTCATCTCTCATCAAAACTCACACAACAACACACACACACACACAACAACACACACACACCACACAACCAAAAATAGGCATAAGACAAAGATAGACTACGAATATCAAACGATAAAGTATGAACCGGCCACTAGTAGTTTCCAACAGACGTGGTTTAGATCACGCTTATTCACCATGACATGATCACGACATGAACAAATCTGTTGGAGAGTAAGCCTCAGAACTTATATACTGCACTCCCTTCGGTGGAAAATCATATAACAAAAATCTGTCATTATAGGAACGAAAAAGCACAGCAGAAACTCAAGTAATCAAGCATCAGAGATTGTTCACCCAGTCGCAAAATACCTATAGCTTTTTCGGAAGAAAAGAAGTAGAAAGGAAAGGGTGAGGGGGCGGGGGTGGGGGGGGGGGGGGGGGATGGGGAAGGGGGCGAGGTGAGGGGGATGGGGTGGGAACAGGTGGGGGGGGGGGGGGGGGGGGGGGGAGGCGGTATCCTTCGTCAATGTTAGCAATACAGAACATATACATTCATTTTCAGTGTGAACTAAGAGAAGAGTCATCATACCATAACGTTTCGTTGATTATTAATTTGGTTGGTGGTTAGGGCAGGAACTTGCGTTCAGTCTTGCATCATTATATTCTGGACATGATGATGATGATGATGATGATGATGATGATGATGATGATGATGATGATGATGATGATGATGATGATGATGATGATGAGATGATGATGATGATGATGACGACGACGACGACGACGACGACGACGTTGACGACGACGACGACGATGATGACGATGATGATGATGACGATGAAGACAATGATGATGATACTACTACTACTACTGATAATAACAATTTTAAAAAAAGAATATATAATAATAGTAATGATAACAACATCAACAAATTTTTAAAAAAAATAATAATAGTAACAATGATGATGATGATGATGATGATGATGATGATGACGACGACGACGATGATGACGATGATGACGACGACGACGATGACAATGATGACGATGATGAGATGACGATGACGATAGTGATGATGATACTACTACTACTGATAATAACAATTTTAAAAAATAGAATATATTATAATTATTATAATAATAATAGTAATAATAACAACAACAACAATACTTTTTAAAAAATAATGATAATAGTAACAACAACAACGATGATGATGATGATGATGATGATGATGATGATGATGATGATGATGATGATGATGATGATGATGATGATGATGATGATGATGATGTTCTGACGATTCCTCAAGCATATCCATATGAACAATTTCTAAACAGATCTACTCATAGACGCAAAATAAAAGATATATCCTACCAACAAAAATGGAATTCTAGAAGTACGAAGAGCTCTTGGTGAGACCAAAAGAAACCATCCAACCAAACCAATAAAAAAAAAACCCCCACCAAACCCAGAAAACGAAACCAACTTCCCCCACCACCACATCACCTAAAAACTACGCGCTGATCGGTGACTTTACAATCCAAACAGCTATGCTGAAGATTGAAGATTGTCAGCAGAAGCCAAGATCAGCTGATATCACGCACGTACATCTGAAGGACATCAGAAGGACATGACGTAACAGAATCAGTGAGAAATGAACACTCGAGTCAGCAGATTTTGAAACTGATTCTCCTGTTTGCTGAAAGCCACTGAAGATGACTTTTAGAGAATGTGAACTATGTAGGTTTTTGATAACAATATAGCTGTAGTTGTTTGAGGGTTTTTTTTATAAAAGATTGCACGGAAGATATGGTAGACAATAATTTATGCAAGGACGAAATTAACAAAAATCCAGTTTAGAGAACACAAATCACAATTAAAAGCAAAATGCAACATTAGCAACAGCAACAACAACAACAACTACTACTACTACTACTACTACTACTACTTGTACTGCTGCTGCTGCTGCTGCTACTGCTGCTGCTGCTACTGCTACTGCTACTAATACTATTGCTGCTGCTGCTTTTCCTTTTACTACTGCTGCTGCTGCTGCTGCTTTTCCTTTTACTACTACTGCTGCTGCTGCTGCTGCTGCTGCTGCTGCTGCTACTACTACTACTACTACTATTAGAAGAAAAAGAAGAAGAAGAAGAAGAAGAAGAAGAAGAAGAAGAAGAAGAAGAAGAAGAAGAAGAAGAAGAAGAAGAAGAAGAAGAAGAAGAACAACAACAACAACAACAACAACAACAACAACAACAACAACAAGAACCAGGAGTAGTAGTAGTAGTAGTAGTAGTAGGAGGAGGAGGAGGAGGAGGAGGAGGAGGAGGAGGAGGAGGAGAAGAAGGAGGAGGACGGGGAGAAGAAGAAGAAAGAAAAGAAGAAGAAGAAATTATATAGCGCTATGTCAAGTACGCTAGAATGAGTCCAAGCGTTTACACTCAAATCACCCATTATTTTAAATCATGCAACGATACTGATAGTTCAAACAAGAACAATGCAGTCAAAGAATTTGCATGGAAATAAAGAAAAGGGATATAAAAAACCCATCAGGTATAATGAACAAGACATCAGAATTAAACACGTGTGTTTGGAGGTTGTGCAGGGTCCCTAAAAAGGTTGATGGTAAAAGATGCAAAAGGGGAAACAATTACTTTCACTTCTACCGCCAAGGGACATAACTCACTAGCTTATCATTCTAGACGATTGCTGCTTTCTTATCCATTAGTAAGCACACAGATGAAGTGACTTAAAGCTCGAAAGCCAAGCTGAGCTGATTTGTTCCAGAGAGGTCTCACTGCTGGCACCATAGTCAGCATTGTTATAACTGTTGTGAAATGTTTGCAATGACAATTTTTCAGGAAAGGCAAAAACCAAAAATGTATATCATACCAGAAATTTCACCGACCTTGTACAATATTTGTGTTATCCAGGTGGCTTGTGGAAGTCACTAAGTACTTTACAAAACTAGGCGAGATTGTTATACGCAGCTCAATTCATTTTCTTCATTCAAAAATTAATGTTCTGAAAGACGCTGAAAGAAGCCCTGTTACAATATAGTTTTAATGCTTGCATAGCTTTGTTGCTTCAAGCAGTGTACTATTTTTAGTTGACCCATGGCGCCAAAGTGGGATGACTTGCGATCACAGTCCCTAAATCGGATATCTCCGCTGGGACTAGTGAACAACAACAACAACAACAACAACATGAAAGAGGCCCCAAACCATTTACGCAATGGTTACATAATGACGCCAGTGTAATACACAATATCTGCCATAAACCCATAAGTAGATGCTTTTCCGGTGGCATAACTCAATGCCTCGGTTAACTCTTGGATATATGTGGAGTACTTTCTCTTTGGGCTTTTTGACATGTTGGGTATTTTCACTTGAACATTACTTTTCCAAATTCTTCTTCTACAGAAGTGTCCTAGTTTGTATCTATCTATCTATCTATCTGTCCCGTAGTCTGACGACCGTGGGGGCACCCTCAAAGACTCAACCACCAGTTACCTCCATTCCTCTCTCTGTTCTGCCTTTCTCAGGGTTTTGTTGAGTTCTAGGCCTGTCCATTCGCTGATGTTATCCTCCCAGCTCTTCCTTGGTCTGCCTCTTCTTCTTCCTCCTTGGACAGTGCCTTGCAAAACTGTCTTTGTAATTCCTTGGGATCTTGTGACATGCCCATACCATTTAAGTTTACGCTTTTTCACGATCGTTAGAAGGTTCTCATAGGGTCCAATGGTTTGCTGGATTCTGTTATGCACGCTTTCGTTGCTTATGTGGTCTTTGTAGGAGATGCCAAGGAGTCTCCGAAAGCATCTCATCTCCACTGCCTGTACTCTTCTCTCCAAATCTGCAGTCAGGGTCCATGATTCACAGGCATACAGAAATATGGATATGACAAGGGAGCGCATTAGTCTGATCTTGGAGATAAGTGAGATATTCTTATCTCTCCAGATGGTGTTTAGTTTTGACAAAGCTGTTATTGTCTGTGCAGTCCTGCATACTACTTCTGGCTTGGATCCCTGGTCTGATACAATGGCTCCCAGGTACTTGAAGCTTTGAACTGTTTCCAGCTTCTGGTCATTAACCCTGATATCAGTGCTAATGCCGTTGGTGTTATTAGTCATCAGTTTGGTCTTCTCTGCACTGATTTCCATGCCGTATGTTTTGGAGGCCTTATCCAAGTGTTCTGTTAGGCTGGCAAGCTCTTTTTCTGATCCTGCTATTCCATCAATGTCATCTGCGAAGCGGAGGTTTGTGATCGTTCTGCCACCAATGCTGACTGATCCTTCATGATGTTCCAGTGCATCAGCCATGATTCTCTCAAGGAAGATGTTGAAAAGAGTGGGTGAGAGTAAGACAGCCCTGCCTTACTCCAACTGTTGTTCGAAACCATTCTCCAATGTTGTTGTTGTAGTACACTGCACTGGTGCTTCGCTGTACAGCTGTTTGATGACTCTGATCAGGTTTGCATTGATGCTGTACAAATTCATGGTTGTCCACAAAGCTGCATGCCACACCCTGTCAAATGCCTTCTTAAAATCGATAAATACGTGGTAAAGGTCTTGTTGATGTTGAAGGTACCGCTCACATAGTATTCTGAGGTTGAATATCTGTCTGTTGTGCTGCGCCCTGCTCTGAAACCTGCTTGTTCCTCAGCAATGATGGTCTCTGCTTTGGCTTCAGTCTATTCAATATTATCTGCAGCATGACCTTGCTTGGGTGACATATGAGGCTGATTGTGCGGTAATTGTGGCATTGTTGTAGATTTCCTTCTTGGGAGGGTGATGATGAGTGACTGTGTCCATGGTGTTGGCCATTTTCCTGTCTGCCAGATCTTGTTGCAGATTCTTAGTAGGCGCTGATCATGGCTTCCCCTCCAGCTTGGACCAACTCAGCTGAATATTGTCAGCCCCTGCTGACTTCCTCCCTTTTTCAGCGATCTGACTGCTGTTTCCACTTCTTCTCGAGGATAGGGTGACTGTCGTGTCTTTGCTTTCGGTAACATTAAGGACTTCTGGATCTCCTGCGGTTCTATAGTTATACAGGTCGGAGCAGTATTCTGTCCATCTGTTCAGAATATCCTGGTCTCAGTGAGACACTTCCCATTTTTGTCTTGGATTGTTAAACCTTTTCTCTGTTTCGTGCTAGTCAGGTCTTTCCACCAGCTGATATGCTTTCTTGCTATTGTTTTTCTTGATGTTCTCTTCAATGTCTTGGCACTGTTCCACCGATCCATTTCTCTTTTGCCTCCGTCATGGACTTCCTGATTCTTTTGTTGACTGCCCTATATTGTTCTGCTCTTTCTTTTGTTTCATTTTTCTTTTCTTCAACTCTCTACGCTTGTCGCATAGTTTGTAGGATGTTAGGTGTGACCCATGGTTTTTGACTGGTCGGCGTTTGCCAAGAAGCTCGTTTGCTGTTTCAGTCACCGCTGTATTGAAACTATTTGTCAGTGTATCTATGTCTGAGTCTATCAACAGCGAGTGCTGCAAACTTTCCACCTATCCTTGCTTGAAAAATTTCTAATACCTCTGGTCCTTCAGCTTTTCGAGGTCAAATTTGATCCTGATGTTGTTCCGCTTGTGGATTTTCTTTAGACGTAGTCGGAAAGTCATCATCACAAGATCAGATCACTCCCTATGTCTGCTCCTGGAAAACTTCGTGTCTGTGCGATGTTAACGCTAGACTGAAACCGTCTTTTCACCATGATGTAATCTATTTGGTTGTGGTGTTCTCCATTTGGGCTATGCCATGTCCATTTTCTGGATTTCTTGTGTGGGCCAAGTGTATTCACTAGCTGGAGGTGGTTGTTACTGGCAAACTCCAGGAGTCTCAAGCCTCTTTCATTTGATTGGTTATTACAATGTGGCCCACAAACGCCCTCCCAGTCTTTCCATGCATCTTCTCCTACCTTGGCGTTCCAGTCACCTTGCACAACGAGGATGTCTTTCTTGGGTGTTTGATTCAGAACCTCTTGTAGCTGGTCATAAAATTCTTCTACGGCTTCATCTGTGCAGTCTGATGTAGGGGCGTATGCCTGTACTATAGTTATGTTAAAGGGGGTTGCTCTCAGGCGGATGGTAATAAGTCTGCTGGACACAGGCTGACAGCTCATGACGGTGTTCACGGTGTCTTTGTGAACGAGAAACCCCACGCCGTGTTCATGTTTATCCTGTTTTCCACTGTAGTATAATTTGTGGTCTTCCTGGGTCGTTGTTTCTCCCATGTTTTTCCACCTGACTTCGCAGAGCCCAAGGATGTGCCATTGATATCTGGACATCTCATGTGTCAGTTCTTCCTACTTCCTAGTTTGTATACCTTTTCCTTTACAGAGTTTAAAACTGAGAGGACTTTGGAAAACGTAAACAACCACAAAAATATGTGTTATCTCATTGCACAAACATGATTAAAGCTATTGCTCTGTACACTAGTCTTACAACCGTTAATCAACATTACCTCTCAACACAAAAAAAACTTCACGTCCTTCCTTCCAACTAACCGAACCAGCCAGCATACACAGTTTTCCCCCGTGGTCAAAAGCTACACAGCCAAACACAACACGGAATAGTAAGTACACAGACCGAGAGAGAGACAGACACAGTTCAATCATCTCTCTGAACCCTCATCCCAAGAAGACGACTCTTTCCTCCATGGTCTTTAGATTATATCTCCGGCTATGGTGACGTCAGCTTACCCTTTCCCTAGCCTTGTTTTTGATGTCAGGGGGAGAGGGAGGGAGAGAGGGAGGGAGGGAGGGGAGAGGAGGGAGGGGAAGGACAGTGGGAGGCGTAGGTAGGAAGGTAGGGGGGAGAGGAGTAGTTTTGCCTGGGGTACTTAAAAAATCTTCTTGCCCGAGCGAAATTTTAGCTGGAGTCACTTTGGGTTTCATCTGAAGTGGGCCCCACTATCTATCATCCCGGCCTCTGTAGTGTGTCGACGCCATGTTCCGGGGACTAAATCGCTGTTAATGTGCTAAAAAAATCCCCCCCCCTGAACCCCCCAAAGATCACGTAGGTTAATCCCCTAAGGGGTTTTCGCAAATCCCACTCTATTTCTGAAACTTTTGCTCTTTTTTTTGGGTTTGTTTTTTTGCTGACTTGGTTTGGGTTTTAGGTAGATATTTTTCCTCAAAAACACACGGTTTTGGGAAAAATTTTTGGATATTTGAAACGCTGTAATTACTTTCTGTTTTTTTTTTAAAATGTTTGTCTATTTCTGATATTATCTAATCCCACATGGTTTAGCAGTTGGAAAAACAGGGGAAAAGAGACGACGTACCCAATGGGATGGCGGGGGGGAGATTAAAAAGAGCGGCGGGGACAGCAGACGGACTCAAGAAGAGAGGCAAACAACACAAAAAACAAAACAGAAAGCAAAAAATAAGAAAGAAAAACAGGGGATCAAGGAGCTGATCATGATTTTGTTTGTTTGTTTGTTGGGTTGGTTGGGTTTTTTTGGGTTTTTTTTGGGGGGGGGGGGGGAGAAGGGGGAAGGATGGGGGGTCGGAAGCCTTAGCCCTTAAGTTGTTTTTTTAAAACAATTTTTTTCAGAACGCAGTAATCATCGCCATTACCATCACCATCATCATCATCACACGAGTAGTAGTAGTAGTAGTAGTAGTAGTAGTAGTAGTAGTAGTAGTAGTAGTAGTAGTAGTAGTAGTAGTAGTAGTAGTAGTAGTAGTAGTAGTAGTAGTAGTGGCAGCAGCAGCAACAGTAGTAGAAGGAGGAGGAGGAGGAGTAGCAGCAGAAGCAGCAACAGCAACAGCAGCAGCAGCAGCAGCAGCAATAGTAGTAGAAGTAAATTCATCATCATTTGCAACAACAGCAGTGTCTTTACAAACAATTATTTGTACATTTAAAAAAAAAAACTGAATGGGAAAAAAGGCAGTAAACAGCAAATGTCATAAACAAAATACAAGAGAAACTTGTAAAAGCGCAATAAGAGAGGGTGACAAACAGATTGATCCCATTAACGACCCGTTCGTCAGGTAGCCTGTAGGATTATGCATGCAGCTATCTAAGAAAGAAAGAGGTCTGTAGTTCGAATCTTGTTCAGAGCTCGATATTGCTACTTCACTCCCCAACCTCTTGTGGAATGGATTTGATGGTGGATCGGTGGTCTAGATCGGTGGTCTAGAGGTAACGCGCCTGTCTAGAAAGCGAAAAGTCCGGGTCTGAAGTGTGCGGCGGTTCGTACCCCGTTTGGACCGGAAATTTTTCCCCCATCCATTAGACCATGAGTGGTGGTCTGGGCGCTAGTCTTTCGGATGAGACGATAAACCGAGGTCCTGTGTGTTACACGTAATTATTTAGCGCACGTAAAAAAAAAACCACGGCAACAAGAGAGTTGTCCCTGGCAAAATTCTTAGAAAAAAGCCACTCTGATAGGGAAACAAATACAGCTGCAGAAAAAAAAAAGGGTGAAAGGGTGGCGCAGCGCTAAGTGGCGACGCGTTCTCCCGCTCTCCCCGGGGAGAGCAGCCCGAATTTCACGGAGATAAATCTGCCGTGACTTAAAGTGGTATGAAATAAAATCTGAGCGCTTTGATTTGTTGCTTTACAAGATTCAGCGCTATATAAATTCCATACATTATTATTATTATTATTATTATTATTTGATAATTCATCTTTGGAATGACCCGTGAATCTATGCCCCAAAGGCAACATGTGATTATAAAAATAATAATGTATGGAATTAATATAGCGCTGAATCTTGTAAAGCAACAAATCAAAGCGCTCAAATGACTTTTTCTTTTAATATCGAGGATAATGGAATAAGCACTCATGTGCTTTTTTACATCCAGTCCCCGTGTGTGTGCGGTTTTGTCAATTTTGTCATCTGTTCCCACCGGCACACAATGGCCTACTCTTTCGAAAAGCGGAACAGGATTTAACGTGTGCGCAAGATGTTCTGCATGCGTTCGCACACGAGGCCTCGGTTTATAGTCTCTTCCGAAGGATGCCGTATACTTATGCTGTATAAAACTCACCACGATAGATTAAAGGCTCATGAGAGAAAGTTGTTAGGGGGGAGGTTGGGGTGGTCACCACCCCGGGTGGACATCTCACTGTTTGGCTACGCGACGAAAGTTGTTAATTTTTGTTGTCATTTGTGGGCTTAGTAGGTAGTTATCTCGCGTATGTTAGCTCACAACAGGCTCCACTGAACACCCTTCAAAGAGACCCCAGCGGCAGTTGCAGGGCCAGTATGGCTGGTGGCCCCGCGGCGACCTAAAATTAATGATAAGGTCCTTGTGGATTTCTGAGCCCAACAACGCGAGCTTACTTATGTCTGAGGCGGAAAGGTTGGAATGAGGGTCGTGGGAACAGTTGGACACGAACGTCACAGAAGATGAGGTGACCAGAAATTAAACAAAAGCAAAAACAAAATCCATCAAACAAACAAACAAACAAAACTGGTAGTAAAACAACAGGCATTGTTCTGAGAAAACAATACCACAAACAAAGAATTTTTCACTCTCATAGCTAAAACAGAATAATTACAGTCATAAAAAAGATTGTTTAAAAGGAAAAAGACAGTCGCCGTAGCAAAGCAATGTGCTCTCTCTCTCTCCCCAGGCAAAAAAAAACAACAACCAGACTTTTATGCAGAAAAATGTACTGTATATTTTGAAGTTATGCAATATGATACAATACAATACAATGCAATATAATGCAAGACAAGACAATACGATACCATTCGATACGATACAATGCAATACGGTATAATACAAAACAATACAATGCAGCACAACATAAAATGATACTTTAACTAAACCAGTTGATGCTCTGAATGCAGCGCAATACAACACAACACAATACCATACAACACAACATAATGCATCTTTCTAAAAGTTTTCTTGTGGTATCAAGGTAAAGCCGCTTCATCTCATAAAAAAAGAAGTTATGATCCTCTCCATAATTTGTCCTTACAAATCTCAAATACTTTGAGTTACGTATGCTCATAAGAGAATATAAATAACAAGCTCTCAAATATTATCACCAATCAAACATCCATTCCACCAACTAACCAGTCAATTAACCAACCAGCTAAGCAAACAAAGATTTTTTTTGTAAATAAAATTCTTCCACCAAAACCAGCTACACTACTGACATTGGATTCCCTATCTCCAGAAACCGAACAAAAATGAAAACAAGCAGACTATCAATTAAAAGAACTTCAGCCTTTTGATGGGGAAAAACAGAACCCAAAACAAAAGAAACAAAAAATCAAATCATTTTAAGCTTTCGAACAACATGTAAAGATAATCCTTGCACCCAACTCACCTTTTCCTTTCATTCCTGATAATGATCCGTAGATTCTTTTGGCGCATAAAGGATGCCTCAATAAAATCCGAGATCTTCCGTTTCAAAAATAAATCATCAAAAAAGCCCCCACACATACAAAGAACCCCAGAACCACTGCAAAGTAATTTCACGCTTTCAGCTCAAGACAAAGCCATTCATTCATCAAAAATCACATCAGCGCTATCTTCACTCCCCACAGCGCAGACCACTTGTTTGGTTCTTCATTAAAACAACATTGATTTTGTCTTCGTTTTCATGTAGCAGTTGGTCTTTTTAGCGGAAAACTTCTTCTCTGGGCTGCACACACATGTTATTACCGCCATTCCAAAAATAAAACTGCACCAAATTTGTAGTAACATGTATTCGGCGATTTCTAGGTCTTAGATTAGCTATGCGTTAAGAATTTGTGTGAAGTCTTCAGTCTAACGTCTGAAACCTTGTCTCCCAAGCAGTTCTGATTTGTTTTTCCGCTTTCATGATGTTTACAAGCTCGAGTTGTTTCTGCTACTGTGTCCTGTGGGCATTTTCATCGATGTTTTTCTCGCTTATCTGGTTCTTTGATCACTTTTATGACAGCGATCTTGTTCATGGCAAGAAAAGAGCTGATTTCCAGGTAATTAACATGTCAGATAACTCCCTCTCTCCTTTCTGATTGTATTTTGACGCGGAACAATTTTTTTCCCCCCGTTCAAAACACTTGCCAAGAATTATCTCTCTCGTCTAATTAGCATTCTTTACTCTTTTTTTTTTTACAGCTATACTTTTTAGTGGCTCACAATGGCGTGGCTTACCCTACCATGAAAGACAACTTCGATGCACAAAATTCCGTCAGCTAAATCTGACTTCCCCCTTCGCGTCGTGTGATTGAAAGCAATCCACCCAGTTTCACCCCAAACCTGGTCCCTCCTCACGCGGCCTGAAGGGTGGCTCCTCTTGATCTTTTTAGGTGGGCCTGGCCTGGTGGTGCCATGCAATTTTCCCCTCCATTCAGCCAGCCGTTCCAGTCTGCTGCAGAACTGCCACAGCCACCACCAGCAGCAGCAAGGGTGTACGGTCCCGTTCCAGCCAGTCGCCCTAGTCCACAAGAAGGCCATGATCTGTCTCAGCAGGAACCTCCCGCTTAGGGACCTGACCTTTCGGGGTTTTTTTGTGTGGGTTTTTTTTTGTGTGTGGTTTTTTTTTTCTTTTTTTGGCTGGTTCCAGGTCGACAGCTCGCCAACTCTGCTTCCAGTCCTGAACTCTGTCCGCTGCTCTCAGCGTCTCATCTGGCTTCTGACACTCTCCGTTCTGGCAGCAAGGGTCCTGGAATAGTCACCACCCTTCTCTCTCTCTCTCTCTTCTCTCTCTCTCTCTCTCTCTCTCTCTCTCTCTCTCTCTCTCTCTCTCTCTCTCCTCCCCCCCCCCACTCTCTCTCTCTTACTCTCTCTCTCCTACCCCCTCTCTCTCTCTCTCTCTCTCTCTTGTCACCCCCCCCCCCCCCTCCCCACAATCTCAAATCAGAGGCAAGTATTTGCATTTAAAACAGGCGCCTGATTTTTTTCCCCCCCTCTTCCCTCTTTGAAGTCTCTTATGGGGTGGTTAGACACCCCCCCCCCCCCACCACCACCCCCCTGGGAGACTGCTTTTAAAGGAGAAGGGGAGGGGGGGGGGGGGGGAGGGGGGTGTCCTGGGGGAGCATTAAGTTGATGGGTGCTGTGGGCACCCCCTTGCACCCTCCCCCTTTGCACCCTCACCCCCATCCTTCTTGCATCCGTCTGCATGATGCCTTTCATCTTTCATCAGAAGAACGTAAGAGGGCAAAGGACATCGCTCTTTTCATCAGCCTGGTCGCCATCATTGTTGATGCTTTTCTCTGTGTGTGTGTGTGTGTGTGTGTGGTGTGTTTTGTGTGTGTGTGTGGTGTTGTGTGTGTGTGTGTTGTGTGTGTGTGTGTGTGTGTGTGTGTTTGTGTGTGTGTGTGTGTGTAGTGTGTGTGTGTGTCGTGTGTGTGTGTGTGTGTGTGTGTGTGTTGTTGTGTGTGTGAGAGAGAGAGTGTTGTGTTGTGTGAGTGAGTGAGTTTTGTGTGTGTTGTATATGTGTGCGTGTTGTATGTGTGTGTGTTGTGTATGTGTGTGAGTGTAGTGTGTGCGGCGCGCGCGCGTGCGTGCGTACATGCGTTCGTGTGTTTGTCTGTCTGTCTGCATTTTATCTCTTTTTTGCCTGTGTTTCTGTCTGTCTGTCTTTCTTTCTTTCTCTCTCTCTCTCTCTCTCTCTCTCTCTCTCTCTCTCTCTCTCTCTCTCTCTCTCTCTCTCTCTCTCCTCTCTCTCTCTCTCCTCTCTCTCTCTCTCTCTCCCGAGGGACTGAATGAAAACGTCTGTACTCAATTTATGACCCTCATGAAATAAAATTTCATTTTTAGCCAATTCTCTCTTCATTACAATTCTCTCTCCCATCGCACTCTCCCACCATCTCTCTCTCTCTCTCTCTCTCTCCTCTCTCTACTCTCTCTCTCCTCTCTCTCTCTCTCTTTCCCCCTCCTCTCCCCACCCCCCATACTCTCTCTCTCTGTAGTCCACCCAATCCCTTTCCCCTCTCTTTCATTCATTCTCACTTTCCTTCCTTCCTTTTCTTAAAAAAAATATTCAACGTTTTATCAATCAGTCAGTCCCAATGCATCAAATCACAACACAACACCTCCACAGTCGCATAGCCCACACGTGGCATTCTGCTAATGGTATGAATGAATGAATTAATCATCTCCTGCCATTTGGGGGACTACTCTCTGCTGTTCACTCGCGTGTTACAAGTATCCTCCTAGAGATCAATGACAGATCTCCCATGCTCTATCTGTGTATGGCTCTGTCTGTCTGTCTGTCTCTCTGTCGGTCTGTCTGTCTGTCTGTCTGTCTCTCTCTCTCTCTCTCTCTCTCTCTCTCTCTCTCTCTCTCTCTCTCTCTCTACCTCTCTCTCTCTCTCTCTCTCTTTCTCTTTCTCTCTCTCTACCCTGCCCCCCCCCTCTCTCTCGTCTTCTTTGTGGCTGTCTCTCTCTATTCCCGTCTCTTGTCTGTCTCTGACACTGTTTCTGTATCTGCCTGCCTGTCTCTCTATCTGTCTGTCTGTCTGTCTCTCTCTCTCTGTCTCTCTCTCTCTCTCTTCTTTGTGGGTGTCTCTATCCCCGTCTCTTGTCTTCTCTGACACTGTTTCTGTATCTGTCTATCTGTCTGTCTGTCTGTCTGTCTGTCTCTATCTCTCTTTTCTCTCTCTCTCTCTGTCTCTCTCTCTCTCTCTCTCTCTCTCTCTCTCTCTCTCAGGTAAAAGTGTAATGATTATATTTTGTTATCTGCTGATTTGTATAAAGTTTTTAGATAGATGACACAACTGAAATGAACATAATCAAACAACGAAGATTTTCCTTTTCAGGTTATTTGAACATTTTACTGTCAAAGATATCTTGTGCTTTATGTTGATCTACATATTATAAATGACATGTTTACAGATTAAGTTTTGGAACACCTGGCCACTGTTTGGCTTTGAAACTGGTGTATTGTACCCCCTTCAGTAAGGGGCCATGGCCTATACTGAATAAACCAGTTCGAGTTCGAGTTCTCTCTCTCTCTCCTCTCTCTCTCTCTCTCTTCTTTCTTTTTCTTCTTTTCTTTCTCTCTCTCTCTCCTCTCTCTCTCTTCTTTGTGGCTGTCTCTCTCTATTCCCGTCTCTTGTATGTCTCTGACACTGTTTCTGTATCTGCCTGCCTGTCTGTCTATCTGTCTGTCTGTCTGTCTGTCTGTCTCTCTTGTCTTTCTTAAAACACTGTCTCTCTGTCGCTCATTTACTGTCTTTATGTCTGTCTCTATCTGTCTGTCTGTCTATCTGTATGCATGTATGTTTATCTACCCCCCTCTCTGTCTGTTTGTCTGTCTGTCTGTCTCCCTCTCTCTCTCCCTATATCTCTAACTTTCTTTCTCTTTCTCTGTCTCTGCGTCTGTTTTTGTCTTTTTCCTTCTTCACTACTCTCTGTCTGTCTGTCCATGTCTTTCATCTTCTCTCTCTCTCTCCTCTCTCTCTCTCTCTCTCTCTCTCTCTCTCCCACCCACACACATTAATTTTTCTTTCCCTCCCACTCACTCTTTATTTTCTCTAATTTTTTGGTTCTATATTTGTCCACCTCTAGCTTTAAAATCATGACACCTCTCAGACTGGAATAACCCACAGGATTTTCTCTCCTGATATAATAATGATATAACACAAGATTCCTATTCAACCACGTGTTCGGGTTGTCACGCTTATTCGTTTATTCCTCTTCTTCTCCAAAAGTTTTCCCAGCCGATCATTGGTAACAAGAGCACACCCTCCGTTCATCTCATGTCTCTGTTTATGTCCCTTTGTCTGTCTGTCTGTCTATGTCTCTCTCTGACTCTGTCTCTCTGCCTTAGTCTGTCTCTCTGGCTTCCTCCGACTTTGTCTCTTTGTCTGTGTCTGTCTCTCTGTCCTTGTCTGTCTTTCTCTGTCTCTTATGTGCATGTCTTTGTCTTTCTCTGACACTAATCTCTCTGTCTTTGTCTGTCTCTCTGTCTTTGTCTGTCTCTTGTGTCTTTGTCTTTCTCTGACTCTAATCTCTCTGTCTTTGTCTGTCTCTCTGCCTTCCTCTGACTCTGTCTCTCTGTCCTTGTCTGTCTATGTCTTTCTCTGTCTCTTGTGTCTCTGTCTTTGTTTTCCTCTCACCTCTTATCTTTCTCTCTTTGTCTATCTCTATCTTTCTCTGACTCTTCCTCTCTGTGTTTGTCAGTCTCTGTCTTTCTCTGACTCTTATCTGTCTGTCTCTGTCTTTCTCTGACTCTTATCTGTCTGTCTCTGTCTTTCTCTGACTCTTATCTGTCTGTCTCTGTCTTTCTCTGACTCTTATATGTCTGTCTCTGTCTTTCTCTGACTCCTATCTGTCTGTCTCTGTCTTTCTCTGACTCATATCTGTCTGTCTCTGTCTTTCTCTGACTCTTATCTGTCTGTCTCTGTCTTTCTCTGACTCTTATCTGTCTGTCTCTGTCTTTCTCTGACTCTTATATGTCTGTCTCTGTCTTTCTCTGACTCTTATCTGTCTGTCTCTGTCTTTCTCTGACTCATATCTGTCTGTCTCTGTCTTTCTCTGACTCTTATCTGTCTGTCTCTGTCTTTCTCTGACTCTTATCTGTCTGTCTCTGTCATTCTCTGACTCTTATCTGTCTGTCTCTGTCTTTCTCTGACTCTTATCTGTCTGTCTCTGTCTTTCTCTGACTCATATCTGTCTGTCTCTGTCTTTCTCTGACTCTTATCTGTCTGTCTCTGTCTTTCTCTGACTCTTATTAGAATTTTGTCTGTATCTGTCTTTTTCTGACTCTTTTGTCTATGTCCTTCTTTGTCTCTGTCTTTCTCTGTCTCTTACGTCTCTGTCTCTGTCTTTCTCTCTCTTACGTCTCTGTCTCTGTCTTTTTCTGTCTCTTATGTCTCTGTCTTTCTCTGTCTCTTACGTCTCTGTCTCTGTCTTCCTCTGACTCTTACGTTTCTGACTTTGTCTCTGTCTTTCTCTGTCTCTTATGTCTCTGTCTTTCTTTCTCTGACTCTTATGTCTCTGTCCTTCTCTGTTTCTGTCTGTCTTTCTCTGCCTCTTATGTCTCTGTCTCTGTCTTTTTCCGACTCTTATTTCTCTGTCTTTGTCTGTCTCTGCCTCTGCCTCTCTGTAATTGTCTCTGTCTCTGTCTTTCTCTTACTCTTATGTCTATGTCCTTGTCTTTCTCTGACTCTTATCTCTCTGTCTTTGCCTGTCCCTGCCTCTACCTCTCTGTAATTGTCTTTGTCTCTGTCTTTCTCTGTCTCTTATGTCTCGGTCTTTCTCTTTCTCTGACTCTTATGTCTCTGTTCTTCTCTGTTTCGGTCTGTCTCTTATGTGTCTGTCCCTGTCTTTCTCTATCTCTTATGTCTCTGTCTTTATCTTTCTCTGACTCTGATCTCTCTGTCTTTGCCTGTCTCTGTCTCTCTCTGATTCTTATGTCTCTGTGCCTTTGTCTGTCTCTGTCTTTCTCTATCTCTTATGCCTCTGTCTTTATCTTTCTCTGACTCTGATCTCTCTGTCTTTGTCTGTCTCTGTCTTTCTCTGTCTCTGTTTCTTGTCTTTGTCCGTGTCCGTCTCTCTCTCTCTCTCTCTCTCTCTCTCTCTCTCTCTCTCTCTCTTCCTCTCTCTCTCTCTCTCTCTCTCTCTCTCTCTCTCTTCCTTCACTCTTAGTTTCATAATGATTAATACTGGACGAGACTTACTCTCCGCTTTTCCTCAAAACCGTAAGCTCTTATATATATGGCTTACAGGTTTCTGTTGTTTCTTTCGTCTGATTTCTTCTTTTTGTGTGTTTGATTTCTTGTGAAGTTTTTTGTTTGTTTGTTTTGTTTGTTGTTGTTAATGATGATTTGTTATTGTTAGGGTTGTTGTTGTTATTGTTTTTGTTTGCGTATGTGTGTGTGTTTGCGTTGTTTTTGATTGTTTTGTTGTTGTTGTTGCTTGGTTGGGGGTTTTGTTTGGGTTGGGGTTTTTTTTTTTTTTTGGGGGGGGGGAGTTGTTTCTTTGTTTTGTCTACTGTGGATTTTTTATCATGATTAAAATCTGATAATTCTAAGGGCGGGGACTGGATGTAAAACAATCACATTATCATCTTCGAAAATAAGGATTTAATTTGCCACGATTTGATCTCTCTCTCCCCTTCTCCCTCTTCCTCCACCCCCACCCCCCTTCCCCACCCCACCCTCCTCTCTCCTCCCTCTCCTTCCACCTTCCTTTCTTTCTTTTTATTTTTGTATTTTATTTTAATAAAAAGACGGGGGGAAAAAACCAACCACCACCACCAAACCTTGAAAGCATTTCAGCGACAGCCCATTTTGATGAAGTGCTAAAAATCTCAGCCTCAAAAAAGGGGCCTTGTGCAAATGGAAACACTTAACCGTGACCCGGTCGCTTAGTTTATCAACGTAATTACGCCGGCCGTCATCCCCGAGGGGTGAGGGATGGGGGGGGGAGGGGGGGGGAGGGCAGGGGAGAGAGAGGGGAAGGAGAGATCTTTTTGATGTGGGGGCTCAGATAAAAGGCGGCACTCCCCACTGACAGGGGAGACAACAGTCAAGTCTTGGGAGGTGGAGAGAGGGGGTGGGGGGGTGGGTGGGGTGGGGGGGGGGGGGCTGATATGACGCAAAGGGGGAGACAAGTCTAGGCTATGCTGGGGGGATGGGGGGGGGGGGGGGAGGAGAATAAAATGGAGGCAATCGTGGGTTTTTGTGTGTGTTTGGTTTTGTTTTATATTTGTATTGTTGAAAGGGGTGGGGGTGGGGGGGGGGGGGGGGATTGCTGTTTGTTGGGTTTTTTTTTTAGTGTGTGTGATTGTGTGTGTGTGTGTGTAGGTGGGTGGGTGGGAGGGGGGGTGCGTGGATGTGGGTGTGTACGTGTGTGTGTGGGTTTGTTTTGTTTGTTGTTTTTTTTTGGGGGGGTTGGGGGGGAGGAGATGTTTGTGGAGTGTGTGTGGTGGGGGATGGGGAGTGGAATGGAATGTGTGTGTGCGCGTAGAGAGAGATGAAAGTTGATTTCTGTGTCTTTACTGCTTTTTATTTTAAAAAATTTCATTATCAATTTCGTTCTTCCCTCAGCGCTTCCATCAAGCGAAGGTGGGAAAGGTTTGTGTGTAAATACGATCTATAAAATCGTGCATACAATGATTTAGTCACAACCTCAAGTGTAAAGCATTCAAAACTAAGACTTGAAAAGTTTTGGTTCATCATCTATAAGGTTTGTCAGATCTTAAGACGGGCATTTGTAGGTGAAAAGAGACACGTGTATGTTAAATAGCTGTACTGTGCTGTTGCCATCGCAGTATACTACACCTTATTTTGGGTAGTGATGGTAAAATCTGGCAAGAGATAATAAATATTGCAGGTTTTTGAAAATGATGATTGTGCCAGTTTTCTTGCTTGATTTGCTTTTTTTAAAAGGTAATCAAAGTACTAATTTATCGGTAATCTTATTTGGCATACCGAAAAGAACAGGAAAGCAAGTTACACTTAAAGCTCTCTCTCTCTCTCTCTCTCTCTCTCTCTCTCTCTCTCTCTCTCTTATAAAAATGTTATGTATATATTGTAAGCAATTCCATGAATATAAAACTTGTTTTAAATATCAGTCTTTTTGTACATCTGTGAACTGCTCATACTAGACTGCAGGAACGTCGAGAAGAAAACTTCTTCGTTTGCTGGTTCAGGGGAAATAAGTCATAGACAAGTCTAAGCCAAGCAGTTCTGCCAATAATGGTGTTCTTTCCCTTTGAATGAATACACATGGCTCTACACAGTTATTCATTATTTTTTTTCTACTAGTCATTAGCTGTTTCTATCTCTTTACTACTGAAGCGTGACGTCTCACCTCTCTAGTCTGTCTGATTTGCATGTAGTACTAGAGAGATAATGACAATGACAAAGGTTTACACAGTTCGAAAGAGAGAGAGAGAGAGAGAGAGAGAGAGAGAGAGAGAGAGAGAGAGAGAGAGAGAGAGAGAGAGAGAGAGAGAGAGAGAGAGAGAGAGAGAGGGTAATATTCATTGTCTTTTTTTTTCATTTATATAATTTTTTGAATGATTATACTATTCTTAATATTTTCTTTTTGTGTTGTTTTTTCTTCCATAGCCTGATCCATGCTGTTGATGTCTTATCCTAACTATTGACTCATGGTGGAAACAGATGACAAAATTTACAAAACCGCATACACACAGGGGACTAGATGTAAAAAAGCACATGAGTGCTTATTCCATTATCCTCGATATAAAAAAAAATAAATAAACCATGTCTCCTATCTTATTTAACTTGTGTTGTTCTCCCTCTTTGACCACTTCAGATACCTGTATGCTTCCTGAAAGTACATGAACAGCTTGCCATCTACCCAGGGTGCACCAGCCCTAACAGTGTAGCTACAAGGAGCCATGTCTCATTCATTGTCATTAGTATTGTCTTTTTGTGTACTTGTGTTTAGTTCTTCCTCTTCTTTATACCCGTTATTCATTCCCTGATAGGTATTGTTCATACCGCTTTAACCCACAGCAGATTTCTCTGCGTGAAATTCAGGCCGCTCTCCCCGGGGGAGAACGCGTCGCCGCACGAGCAGCGCCACCCTTTATTACTTTTTTCTGTCTGCGACTGTAATTGTTTCCCTAAAAGAGTACCTTTTTTTGTTTACAGAACTTTGCCAGGGACAACTCTCTTGTTGCCGTGGGTTCTTTTACGTGCGCTAAATAATGTTATGTAACACACGGGACCTCGGTTTATCGTCTCATCCGAAAGACTAGCATCCAGACCCACCACTCATAGTCTAGGAAACGTTTTTGGCTCAAACGGGGATCGAACCCCCGCACACTTCTGACCCGGACTTTTCGCTTTCTAGGCAGGCGCGTTAACGTTATCTCTAGACCACCGATCCGCTATAGATCTGTTGTTTTTCTGGAGCTCCCAAGACAGAAGGATACTGTGATCTTGTGATCAACTCCCACTGATCTTCCTTTCCCTAACCCAGGAGGAGTCATGGGAGCGTTGCCAGCAAGAATGTGTTGGGCTGTTCCACAGTGGCATGTGGACTATCCTTGCCATTCTCTTCTTTTACCGTCATTATTCATTGTTTATTTTTTATACCACTTTAAGTCACGCATGATTTCCGGTGAAATCCGGGCCGATCTCCCCGGGGGAGAAGCCGTCGCCCAAGAGCAGCGCCACCCATTTTTTTCTTTTTCCCTGTTGCATATTTTTTTCCCTAAGAGTGCTTTTTTTACAAATTTTCCAGGACAACTCTCTTGTTGCCGTGGGTTCTTTTACGTGCGCTAAATAATTATGTGCAACACACGGGACCTCGGTTTATCGTCTCATCCGAAAGACTAGCGCCCAGACCACCACTCATGATCTAATGAGGGAAAAGGTTTCGGTCCCAAACGGGGATAACGAACCACCGCACACTTCCAACCCGGACTTTTCGCTTTCTAGCAGGCGCGTTAACGTACTCTAGACCACCGATCCCCTATCGATCTCTTTGTTTATTTCGGGATAATGAGAATAGGCACTCGCGTGGTGTTTTTTTACATCCAGTCCCCCGGAGTGTATGAGCATTTGAGTAAAATTTGGTCAGTTGATCCCACAGGAACACACTGCCGTACTCTTCTGATCAAGCTTAATTAGGTTTAACGTGTGCGCAATGTTTCTGTTGGTTCGCACACGTAACGGCCCTGGTCGGTTTGTATTTGGCTCCATCCGAAGGACTTTATTTGGGACAGATTAGGGAGTCTCGACACGTGATGTAAACTCCAGAGGAAAAATTCTCTTGAACGAGATTCGAACACGGGTCGGTAGATCACGAGCACAACGCGCATCACTCTAACCACCTGGCTACCTCGTCCCTCTCAGACTTGGGGTGTATCCTGAGAATGTTCTTCTTTCCCTATTGACCCACTGAACGTTGATATTAAGTACGTGATCTTTAACGTGCATAATTATTATTTGATCTTATGCGCGTGTGTGTGTATAGATCGATCGATCGATCGATCGATCGATCGATAGATAGATAGATAGATAGATAGATAGATAGATAGATAGATAGATAGATAGATAGATAGATAGATAGATAGATAGATAGATAGATAGATAGATAGATAGATCAGGGGACCAAAAGCTCTGGATTGTCTGCACCTTTTGCCGACCCAGGAAATCTGTTAAAAACATCCCAACTGCACAGTTTACAACAAAGTGTGCGAAAAGCGTGTGTCTGTGAGATGAAAAGGAATGGTTTTTTTAAAATCTACGTCCAACTTTTATTTTCTGTTCCTCGGCTAGAGCTCCTCGGTTCACTTATGGTGGAAGCTTTGCGTATGCGACTGTTTTCCCCCCTGACCATTAAGGTAGCTGCATTCCGACTTCAGAATCTTCAGGTATTTAACAACGACAAACGGAATCATCTGACAGGCCTGGCGGATTTCAACGAACTCTTGGGCTGATTCTGGCAAGTAGTCTGGTGGCTGCAAAACCCTTATACAGAATGTGGCAGATCGCAAGTTCAATAATGCCTGTCTGAAATCGGAGTTAAGCACCAACCAATAGACCTCAAATGGTGGAATGGGTGCTAGTCTTTCGGATGAAGGAGTCGATAGATGCTGTGGTCCATAAAGCTTATACAAAAACACCCACACTATAGGCGTACGTGTGATTGTAGTGCTTGGAGTTAAGAAACGTGAAGAGGTGGTAGGGTGGGGAGGGGTACGCATGGCATCTGGCTTATCCATATAAGGTAAAGGTAAAGGAGTCCCATAACCTATAAGGTCGTAGGGGAGCGAGGCGTCAGAGACCTCACTTCTCTAGGGCCAGCATATTGAGGGCGGCGCCCATCTCCTCTCCCTCGCTGCTTTACCTTCCCTGACCCTAAAGAGGCAGGTACCCATTTACAGCTGGGTGAACTGGGGGAACTGTACTGAAGCCAAGGCGCGCAAACGGTCACCCACTTATCCATATAACCTCAATAAATTTTAAAAAAAATTCGAGTTCGAAACATTCGAGTTTGAGTTCCAGTTCTCTCTCTCTCTCTCTCTCCTCTCTCTCTCTCTCTCTCTCTCTCTCTCTCTCTCTCTCTCTCCTCTCTCTCTCTCTCTCTCTCTCTCTCTCTCTCTCTCTCTCTCTCTCTCTCTCTCTCTCTCTCTCACTCTCTCTCTCTCTCTCTCTCTCTCTCTCTCTCTCTCTCTTCTCTGTGTCTATGTATGTATGTATGAATGTATGTATGTATGTATGTATGTGTGTGTGTCTCTCTCTCTCTGTCTGTCTGTAAGAGAGAGAGAGAGAGAGAGAGAGAGAGAGAGAGAGTGTGTGTGTGTGTGTGTGTGTGTGTGTGTGTGTGTGTGTGTGTGTGTGTGTGTGTGTGTGTGTGTGTGTGTGTGTGTGTGTGTGTGTGTGTGTGTGTGTGGTGTGTGTGTGTGTGTGTGGAGCGTGTGTGTGAGCGTGTGTGTGAGCGTGTGTGTGTGTGTGGGGGGGGGGGGGGCTGGGTGTGTGTGTGTGTGTGTGTGTGTTTCTCTGTCTGTCTCTCTGTCTTTCTGTGTATGTATGTATGTGTGTGTGTGTGTGTTCCCTTTTCTAAGTTCTGGTTTTTCCGCGTTTTTTCGTAACAAGATACTTGGCAGTCTAAAGATAAAAATAGGCCTTGTCCTGTTTGTCTTCGACGGGTTTTTTGTTTTTGTTTTTTTTTAAAGAAAAAAAGGAAGCACTTTTGCCATTTTTATTTTATTTGGCTAGTTTTAATGTTGTTGTTATTTGTTTTATTTTTGCTGTTTTGTGTTTGGCTTTTTCTTTCGGGTTTTTTTGTGTTGCTTTGCTTTCCCTTTTTGTTTTTGGTTGTTGTTGTTTGGTTAATTGGTTTTTTATTTGGATGTTGTTGGTTTGTTATTCTTTGTTTTGTTGGGTTTTTTTTGTTGTTGCTGTCTTTGATTTAGTCTTTCTGTGTTTGTGTATTCGTAGGGTTTTTTTTTATTCCCTTTTCGATTTTTGTTGTTGTTCTTGATGTTTGATGGTTGTTGTTGCCCATATTATAGTTTTTTGTCGCTTGTCTTCTTTTTTTTTAAAAATTATTCGTTGTAATTTAGTTGTTGATATTTCTTGCTGTCGTTGTTTTTTGTGCTTGTTGCTGCGTTGATTTTGTTACTGTTGCTTTTGTTACTGCTTTTGTTTTTTAGTGTCACTGTATCATATTCTCTGTCGCTGCTGCTGTGTTACTGCTGATGTTGCCAATGGATGCTGCTGATGTTGCCAACCAAGCACTTTGATTTGTTTTTTGCAAGATATAGCGCTATATAAATTCCATTCATTATTATTATTATTTTAGTACTATTGGATTTTGTGTGTGTGTTTGTGGTGACATTATTGTTTCTGTCGTTCTTAATGCCACCTCTCTCTTGCTGTTATTGTTGTCTTTGCTGTATCATCATCATCATCATCATCATGATTATGATGATTATCATTGTCATCATCATCACCATCAATATTATTATCATTATCATCATTATTATCATTATATCATTATTATTATTATTATTATCATCATCATCATCGTCGTCATCATTATCATTATCGATGTTGTTGTTGTTAGCAAAACATAGACACAATAGCGACCAAATACCAAAAGGAAAAACCAAGAGAGAGTCAGCAATACAAGAAGGTTGAGCGAAGGTCCAAAGGTCAAGCACCAAACAAGAATGTAAGATCTCAGTTTGAACCCCAAATTCCCCCCCCCCCCCCCCCCCTTCCATTAAGCCTTGAGTGGCTGTCTGGGTGCTTGTCTTTCGAATGAGACCATACACCGAGTTTCCACGTACAATACATATTTAGCGCATATCAAAGAAACGTCGGCAACGAGAGAGTAGTTCGTCTCTGGAACAATTCTGCAGCAATAAAAGCCACTCTCACACGGACGTAAAATACGCATGTATGCAAACAAAACATGAAGCAGCATACAGTAACCAAGAAAACAAAGAGCAGCCCGAACTTCACGCAGAGAAATCTGCCGTGATTAAAAGTGGCATAACTATTTTCCCTGAAGTTGGAATGTGCCTACCTTAAAGGTGGGCACAAAAACCAAAACCGGTCGCATACACAAAATTTCACCGTTGCTGAACCTCGGAGCTCTTAGTCGAGGAACAAAACACAGCAGAAAGGAAGTGGCCATACAAAAGCGGTCTGCAACACAATCTAAAGAAGCAAAGAAAGAAGGAGATAGATACCAGAAGATTCCACACACAAAACAAAGTCTGTCAAAGCCCTCAGGGATAGAGGACAACACGGGAAAGTGCATCCTAGAGACGTCCCCTCCTGAGATGACCTGTGGAACATGACTTCTTTCCAGATCAGCTTCGTCCTAAGGGACGTGATAGCTCAGTGGTCAGAGCACTCTCGCTTTTCCCCGAAGCTAAGGTTAAGCAGTGTTGAGCGTGGTTATGAAGTGGATGGGTGACCGTTTTGCGCGCCTTGGTTTCAGAACAGTTCCTCCAGTTACATCCAGACGTAAATGGGTAACCTGCCCTCTTTAGGGTCAGGGAAGGTAAAGCAGCGAGGGAGAGGAGATGGGCGCCGCCCTCAATACGCTGGCCCAGGGGCTGGGGGAGTGGTGATCGATTATTGCTCAACATACTCGCCATAAAGTCATCCCGGATCTTGATTCTGTAACCAAAAACAAAAACAGAAGGAAAAAAAGAAAAGAAAGAAAAGAAAAGAAAAGAAAAAAAAATAATAATAATGTATGGAATTTATATAGCGCTGAATCTTGTAAAGCAAGAAATCAAAGCGCTCAGATTTCACTTCATACCACTTTAAGTCATGGCAGATTTTTCTCCGTGAAATTCGGGCTGCTCTCCCCGGGGAGAGCGGGAGAGCGCGTCACCACAAGCGCAGCGCCACCCATTTTTTTTTCTTTTTCATGTCTGCAACTGTATTTGTTTCTCTATCAGAGTGGCTTTTTTCTAAGAATTTTGCCAGGGACAACTCTCTTGTTGCCGTGGGTTCTTTTACGTGCGCTAAATAATTACGTGTAACACACGGGACCTCGGTTTATCGTCTCATCCGAAAGACTAGCGCCCAGACCACCACTCATGGTCTAATGGATGGGGGAAAAGTTTCCGGTCCAAACGGGGTACGAACCGCCGCACACTTCAGACCCGGACTTTTCGCTTTCTAGACAGGCGCGTTACCTCTAGACCACCGATCCACATACACCCTAAGAAAAAACACCCCAAGACTCAAACACCCTTCTCACAATCTCCAAACCAGCACGTTTCTCAACAATACCGTTTCACCACCACCACCAAACACAAAAAGAGACATTTCAAAATAACGATCAACAACGTCTTCTCCCCCCCCCCCCAAAACATACCCCCCCAAAAAATTGTGATCGACACTTGCGCACTACCCTGCCCCCCCCCCCCCCTCCCGAAAAGTCGCCGGCGGCCTTTCTTTTCAGCCAGATTAACCGCCCTTGGTTTGGCAAAACTGGGGGCTCCCGCAGGCTTTTTTCTTGTGTGTAGGTGGGAGAGAGAGAGAGAGAGAGAGGAGCGTGGCAGACAGACTGAAGCATGGTGTTCACACAGTGCCGTACTATTGCTGCCCCCACTGCCTGACTGAGTGACTGAGGGAGGGAGGGAGGGACTGCCTGGCTAGCTCTGCAAGAGACAAGAGTTGCTGAGGATGGGACTGGAGTTTGGTGGGTTTTTTTTTTCTTTTTTAAAGGGGGACTGAATAGAAACGTGTCGGTGATATAGAATCCTTTACAGTCCTTGAGTGTGTGTGTGTCTGGTAGGTAGCAGCAGTGTTGGTGACATCAATTGTGAGATGTTGTGGTGTGTGTGTACTTCTGGAGTGTGTGTGTGTGTGTGTGTGTTTGAAGGATTATGTGGAAGTGTTGGTAAGAGAATTACCGCTGTGTTTTTCTTGTTTTTTTTTTCGTTGACGTGGATTTGTAATCAATGAGTGCTGTTGTTGGTTTTTTTGACGTATGGACAACGTGACGTCTTTCGGTTTTTTTCTCTTTATTTCGTAGGACAAAAGTGCATTAAGTCTGTTTTTGTGTATGTACCTTTACCATGTATCTCTAAAGAATCAATCTCTACATTTACCTATTTCTATATTTATTGAATTAAGCCTTTAATTCATTTAAACGTAAATCCCTAATCATATTAGAGTACGTCTAACATCCATCTTCAATATCACTTTCATCTGCATAGAAAAAATAAAAAAGAAGGGATGACAAATAGTCATTGGTAACATACAAGATTAACCCCACCCCCTACCTTCCACACCACCCTCCTCCCTCCCCCTTTCCCCCAAAAAGAAGACCAACAAATCTTGAAAAAAAAATTAAAAACCAACCTAACAGACTAGACTGACAACAGCCTTCCTTTTCAATCACCATTATTACCACCAGTGTGGAATAAAGTCAAACATGACTTGGGACTAAAAGCACGAAATCACCCCCCCAGAAAAGTCGATGACCAACCCCTGTGTTCAGTTTTGTCCCACTGAAACTTAAGCCAGGGAAAAGTGAAACGGGTCTTGTTTCACCTAGACACGACCCAGACGCTTCAGAACGAGATCTGCTTTTTTTTGCCCCTTGCCCCAATCCTTGCCTGATGCTCTTCATATTCGCTCCCTAAAAGCCAGTCTTTTGTGTGTGTGTGTGTGTGTGTGTGCTACCAGCCCATCTCTCTCTCCTCTTCAGGGAGTACCAGACATCTGTGATTCAGACAAACATGACGACACGCTCAGCCAATGGTAACTCAGCCTGGGATAGTCTGCTGTAATCAACAGCTAGAGCAAAGTGGAGCGTGTCCCAAGTTTTGTGGCAGCTAGCTGGTTCTGTTTTAGATGGTGGGATACGTGTGGAACTGACTTCGTCTTTTCGTGGATAGATGGTGTGTTTTTTTAAGACCTGGATTTTTTGGATATGCCTGCTTTTCGAGATCGTGTTTTCTGAAGGTGACTTGGTCTCAGGAATGTAGACATGTTTCTGCTGAAGATGTCCTTCCTCGTGTTCTTCAAAACTGCCTCGTGACATATAAAACATGTTCTGTTGAGGATATTCCTTTTCTTGGTTGTTGTTTTTTTCCAAACTGCCTTAGGACGTATAGACACGTTCTGTTAAGGACGCCTTTCTTCGTTTTCTTCCAAACTACTTATGACATAAACATGTTCTCCTAAGGATATACCTCTACCAAAACTGCTTTGTGGTGTTTATAGACAGTCGTGTGCTGTTAAGGATGTATCTCTTCTTATTCTTCGAAACTGCTTTGTGACGTAGATAGACATGTTCTTCTAAGGATATACTTCTGCCAAACTGCCTTGTGGTGTACATAGACATATTCTATTAAGGATGTACCTCTTCTTCTTCTTCCAGACTGCCTTGTGACGTATATACAGCCATGTTCTACTAAGGACGTACTTCTTCTTATTCTTCCAAACTGCCTTGTGACGTAGATAGACATATTCTGTCAAGGATGTACATCTCATTCTTCCAAACTGCCTTGTGACGTATATAGACATATTCTATTAAGGATGTACCTCTTCTCATTCTTCCAAACTACCTTGTGACGTATATATAGCCATGTTCTACTAAGGATATACCTCTGCCAAACTACCTTGTGACGTATATATAGCCATGTTCTACTAAGGATATACCTCTGCCAAACTACCTTGTGACGTATATATAGCCATGTTCTACTAAGGATATACCTCTGCCAAACTGCCTTGTGACATATATATATATAGCCATGTCCTACTAAGGACAGTACTTCTTGGTGTTTTTCCAAACTGGCTGGTGAGAGGAAGGGAAGGTGTTGGGTGTGTGAGGGTGTAGTGCACAACCTCCGAGATGTCTGATGACACGAGGCGGGAGCAGTATGAGCGCGTTGGTTAACCCCTGGCTGTTGTGCTGCCTGGTCTTCCTCTGGGCCGCCCTCCTACCCTCCTCGGCTTTCTTCGGGTAAGTCTTCCCCTCCCCGCTAGTCTTGAAGAGCTTGCATCTGTCAAAACAGCTTCCTCCGTTGAGAGGCCAGGCCTGTCTCAGTATGTATGTTTGTCCGTCGTGTCCGACGATGACCTCCAAAACAGCAGAGGAGGCAGCTGGGAGCTGTGAAGTGGAATTCCATGAGTGGGAAAGCCACTGGTCATACTACAGCCTCTCACTTTGCTGTTGCCCCCAGCGTCAATGGTTTAATCAAGAACTGTGATAAAGCCCAGGCGCTGACGGCACGTCTCAGCTCAGTATGAATAACACCCCTACCTTCTGACTTTCTGTGCTAGAAATGTCCTCTTTTCTCTCACTCTCTTTTGCTTCTTGCCTTTGCTCCTTTTCTTTCTGACGTCACGTCTTTCTTGTCTATGCTCTGCCTTCTTGGTCCATTCTTTTTTTCGGGTTTTTTTTTCTCAGAAATACGTAAAAGACAATTCTCTCCCCAGCCGAAGTTGGATGCGCTGGGCCTGATTTGCCAGGCGCTTAACGGCAGCACAACGCATTTTCACTTTTATGACAGACAACAATTATTGCTGCCTGAGCGTTCGAAGAAGAAGCTTAAGTCTATAAAGCAAGAGGTCGCGATTTCGATTCCTTCTCCTCCCTCCCCCCCATCCTACCCCTCCCCCTTCTCACCCCTACCCCTTATTTAAAAACAAACTATTTTTTGACTGTGGTTATTCTTTTTTAAGACGAGATAAACCATGACCCCACGTAGAACACGCATTTAGCTTTTGTGAAAAACTCCACAGCAATAAGAGTTAATCCTGGCAAAATTCTGTAAAGAACAGCCACTATCACAAGGGAAACAACTATATAATTATACAGAGAGGGGAAAAAAGTAAGTGTAAAGTACGGGTGGCGAATGCGCTCTTTCTGAGGAGAACACATCGAATTTCAGGCAAAGAAATCTGTCGTGACTGGGAAATGGTATGTAGTACAATACAATACAACACAATACAATACAAGACAAGACAAGACAATACAATACAAAACAATACAACACAACACAAGACAAGACAATACAATACAGTATTGTGTAAGATATCCCAAGATTTAACCGTCACCCCCCCTCCCCCCCCCCCCCCCCACTCTTCTCTTTTTTTTTTTTTTTTACTTCTCCCCACTCACCCACATACACAAGTCGTTGGTCATTACTGGTTCTTTATTTTAGAACACTATAATTTTCCAGTGTTCGTGTACGTTGCATGCTAGATACGTTTGTCAACCATACCACCAGCCATATTAATTTATATAGCAGTGGTCTAGGCGTAAATGCGCCTGCTTAAAAAGCTAGAAGTGTGAGTTCAATCCCCGTTTGAGCCTAAATCCACCCCCCCCCCCCCCCCCCCCCCCCCGGCCACCACCCCTCCACTAAACCTTGAGTGGTGGTCTAGGTGCTGGTCTGTAGGATGAGATGATAAACCGTGGTCCTTATGCAACACAGCATTCAGTGCGTGTTTAAAATCAATTTTTTATTTTTTTAAAAACACGACACAAGAGTTGTTCTTGGCAAATTTCTGTTAAAAAAATCACCTCTGCTAGGAAACACATATTTTTAATACACATACAGACAGGAAATAGAAAAAAAAAAGAATGGGTGGCGCTGCTCTTGTGGCGACGCGCTCTCCCCCCATGGAGGGCAGTCCGAGAATTTTACGCAGAGAAATCTGCTGTGACTTAATGAGGCATTCACTTCACTTCACTTCAATTTCATCACATGAAGCACCAGGTTTCTCTAACAGTTTTCTTTGGCCCAAAATCTGTAATGAACTCCATCACCAAAGGCCCTGTAAACTCCTGGCTTGAGCTGCCCCTAGGTATAATCATGTTACACAGGTTGGGGGGACTGGTTACACCGCGTTAATTATCGGGAGATATTCTTTGCTACAGCGGCGTGACAGGAAAGAGAGTCAATGTTGACATTGATGATTACACACTACGTGTGCTGCCTCTCTGACATGTTCAAGGTCGCGCAGAAGCTGACAGTCATTTGAATATTGTGATGAAGCAGCGTTTTATAGATCATGCACAACGCACTTATTGCGCGTCAAAGAGCCTATGGCAACAATTTCGTTGTCACAAAGTTGTGTTGTAAAAATCCATTTTCGTGAGAAAATACTTCACACTAAAAAAATTACGATGAATAAACCTAAACCAGCCGCCATGGCGCAGTGGTTAGCGCCATGCGTTACGGACTGGAAGGTCGCGGGTTTGAATCTCATAAGAGCCATAGGGATTTGGTTTTTTTTTACTCCGGCCGGCTCCTACCCAGAGTTGGTGTACGATTGGCTCATTGGGAAGAATGAGACCACCACATTCCAGGTTCATTCACTTTACGGATACGATTTTGAAAGTGTTGCTCAAATTACTTGACCAATACTGCAGGTGTCTGTATCTCTCAGTTCCTGATCGATATCGGAATATTCTCGATAGGAAGCGTAGAGTGCAGCCTTGTCAAGAAGTCTCAAAGCACAATCACTTTCACGGTAGCATCAATACACCATCCTCATCCTCATTCATCATCATGCAATAGAAGAAAATTGCCTCTGATTAGGTGGTCCCGGTTGCTTTGGTCTCATGGTGACCTCAGTGTCGGTTTCTCCATACACACTGTTTTACGGTGTGTAAATACATAGATAGGTGCAAAGCCTTCGGGCTGGAAGTTCACGGAAAAGTCATTCGAGGAACATTGTGGTGGTCATCACCCACTGATGGGTGTCTGACTCAGTCTGGCTCCACAACTGAGCTATTATTGTGATTAGTAGGGGGCCTAGAAGTTAGTGTCCTGCATATGATAGCTCAGAACAGGATCCATGAACACCACCCACAACCAAATAACCCAGTTCCAAGTGACCCAGTAGCAGTGCAGGGCCCTCTCCGGCCGGTAGCCCTACGGCGGCCTGACATTGATAGGCATCCTCTTAACATCTGACCGTGAGGATAGGACATAATGAATCTGGGTGTGGCTTAGGCGGAGAGATTAAAATGAGCGGCGTGTGAGCAGCAGATCATAGAAGATTATACAGCAACAAACACTAACAACACTTTTTCAGACAGCGTGTGTCAAACAGGTTCAATCTGAATGAGCCCACCCCCTCTTCAGATTGCATGCTGGGTACGCTTGTGTTATCATTGTGCCATTGACAGTACCTAGCCTTATCTTCTGCGAAAGATCGATTGATTATTAACGTGTACGCAAGATGTGGTGCGTTTGCCATGCAAATACATGAGTGCGACATGGCGCAGAGAGACATAAGGAAGAAGGTAAAGGAAGGTGGCTGCAGAGGACTGTGATTATAATGTCTGCTATGGGTGGAACATGTCTAGATAAATAAGTACTAAGATGCAGTGCCTGGGTTCACACACAAGACCTTGGTGTATTGCAGGAAAATAACAGAGGAAACTAATGTTTCTTCCAGAGAAAAGAATCCTCAAGAGCTTCTCAGCGTCGAATCGAACCTGCTTCCTCCAGTTTCTCTGTGTCACGAGTCCAACGCTCTATCCACAGCCTATTCCGCCCTAAAAGAACTGTATACTGTTTTCACTCTATATAAACCGACTAGGATTAGATACAGAAAAAAGGGTTTAATCTTTTTTTATAATTTTTTTTCAATCAATGACACAATTTGGGATACTTCACGTTTTAAATTGTGGGGTTTAGACCATTACGTGTGCTGGAACTTATTCGTTAGGAATTCGCATAATCAGGACATTTATATATGTGTTTGATATGTTTTAGTCATAAAATGCTTTGCTGAGACACAAGTCTTAAAAGCGATTTCTAAAAAAACAATGGCTGTGTTGAATGCAAACGGCTCTCTCTCTCTCTCTCTCTCTCTCTCTCTCTCTCTCTCTCTCTCTCTCTCTCTCTCTCTCTCTCTCTCTCTCTCTCTCTCCTCTCTTCTCTCTCTCTCTCTCCTCTCTCTCTCTCACTATATATATATATATATATATATATATATATATATATATATATATATATATATATATATATATATATATGAGTCGCTTAGCACCTGACCCACTTTTCCGCTAGGACCCATTATTCTACCTCGTAACGAAATATCAAGGCATAATTTTGTTTCCTTTTGCTTTAAAACGTGTTTTAAAAATACTCAAGTCCTCATTCTGACCATATGTTACGACGCTAAACTGGTCAATTTCTCATTTTGTCCCTTTTGGGCAGTCTGTCATTTCAATTTGCGATATTTTTCATAGAATTATCCGATTTTCAATCTGTTTTAAGTATTGAATAGCCTTTTTATTGCCCATTAATAGCATGTGAATAACAAAATATTAATCTCTGGTCCAATGCGACTCGTTATGTGGTGGAGCGTCATATATATATATATATATATATATATATATATATATATATATATATATATATATATATATATATATATATAACACGGACCAAATCGGGATTTATAATAAATACACCCACCACAGCGTCATGAAGTGATCTACATGCCTCAGTGTTCCTATGGAAAACAAACTGCGACAGAAGACAAATCATGTGCTCGTCATGGACAACACAGTATCGTATAGGGCTCCTCTGCATGGTATGGTACTATGCTGTACTGCACTGTATAGTACTGTGCCATACTGTTCTGTTCTGTACGGTATTTTAATGTATTGTGCTATTATATAGCATGATTCTCCACAGATTTTACAACAAATTTTTGGATGTAAATTCAGACTGTTTTTTTCTTTGGAAGGGGGGGGGGGGGGGGGGGGGGGGGGGGGGGGGGGGGGGGGGTTGCCTTCAGTATGGCACCCATACAACCCCTCCCCCCCCCCCCCCCCCCCCCCCCCTGAAGAACATAATTCGTTACGTCATGTAAATTAGCCCCTTACCAGGAGCAGCTTTTACATAGACATACAGCAGATGTCTGAAAGGACTAGTCACACAGAATGATAAGTCTAGAAGCTTTATGAGCCAAAAATTGGAGTATGAATCCCAGCTTTGATTTGTTGCTTTACAAGATTCAGCGCTATATAAATTCCATACATTATTATTATTATTACAGATTCCTTAAAAACACTTTAGTATTCGTTACAGGGGTATGATTGCGACAGGTAAACGTCTAGCTTTGAAGAGGCTACGAAAACATTCTTGAATGGGCTACCTGTCTTTTTGTATGGGTGCAAACCAACCACGCTGGAGAAACAACTCTATTTGTGTTTTGATTTGTATGCGTCTTCTGTCAGAGCTTCTGTTCTGATGCCGCGAACTTTACCAGTCTTTTGCCAAGCACGTCAGAAGTCATAGAGAGAAGTTTTCAGAATACAAATTGTTAATTTTTTTTTGCAAGAAAAGTACAAAACCGAGTATGCTGCAATGAAAATGATAGGGTTTCACCACAAAGATACTTATAGTAGACCAATAAGTGAACGCAACAAAAATGAGTATGCTGCAATGAAAATGATACGTTTTCACCACAAAGATACTTATTGTAGACCAATAAGTGAACAACAACAAAATGAAAACTGCTTTATATGTTTTCCACTATGTATGTCAAACGAAGAAAAAGTCACTGTAAGCAATAATAACTGTAGAGTTTACAAATATGAATCAACTATTTGATTAAAAGAATATTTGTACATTAATCTCACTGCCTATTTTCAGTTTGAAAAAAAATCTTATCCACCGATATCATATGTCAAAAACTGTAATAGTATTATGCCGAATGCTTTACAAAAATGAACGAAAGAATTTTGCTGTAGGTGGTAAATTTTGGGGGGTTGTTTTCTGTATAAAAAATATTGCTATGTAATTACTAGCCTTTGATAACTATAGACTCAGTCATAGATAAAACAAAGGAAAACAATAGTTTTGAAATATGTTGATGATTTTAAAGGTGAAGAAAATCAACGATAAAGATTACTTGTTAAGCAGGTACACGTCTAAACAGTACGGCCACCTTCCTTCTTTCACACAATCTGATCTAACCGTAATCAGCGCTGACAAAAATAATGTAAGACAAACAATTAGTGTTTGCATGCAAGTTTGGTGTTGCTTCCCGCCCCCCCCCCCCCCCCCCCCCCCCCACGCAATTATAATGAACAAAACTTCCGTCGAGCTTTTGACACAAGCAGCTTGCCATAGTGTCCAAAGTCTCTGTCTGTTGTGTGTGTCTGCCTGCAGGCCTAATCTGCTCTGTTTACTGATAAAGATGCTTGTCTGCAAGACGGCATCAATTTAGAAACAAAATGCGAGTTTCTAAAGCTTGCTGTCAAATCCTGTTTTTTGTCTCCTGCGGCCTAATCTCTCTTTTCTGTCATAAGATCTTTCTCGCCTCTTTCAAATCATATCTCTCCTCTTCTTTTGTCCTTCTCTTTCTCTCTCTCCTCTCCTCTCTCTCTTCTCTCTCTCTCTGTCTCTCTCTCTGTCTCTCTCTCTTCTCTCTCTCTCTCTCTTCTCTCTCCTCTCTCTCTCTCTCTCCTCTCTCTCTCTCTCTCTCTCTCTCTCTCTCTCTCTCTCCTCTCTCTCTCTCTCCTCCCCCTCTCTCTCTCTCTCTCTCTCTCTCCCTCTCTCTCTCTCTCCTCCCTCTATCTCTCTCTCTCTCTCCTCTCTCTCTCTCTCTCTCTCTCTCTCTCTCCTCTCTCTCTCCTCCTCTCTCTCTCTCTCTCTCTCTCTCTCCCCTCTCTCTCTCCTCTCCTCGCCCCTCTCTCTCCTCTCTCCCCCTCTCTCTCTCTCTCTCTCTCTCTCTCTCTCTCTCTCTCGACAGTTGGAAGACCGTCTGCTCGCCATCGTGTGGCAGCCCTTCTCGCCTCTCATGGCCTTTACCCAAATACACGCTCCGATCTGCACGTGCGTGCAGGCGCGCGCGCACGCGCGCACAGCACAGACACACGCTCGGAGACGTAAGCACATGTACGTGAACATATCTATGCGCACACATGCACACACGCACACGCAACATACACACACCCAATGCACCATCTGGAAATAAAGATTTGCCTTGAAATTTGACCTGACACGCACGCGCGCGCACGCACACACACACACTCACGACCGCATGCATACATGCATGCATGCATAGATCGAGCGCACCCATATACACACACAGGCGCACATATGAACGAACAGACACATACAGACACACACAGACACGGACACACACAGAGACAGGCACACACACACACACACACACACACACACACACACACAGTGCAGACTCCAATCTCTCCAAAAGTCTTTCAGATGAGACTATAAACCGAGGCCCCGTGTGCGAACGCACGCAGAACATCTTGCGCACACGTTAAATCCTGTTCCGCTTTTCGTAAGAGTAGGCAATTGTGTGCCGGTGGGAAAGGGTGACAAAATTTACAAAACCGCATACACACGGGGACTAGGTGTAAAAAAGCACAGAAGTGCTTATTCCATTATCCTCGATATAAAAGAATAAATAATAAATAATAATAAATAATAATAACAACAACACACACATAGAGCAGAGAAGAACATTTGGAAGATGCCATCTTACTGCCCTGTTGCCACCCGACTGTATTACTATATAAATAAAAAAAATAATAGTTCAGGGTTTGATGTTTACAAATCAAGACTTATACACGTAATTGTCCCCTAAGTCATACCAGCATAGTAATAGGTAGCAGAAAGGCAACACCAGCATTGTACAAAGTGAAGCTAGTGGCCGAGTTAGAGTAGAGTATAATTAATTATTATTTAAAATGTTATTTACCTTACATCTGGGCAACACTGAAAACTTGAATAGAAAGTTAAAACTGAAAACTCCATGATGAAAAAAAAATGCATACGTGTGAAGATGAACAAAATAAAAATAAATATTCTTTTCTTTTCTATTCTTTTATATCAAGGATAATGGAATAAGCACTTATGTGCATTTTTACGTTCAGTCCCCGTGTGTATGTGGTTTTGTAAATTGTCACTTGTTCCCATCGGCACACAATGGCCTACTCTTACGAAAAGCGGAACAGGAATTTCACGTGTCCGCAAGATGTTCTGCGTGCGTTCACACACGGGGCCTCGGTTTATAGTCTTATCGGAAGGACTTTCAGAAAACCACCATCACTATCCACCATCACCATCCACCACCACCACTATGACTACCTCTGCTGTGACCACCACTGCTGCTGCAGCGGCCACCACATCACACTACACCACCACCACCATCATCATCATGATCGTCATCGTTATCACCGTTGTCGTCATCACCGTTGCTGCTGTTGTTATCAGCATTTTTCTTGTTGCTGTCGTCATCATCATCATCGTCGTCGTCGTCGTCGCCACCTTAGTCGTGATCGTCGTCATTGTAATCTTCATCATCACCACCGCCAGTACAACCACCACCACCACCACTACCATCATCATTATCATCATCGTCGTCATCATCATCATCATCATCATCAACGTCATCTCATAGTCCAGTATCTTATTGTAGTGCTAATACCACACAATAACATACGATAATTATAGCTGCGATGCCAAAAGGAAGGATACGCTGTATATACAATAAACAAAGTTTCGCTGACTCAAAAGTTTAATATCATCAATATCTAAATAATGATTTCCAATGTTTTTCCTTTAAACTGTATTTTTCAAGAATGTATCCGTGCTTGTATTTATTTTCCAATGAATATTTTAAAAATGTTATTCACTGATAAAGTATTTTATAGATACACAAGCTGCGCGGTTTCAGCTCAGTAGTATGCAATCTTTTTTTCATGTTTTCATTCTAAACTTCACGTTCCATACTAATGCCTTTCTTCAATATGGAGAAAATCTGGACATGTTAGTGGGAAAGATTGACTAAAGAATCGGTTTTTACTTTTCTTCTTTTTGGGAGGGTGGGGGTGGGGTGTGGGGGGATTGGGTGGAGGTGAGGGGGATGGGGTGGGGGGGGGGGGGGGGGGGGTGGAGGTCGTTCCTAGGCTACAGCTCTAAGATTCATCATTGGTGACATTTTTGCGCATGTGACCGTTTTTGCCCACAATTGAGGTAGCGGCATTTCGACTTTGATAACTATGACGTCTAAACGCAATGGCAGTGTACACACACATATAAAAAATATTTAATATGAATATATGTATATAATATATATATCTATATATATGTATATATATATATACATACATACAGATATAAAATCTGCGTGTGCGCGCGTGCGCATGCGTGCGTGCGTGCGTGCTTGCGTGCGTGCGTGCGTGCGTGCGTGCGTGCGTGCGTGCGTGCGTGCGTGCTGTGTGTGTGTGTGTGTGTGTGTGTGTGTGTGTGTGTGTGTGTGTGTGTGTGTGTGTGTGCATGTTAGAGAGAAAGATACGTAGAAGACAGAGACAGTCTGACAGACATACTGACAGTCAGACAAACATACTGACAGATAGAAAAACCTTTTTTTTTAAAATTAAAAAGAATAATTTTAAATTAAATATATAAAATTTTATATATATATATATATATATATATATATATATATATGTATATATATATATATTATATATATATATATATATATGTATATATATATATATATATATATATATGAGGCAGGATCATTTGAACTACTACATATCTATCTTATTGTCTTATGCAGCTCAGCATTTTTCTGCAGACAGGAGTTGCATAACACTTTTCAGTCCCGGCAGATTTCTTGGCGTGAAATTGCGGGCTGTTCTCTCATGAGAGAGTGCGTCATGACTAGTGCAAGTGTACTCGGGAGTTTTTGTTTCCTCTATTTTCTTTTACATTCTAAATCATTTTTTTGGAAGGTGGGAGGAGGAGGGGTGCGGAGGAGGGGGGGGGGGGGGGGGGGTAGGCAGGATACCTTAGCCGTTAGAGCGTTGCGTTCGCGACATGAAGGCCCGGGTTCGAGCCATCAGCTAGATACCTGGTCCGAGTGCAGTTTTTCCCCTGGAGTTAACAACAGCACTGATTGCGTGGATCGGTGGTCTAGAGGTAACGCGCCTGTCTAGAAAGCGAAAAGTCCGGGTCGGAAGTGTGCGGTGGTTCGAATCCCGTTTGGACCCGAAACTTTTTCCCCTATCCACTAGACCATGAGTGGTGGTCTGGGCGCTAGTCTTTCGGATGAGACGATAAACCGAGGTCCCGTGTGTTACACAAAAATTATTTAGCGCACGTAAAAGAACTCACGGCAACAAGAGAGTTGTCCCTGGCAAAAAATTATGTAGAATAAAGCCACTCTGATAGGGAAACAAATGCAGTTGTAGACAGAAAAAAAGAGAAAAAATGGGTGACGCTGCTCTGTGGCGACGCGTTCTCCCCGGGGAGAGCAGCCCGAATTTCACGCAGAGAAATCTGACGTGACTTAAAGTGATATAAATAAATAAATTAAATAAATAAATAAATTCCACCGCCCTGAAAGTCCTTCTCATGAGAAATGTATAAACCGAGGTCCCGTGTTTCGGACACGCATACAACATCTTTTGCACACGGTAAAACCTATTCTGTCTTTCAGAAGAGTAGGCCATGATATATTGTGTCGGTAAAACAAATTATATACTAAAGATCTATATGCACACTGATATCGTGTTCAGACATCTTCTCCGAAGTCGGAATGTAGGCACCTTAATTGTGAGCAAAAAAACTGTCGCATACGCAACATACTACTACTACTACTACTACTACTACTACTACTAATCATAATAATGTATGGAATTTATATAGCGCTGAATCTTGTAAAGCAACAAATCAAAGCGCTCAGATGACTTTTTTTTTTAAATCGAGGATAATGGAATAAGCACTCATGTGCTTGTTTTTTTACATCCAGTCCCCGTGTGTATGCGGTTTTGTAAATTCTGTCATCTGTTCCCCCACCACTGGTTAACATTGGAGCTCTAGCCGAGCAAAGAAAACAATTCTTGTCTGCAGGTGTGTTTGATATTTCGATGACAGTGGCAGCTTCTACAGATTTTTCCCCCGGGAAAACCTTCGTTGCATACTGCTATGGGTTGTTTCGTGAACCAAAAGCAAGCATTCTGTAGAAAAGGAACCTCTCGTTTAATATCCTCTCATCCGAAAGACTAATACCCAGACCACAGCTTATGCTCAAGTGGATGTGGGAAGGGGAGGTGGGGGTGGGGGGGTAGGGAAAGAAAGTCACTTCACTTTCTAGACCGGTGTATTACCGTTGTCAGGCGTGACGCTTGTTCTTCAAGAATTAAAATAATTTGCAAGGTCTTTACACAATAATCAAACATGTGGAGGAAGCTGGCTACAAAATCTCCAACGGTCTGCAAGACTACGGGATAGGTGAAGGTGAAGAGTTGATCTCCAGCCCCAAGGTTTTTAGAGCCATAAAAAACTAATCCCAAAACTATAAACGAGATGATTTTGCAATCACGTCGATCGTAGACCTCCATAAAACATGTGTAAAAATGGCAAAACGAAATGGGAACAGAGAGATGACATTTTGACTTTAACTTCTCCTACTTTGGGGAGTTAGGGGAACTCTGTATTGAATTTTTGAGGCATGGTACTGTATAGTGTGGGTGTGGTCACAGGGCTCGCTCTCCCCAAGCTAAGGTTAAGCAGCATTGAGCGCGATTACCGAGTGAATGGGTGACCGTTCGTGCGCCTTGGCTTCAGTACAGTCTCCCAGTTCACCCAGCAGTAAAATTAATTGGTACCTGCCCTCTTTAGGGCCAGGGAAGGTAAAGCAGCGAGGGAGAGGAGATGGGCACCACCCTTAATATGCTGGCCCCTGGAAAAGCTGAGGTCTCTGACACCTCGCTTCCCAACGCCCGCGTAGGTTATGGGACTTTCGCCTTTTTTATTGTGTTGAATTGTAACTATTGTATTGCGTTGGATTGTGTTGTACTGTAATGTGTTGTATTGAATGGTATTGTACTGTATACCACTTAACGTCACGGCATGTTTTTCTGCGAGAACTTCGGGCTGCTCTTCTTCAAGTGAAAAAAAACGCCACCCATACATTTATTTTTTTAATCATGCCTACATGTGCATTTGCTTCCTTATCAGAGTGCTTTTTCGACAGAAATTTGCCAGGGACAACTGTTCTCTAGCCATGGGTTCTTTTACGCGCGCTGATTGCATGTTTCACATGGGATCTCGCCTCTGTTTTTAATCGTCTCATTTGAAAGACTAGCATACAGACCACCATTCAAGGTCTACTGAATGAAAAGAAAAGTTGGGCTAAAAGGAGGGATGAACCCGCACACCTTGTTTTCTAGGCAGATGCGTTACACAATTATAGAGATCACCGGTCCACCTGTCTCCCTACCTGACTACCTCCTGTACTGACTGTCATTATTTTGTTATTTATTCATTTAGTTAGTTCTGTGCATATTCTTCGGCTGGAACTCCGAGGTTCACCAATGGTGAGATTTTTACGTATGCGACCGTATTTTCCCCCCCGCTATGAAGGTAGGGGACGGGATAGCTCAGTGGTCGGAGCACTCGCTTTCCCCCAGCCAAGTTAAGCAGCGTCGAGCGTGGTTACCAGTTGGATGGGTGACCGTTTGCGCGCCTTGGCTTCAGTACAGTTCCCCCCGTTCACCCAGCTGTAAATGGGTACCTGCCCTCTTTAGGGTCAGGGAAGGTAAAGCAGCGAGGGAGAGGAGATGGGCGCCGCCCTCAATATGCTGGCCCCTAGAGAAGTGAGGTCTCTGACGCCTCGCTCCCCTACGACCTTATAGGTTATGGGACTCCTTTACCTTTTTACCTTATGAAGGCAGCCGCATTCCGATTTCGGGGTAAATGCTAGGTATGTGCGTGTTTCCGAAACCCATTGAACGCTTATAATTATAAATTACGGGATCTTTTAACGTGCATGTTTATTTTGATCTTCTTACATGCACATATACGCGAAGGGAATGAAGGCACTGGCAGGTCTGCACTTGAAGATGACCTGGGAGATTGTTTAAAAAAAAAACAAAAAAACCCCACTTTTCATTCACCAGACGTTTCTAAGATTCAAACCCACGACTTCATGAACCCATGGTATTGAAACAGAAGGGTTATAACC
>CM054135.1:41763738-41808738 GCA_028751875.1 Rapana venosa
TTCCGGCACAACACTTGTCATTATCTATGGTTGAACATACGGTCAAAACTTGAGCTGTAGGAGGAGTAGCTAAATGCTTTTTAAAAACTATTTTGTTGATAAAGTAGGATCCAGAGGGTATGCATGTCTTTTCATACACATTAACATCATCCCGTTTTTACTACTCCCCAGACGTATGAATTTCTTAGTACTGATGATACAGGTATGGCGTTGATGCGCAATGTGGACGCTCACTGTGTCTATCTGTCTGTCTGTCATTCTGATTTCTTTGTGTGTCTGTTTCTGCCTGTCTGTCTTGTCTGTCCGTGTGTCTCTCTCTGTCTATCTCCCTCTCTGTCTGTCTGTCTGTCTGTACATGCATGCTTGCGTGCTAGAGTGCTCATATGCGAGCATGCGTTTGTGCCTGCGTGAGATCATCAGAATTTCAAAACTTTTGACACGCATAGCTTTCCATACTGTTCAAATGCTTATCGATTCCAAAGGGGTATAATTAATTCTCTCTCTCTCTCTCTCTCTCTCTCTCTCTCTCTCTCTCTCTCTCTCTCTCTCTCTCTCTCTGCATACCATTTTGATGCTGGATGAATCACATCTGTAAAATACGGCTGAGATTCTAAACATTTCATTTGATAAGCTCGGAATGCACTAGAAAAGGGAATCACGCTGCACACCTAAGTTATTGACCTGAAGGTTTTTAGGTCAAAGATGAACATCTAGAATAATGATAGGGTCATTAGTAAGTCTTTCTTGTTTTTTTCTGTTTTTGCTTTTCAGTGCAGAGGAAGAAAGAAACAGACTGGTAGATATAAAAAGAAAAGAAAGGAGAAAAAGGAACGAAATGAAGAAAGAATGATGAATGCAAGAAGGGAGAGGCGGGGAGAGAGAGGGAGAGAGGAGAAGAGAGAGAGAGAGAGAGAGAGAGAGAGAGAGAGAGAGAGAGAGAGAGAGAGAGAGAGAGAGAGAGAGAAGAGAGATGCATAAAAATAGAGTTTCATGAGCTGTAAATCTGACATATTTCACAATGCTTATTTCCGGAAACTAATGAAAACGAAAGCAAGTAAAGACAGCACAGATATACACGGAGACAGACAAGAAAACCACAGACAGACTCATGAACTTAAGTAGAACAGACAGAAAGACAATTATAGAGATACATATCAAACAGAGAGATACATATCAAATGTATATTCAAAAAATCAAATCAAATTAAATCAACAGTCTTAATTTCCAATGATGGGTAGAAATGCAATGGATGAGCAGATGCTTTGCTTTCATCTCCTCCTCGCTCTACATTGATGTATTTCTTCCTTCTAAACCTTCGCCCATCCCGTACTCTGGCTCACCGTTGGGGCACGTACCACTAAAGATTTTGCAACCAGCTTCTTCCACATCTTGCTGTTTTCAGCTTTCCGTGGTATGTCGTTTTCCACTCAAGGCCAGTCCACTCTCTGATGTTGTCTTCCCATCGTTTTCTCTGTCTGCCTCTTCCTCGTCTCCCTCCTTGTACTGTTCCCTGTAGGACAGTCTTGGCCAGTCCAGATGTTGGTGTGACGTGCCAGTACCACTTTAGTTCAGGTCTTTTTACTGAAGTCAAGAGCTCTTCATATGGCCCGATGACGCTTTCCATTCTGGTTTTACCTTTCTCGTTGGATATGAGGGAAGGCATCAGTCTGGTCATGGAGTCAATGGTGATGTTGATGCTGTTGTTGTTGTTGTTGTTGTTGTTCCAGAGGACTTTCAGTTTGGTCATTGCAGCGGTAGTTTTGGGCTATCCATGAGAGAAGTTCAGGTTTTGATCCTTCCTCCGATACTATAGCTTCCAGATATTTAAGGCTATTGTCATCATTATTATTCTGTTGATTCGTAATTTCACTGAATAATAAATTTAGAAGTGTTCTAATGCATTCATTCATTTGGGTTTGTTTGTTTGTTTCTTTTTTTCCCGAGGAGTAAAAGAAAAATAAGTACATATGCTACTTCTTTGCATTCTTTCGTGTGTGTTTTTTTAAAATGGGGTGGTGATATTTGGGTGGGTTTGTTGGTTTTTTTCTTTTGGGGTTGCTGCTCTTCATGAAGTGTTCATTTCGGAGTGTGACAAATGTAGAAACAAGTTCACGGCTTCCAGTCCGAAAACAATTCAAATCAATAAATATAATAGACAAGAGAGACAGAGAGACAGAGACAAAGATGTCGGGGAAGTTACTCTGTATACATCGATCGGTGTTGATAGTGCGCACGCGACCTGTCGCTTAGAAGTCAAACAAACGTCACCTGTCACTAAAGCTGACGACAGTTTCCTGTCCATTTTCTAAGTCCCCCCCATCCCCACCCTCTATCTGTCTCCTTTTTTCAGCAGTCTTTTTCTCCATTCTCCCGTAATGGCTTCGATGCATCCCTTTTCCACGATTCGACATCAAGAAGGTCTCTCTGTACACACACACGTACGCACGCACGCACACACACACACACACACACATACACGCGCGCGCGCACACGCACGTACGCACGCACGCACGCACACACACACCGCAGCTAAAGAGCACACAACAAAAACACAAAAATAAACAATGCAAAGTGAATAAAACAAACATTTGGGGGTGGGGTTGTTTTTACATACTTTGGTGCAAACCAAATGTGTACAGCTCATTTTGTTACATAAACTCTATAATGTAAATTGACGTGGATTTTTCATGTTTTACAGGTCTAAGGCTCAACGTAGTTATTTCTTTTTTTTGTTTACTACTGTTTAGGAACAAATGCTGTGTGCATTTTAGGGGTGGTGTTTCTTACCGTCCGCGTGTGTGCACGCGCGCGCGCGCGCGTGTGTGTGTGTGTGCGCATAGATTACGTATGCCTTTTGAACCTCGCTTCCATCCTTATTTCCTTTATTTCTTGCTTGATGTTTCTTTCTTTTTGCTGTTGTTTTCGTTCATTGCTTTTATGAACCAAGCAGCCACTGCTCCAAGTAGACGGGGTGGCCTGGCGGTTAGATCTTTGCGCGCGCGATCTAACGGCCTGGGTTCGAGTCCGTGTTAGAGCCACCACCGCGTCCTGACGCCCGTTCAAAAGGATATTGACCCTTGCGTTTACATCAGCTTTGACCCCACTCCTCCGCAGGTCCTTCACACAAGACTATAAATCGATGTCCCGTGTGCGAGTGCATGCCGACATCTTGTGCACTGACATAAGGTAGCTGCATTCCGACTTCAGGGATTTAAAAATGTATTCACATTTGCCATCTGTTTCTATCGGGACCGAATGGCCTACTCTTCCGAAAGGTGGAACAGGTTTCAACAAGCGCGCAAGATGTTCCCGCCTGGGGTCACTCACGGGATCTCGGTTTAAAGTTTTATCGAAGATTTGTCTGGGAAGTGAGGACAGTGCTGGTGTTAATTCCATGGGAAAACTATCCCCTTGAAAGAGTGTCTCGATGTTGGCTCGAACCCAAGGACATCAGGTTACCAGCGCAACGCTCTGACCACTAGGCGACCTACCTTTTCTCGTAATTATTCTTTTTCTTTTTAATCTTTTTATTTTGATTTTTTTAAAAGTAAATCAGTTGAACAGAGCTGCTTAAGTAAACTATGTCAAAAGTAATTTTGTCATAGGATTTAAAGATAACAAAAATAAATTTTGAACTGCAAAAATAAAGCAAGTTAAGAAAGAATGAAAAAAAAAATAAGGGGACAGAACTTTTTGGTGTTCTTTGGCTAGAGCTTCAAGGTTCATCAATAAGGAAATTTTGCGTATGCGACCGTTTTTGTCAACCATTAAGGTAGCCATATTCCGACTTCGGGGATGAAACAAAAACCTTAAAAGCAGAATTCCGCTATCACCCAAACAAATGAAATCAAATCAGCAAAAGCTTTATCGGGCACAGCGCGCAAACTATCCATCAACAAACAATACAAATAGAATCACAAATGAGTAATAGCAACAACAAATAGCCTGGTGATGGTTGGAATGGGTTCGGGTTCTTTAGTTACAAAACAAGCCACACAAAAAGCAAGGAAGCAAAAAGAAAACTAAACAAACAAAAAGCAAACAACAAAAACGAAAAAAAACACAGAAAATCAAACCAAATTATCTTACAAATTCTAAAAAGTTATCACATTTCTTTTACATGCCGTAAAGAGGGTTTTTTCTTGGATTTTTTTTTTTTGGGGGGGGAAGGGGCTTGGGGGGGGGGGGGGGGGGGGGGGAGGGAGTATTTCTTTTCATATTTCATTTCACCATAATTCATTTCATTCTATTCCAAGATGCTTTATTCAAATATATTCTCCCATACTTTATGTTTTATGTGTCACACACATTCTGTTTCAACCGGTCATAGTTTATATATACCACGCTATATAATATCATGTTGTACCTTAATCTAAGATGTTATTATTATCATTATTTTCTTGGGTTTTAATTTTAGTTTAGTTTCAAGCCAAGATAACAACCATCTTGCGGTGTTATCGCTACCGACAGCTTTATCTTCACGGCAAGTTGTCGTGTCGGGAACCTGTGCCATTTGTTAACAAACATGTCCTCCGAGCGAAGAGCACGCCCAAAGACTAATTCAGGGGGATGAATAATTTACTAGTTCTCGCCCCTGGACTCAGACGGCGTGGCAATGAACATCACTTCAAGAAGAACTAACAGAAGGGGGTTAGAATTAAGTAGGGAGCGGGGATGGGGTAGGTGGGGTGGGGGGGGGGGGGGGGGGGGGGTAGTCAGTCTAGTGGTTAGAGCGTTGAATTCGCAGATTTGAAGGCTGGGGTTTGAGCCATTAAGCGAAACTTCCGTTCAAGGGACTTTTTTTCCACCTGGAGTAAACATCTGTACTGACTCTATACTCTTCCGACAGTTCTTCAGGGACTTGTTTTCCACCTGGAATAAACATCTGTACTGACTCTATACTCTTCCGACAGTTCTTTGGGGACTTTTTTTCCACCTGGAATAAACATCTGTACTGACTCTATACTCTTCCGACAGTTCTTCAGGGACTTTTTTTCCACCTGGAATAAACATCTGTACTGACTCTATACTCTTCCGACATTTCTTCAGAAGAAACTGTAAACCAAGACTCCGTGTACAAACCGCACGCAGGACATCGTGCGCGTACGTTCAAACCCGTTCTGCCTTTCGGAAGAGAAAGCTATTCGAATCGGTAAGAACAGATGACAGTATCCATAACCAACACCTCCTAATCCTTTTAAATATCCAACACTGTCAATCCGAAGTTTAAATAAAAGGATCAGTTCCTAAATTATTCATTCCTTAACGCTAATAAAACCAGTCCATATTGAGGACGCCAGCCATTCCGCTTAATTTTTCATCCCCCAGATTGCAAGAAAGCCTTAAAAAAAAAACTACTGCAAAGTACAACAATATGCAAACAAAATGTCATATGGGCAAGTATCACTGCAGAGTTAATATCTTGTGTCCATCCCAGCGTTTGCAGACATACCACTACCTGATCGCTGAAACAAAACAATTTAGATAAAAATGTCAGGTTTGGAATCGTCTGTCTTGCACTTTGCAGTGTGTATAATTATTGGCAGCGCACCTGGTGAAAGAAAAGAACAGATAGTTTCCTCTACAGGGAAGTTTCCAGACCCAGTGAAGGTTCTAACCCCCCCCCCCCTTCAACATGTCCACTTTAGGACAAAGTCCCTTTTACGACACAGCAGGCGTGTGTGTGTGTGTGTGTGTGTGTTGTGTGTGTGGAAGAGTCGGAGCAGGTGTAGAGTTTCACGTCATCGGGCAGACAATCTGTGCACAAACGCTGTGGCCCATCTGTTGGCATCTGCACACCCCCCTGCCAGACAAGACAGATAAATGAGGTGACAAACAGCACGTGCGTCCCGTCATGGCTATACAAGTGTCAGGGGGGACGTGCTGTGGCATGGTCCATCCAATCATTCCCCAGGTTGTTGTTAGAGGCCAGTGTGAAGTCTTTGGTCAAGGATCGTGCAGTCATTAGCATTGTATTGCCGTGAACATCTGAATGGGTTCTTGCTTCCATCTGTGCAGATCTTGGCGTGACTGGGCAATTGCTGCTGATACTGTTGCCTTGTGTGTGTGTGTGTGTGTGTGTGTGTGAGAGAGAGAGAGAGAGAGAGAGAGAGAGAGAGAGAGAGAGAGAGTCTCCAGTTTTTTTAAATGAATAAGACTGTCGTTTTATACTCACTTCTGCGTATTCTATTTAGTTCGTTTCGCTTTTTTATTTTTTAAATAAAAATCGTATACATTCAACTCTTTTTTTCATCAAGGCTAGATACAGATAGGCAGACAATCAGGCAGACAGAAGGACATGCTGACAAAGAAGTAAACATAGGGATGATGAGTTTGTGTAAGATAGAGGACGAGGGATAAATAATTATATTTTATTGTTTTTTTCTGCATTGTCAAAAGCACTTTTAAAATCTAGGCATACAAAACTTGATTAAATGTATATATTGAGACACACATGACTTCAAAACATTGATTTTATTCCAGAAAACTTACTTTAAAAAAAAATACTTCCTCCCCTCCCCCCTCACCCCCCCCCCCCCCCCTTTCTTTTAAATTCAAGAGCAATAGACTAAAAAAAAAAAAAACCCAAAAAAGTTCTAAATGGGTTCCGCCAAGGATGTCTGCAATGCCCCCTCACATTTTGCCTGCATTCCAAGGAGCACGGTTGACCGGTGCAGCGCCACGGTCCAGAAGGCACGCACTGGTCAACAGGGCAGCAGGCAAGTGCCGGCCTCTCGCTCTGCTGCCTCCTGGCTTGTCCGACACCTCGGCGTAACAGACACCTGGCCCCTGCCCTTTAATCTTCTCCCCTCCTCTGCTGGCGTCGCCGCCACGAAAGGGAAGCCAAGCTAAAAAAGGGGGCGGGAAGGGGAGGCGTGGAGTTGTGGGTGGGATGGGGTGGTGTTAACTGGGGGCCCTCCAGGAATGGGCTGAACCATCCCACGAATTTGCAGACACATAACGGCTGGGGAAATGACCACAGGTTTGTTAGGGGTGGGGGTTGGGGGAGGGGGGGGGGGGGTTGGGATTGCTCTGATATTTCTTCTTTTTTTTTGGTACTGGTGCTGTTTTTCAAGGATTATGATTTTCTTGGGTTTCTAGGGGTGTGGTTGGTTTTTTTAAAATAAGGAATAATTGGACAATGGCAACAATATTGTGACAACAGAATGTTAGTGCACAAGCACCGCACATTAAAGAAGAACGAGCACTGTCCTAAATAAGTTATAATGGGAGCATCAAAGCTGGTTTGGTACTTTTTTTTTTTAATTCTCTGGGGAATTCTACAACCTTTTTGTTAGTTTCCTACTTCTGTAGAGTTTCGTTTATAATCCGTGTTGTTTCAAGACAAAGTCTGCCGTTCTTGGCCGCTTCGTATAGTTTGAACCCTATTAAGCTGCCCCTGCTCTCCGTTTTCCTCTTCCACTTTACATTTTAGCGGCTAGTATGCTTGCAATAATATCAACACACATCTGCTTCTATCAAAGAATTTCAAGCTTGAAATTATGCAAATCAACAAGGCAAAGGAATCAAACACACCAGCTTTAAACCGTTGGTGTAGTTCCATTTTGGAAGACTAAATTCACGCCATTTGTAAAATAAGCACGGTAACAGAAAATACAGCTTCCTCAGTTAAACCATCAGCGTCAGATTAGGTCCACGTGTCTTCTGGGTAGTTGGTGTGAGGGTGTTCAGGGGTACTCGTATGGCAGTTTTTCTCAGGGCCACTCTGAGAGTGTTTTAGTCCAACACCATGGATGATGGACTGAATGAGAGCACACACTCCTTACTCCGGGCTGGCACAGCAAGATGCTGAGAGATATCCTTGGGGTCACAATTAAGAATGTCCTGATGTCGTTGTTCAAGCATCCTGCTCTGGCCAGTGAAGCTGCCTCTCTGTAGTCGTCCTTTTGCTCGTTTGGACAGTTTTCCTTTTCATGGGGGTGGCGTTGAAGCTTTTTGAACTGGCAGCCTGGATGAGACTCCTAGTGTACAAACACCCTTGAAAAGAGTGGAGTTTTGTGATGGTCTTAAGTTCTGATACCGGTCTTGAATTTGTGGCCCCTGGATGAAACTTGCAGTGTCCTGAAGCCTTTCAAGAGAGTTTACAGTGGAGTGTTGTGATGGCCTCAAGCTCTGATACCAGCGTAAACTTTATGTCCCCTGAGATGATGCGGGGTGTCTGATTCTCCACCTTGCAAACCCAGTTTCCAGGGTGTGTTTTTTAATGCCGTACTGAAGCACTGACATGATTCTACAGCGTAGAGCCGCCTGTGAGTCATGGCCTTTCCAACCGGGGTCGTTCCTGCCAACGTTTTGTATGAGGGCAAGTCGTGCTTTGGCACTGGCTTCAGTTTTTTTGTGGTCTGTTGCTTCCATGTCAACCGTCTGTCAAATGTCACCCCAACCAGTGTTTGCAGCCTGTGGTTTTACGTTCCGTTAACTCGGTCACTGGACACTTCCGGTGGGCAGACCCCTGCAGTTGACCTTTCTCAGTACAGCAGCAGTCAAGGGCGGGACTGTGAGGGTCAACAATGCCTTGGGGGTCCAGTGTTCTGGCTGGCTGTACATCCTGCGTGTCACATAATGAGAGTAAAGGGTAAAGACAAAAAAACACTTGAAGAGTAAAACACAAACGCAAGATAGATGAAAAGACTGACAAAATAAACAAATGCATAAAGGGAAAGGAACATAGGCAGAGGTGGGTCTAGCTATTCGCGGATTCCCCAAATGCCTCATTGTATACAGCAAAACGGGCTGTGGCATCAGTGTTCAGTCATCACAGTGACATCTTCAAGGAGAACACCTAAAAAAATTAACAGTAAATTCTCAATATGCAACGATCTAGACTCCTTCTGATTTAGTAGCTGCCACAATAAAACCAGGAAAAAATGAACTGTTTTTTACATTTCATGCTTTTATGCTACTTCCATTATTTTCTTCATAGTCTGGTAGAATTGAAAGAAGAAGCTCAGCTGGTTGTCTGTTAGAATTCTACTGCTCCGACTGTTCAATGTTTGATATTACTTCCATACTACAGATCAAAAACAAATTTGACATGATTTCCAACATGCAGATATAAAAAAAAATGCAAAAGTATTTGTTGTTTGATTTTAGTTTCACGCTGCTATCCTTTGCTCCGCACATTGCGGTCTCTAGGTCATAGTTACTCTATTTTATTATATCTCTTGGGAGGGTCTGTTGCTACCTGATAACCAGTATGGTATGATCCTTATAATTGGCCAGTGTGCGAAGACAAAGAATGCTATAATACCCATTTTATACCTTGGGGTTTTAGTAATGTTGTCTTTAAATGCAGAGAACTAATCTGAGCTTTGATTTTCATCAAAGCGGCTAGACAAATCATGACTGAAACAAAACGATTTCGCTGATATGCTTCTTTGTTCTGCAGGACTTCAGTATCTTGACTAAACTGGCCACGTGTATCCCTCAACCAACTGAAACTTGCAACTCTGCACTGTCCGTAAAGAGCAGTGGTTACCCCACCCCCTTAGACATCAACAGACTTCTTATTATTTGTCTAGAACCAATAAGACAAACCAGACATCGTCCTACATAACTGAATATCAGTTGAATGTACCTGAAGTCGAAAAGCTGGCTAAAAAATTCCCAGAGATTATTCAAGGGAACAGTGATGTAACTAATTATAAAATTTGATCACTGATGCTTGTGCAGCAATAGGATTGGGGGATTGAGAATAGTAGCTTACTATATATATATATATATATATATATATATATATATATATATATATATATATTATATATATATATATAATATATATATATATATATATATATATCCCATATTCATGTTAACGACTACGAGCTCGTGACGCCAAAATGACAGTAACATTTACATGGATTGGCCAATGGTGTCACAGACAGTGACTTAAGAAATGGGGACTTGGATTAGAAAACATCAAGTACGGAGTCTATGACTGGTATTATCCCCTCCTTCTCTCCATTCGTCCTGCCCCCTCTCCTATCACCTCAAGTTATTGCAGAATGAGAAAACTAATTGATTTGCATAATTATTTCTCCGTGAATACTGATAGATGAAACATTTGTTGCCACAAAAATGTGTACTTTATTTGTCAGGTCCGTAGTATATGCGTCTGTTAAATGCACACAGTATAAAACGTTTAGAAATAGACATCTCATGGTCTTTCAAGTAGCTTCTAGCAGGGAGACAGGCAGGGCAAACAAAGTTGTGCATTGGAAACATTTCCCACACTAGAATATTTCTAACACCTAATCCCAGTCTACTCTTACCACGATTCTATTCCAATATCAGACCAATTAATAATAATAATAATGTATGGAATTTATATAGCGCTGAATCTTGTAAAGCAACAAATCAAATCGCTCAGATGAATTTTTTTTATAGCGAGGATAATGGAATAAGCACTCATGTGCTTTTTTTTTACATCCAGTCCCCGTGTGTATGCGGTTTTGTGAATTTTGTCATCTGTTCCCACCAGCACACAATGGCCTACTCTTTCGAAAAGCGGAACAGGATTTAACGTGTACGCAAGATGTTCTGCATGCGTTCGCACACGGGACCTCGGTTTATAGTCTCATCCGAAGGACTTTCAGAGGGTGAGGAATCCCTGAAATCGGAATGCAGCAACCTCAATGGTGGGCAAAAAAGGAGTGCATACATTAACATCTCACTAGTCCTTAACCTTGGAGCTCTAGCCGAGGAACGAAAACAAAGTAAAAGAAGACGGGGTGACCATTTGGTGAGAATGGTGGTACGCATTGCGTCATAGTTTACCTGCAATAATGTCCTGTACAACTACCCTGCAGTGTTTTACTTTGATAGTTCTGCTCCTTCCTGTCTGTCCTGACCTCTTTCCTATCTGTTTCTCTCCCACTCTCTTTTTTGTTTTGTTTGTTTAATTGTTAATGGGGGGTTTTAGAATATAGAGGGCTGTTCATATGATTAATAATATAATTTAAAATAATTAATAATAATATTATGAATTTATTGCGCTGAATTTTTAAGCAAGCAAATGAAACGCTCGGATTTCATTCTATAACTTAAGTCACGGCAGATTTCTCTCCGTGAAATTCGGGCTGCTCTCCCGGGGAGGAGGGGAGAACGCGTCGCATTGCGCTGCGCACCCTTTTACCTTTTTTTTCTGCAGCTGTATTTTGTTTCCTATCAAGTGGCTTTTTTCTAAGAATTTTGCCAGGGACAACTCTCTTGTTGCCGTGGTTTTTTTTACGTGCGCTAAATAATTACGTGTAACACACGGGACCTCGGTTTATCGTCTCATCCGAAAGACTAGCGCCCAGACCACCACTCATGGTCTAATGGATGGGGGAAAAATTTCCGGTCCAAACGGGGTACGAACCGCCGCACACTTCAGACCCGGACTTTTCGCTTTCTAGACAGGCGCGTTACCTCTAGACCACCGATCCACCGATTGCTTACAACCTTTCACTAGGGGCTATGGTTTAAACTACTTCAAGTTGGTGTCATTATGTTCGTCATTGGCCTGTCCTTTAAGAATTTTTACCAATGCTCGATGGAAATCGGTGACCTTCCAATTCCGTGTGGTAAATGAGCTTAGAGGGTTGTTGTGTTTGTGCTTTGAACCTCATTGTGTGTGAGTGAGTGAGTGAGTGAGTGTGTGTGTGTGTGTGTGTGTGTGTATGTGTTTGCCTATGTAAATGTAATGTTATGTACCAATCAAAACAGGTGGCTGATTTTTACAATAAAATAGATGAAAACAGAGGTAAAGGTAGCCAACGAGGATATCGTCCAGTAAATCAGTTTCCACAGTCACACAGACACACACACACACCTCAACACACCTCAACACACCTCAACACACACAGACACACCTCAACACACACACACACACACACACACACACATGGGAATGGGAAAGCCAGATTGGTTAGAGGGTTGAGCATTGCGCTGGTGATCTGCTTATCCGGGTCATTTTCCCCTGGAGTTAGCATCAGTGCCAACTCCACTCCCCCCAAAAGTCCTTCGGATGAGAATATAAACCGAGGCCCCTTTGAACGCATGCAGAACATCTTGCGAACACGTTAAATCCTGTTCCGCTTTTCGGAATAGTAGGCCATTGTGTGCCGAGGGAAACAGATGACAAAATTTACAATAACGCATACACATGGGGACTAGATGTAAAAAAGCACATGAATGCTTATTCCATTATCCTCGATATAAAAGAATAAATAAATTAATTAGTTAATTAACCTTGGAGTTCTAGCCGAGCAATGAAAACAAAGTAAAAGAAGACGGGGTGACCATTTGGTGAGAATGGTGGTACCCATTGCACCATAGTTTACCTGTGATAATGTCCTGCACAACTACCCTGCAGTGTTTTACTTTGATAGTTCTGCTCCTTCCTGTCTGTCTTGACCTCTTTCCTATCTGTTTCTGCCCCACTCTCTTTGTCTATTTGTTTGTTTGATAGTTTGTGGGGGGTTTTGGAATGTAGAAAGGGCTGTCGATTATAGAGATTGCTCACAACCGTTCACTAGGGGCTACTGTCTAAACTACTTCAAGTTGGTGTCATTATATTCGTCATTGTTCTGTCCTTTAAGTATTTTTACCAATGCCCGATTTCCATCATGACCTTGCAATTCCGTGTGGTGAATGAGCTTAGAGGGTTGTTGTGTTTGTGCTTTAAATCTCATTCATCCTGAAATGTTATTGTGTCTATTCTTTGAGGCATATTGTACAAGTGTGTGTGGGTGGGTGAGTGTGTGTGTGTGTGTGTGTGAGTGAGTGAGTGTGTGTGTGTTTGCCTATGTAAATGTAATGTTATGTACCAATCAAACCAGATGGCTGATTGGTACAATAAAATAGATGAAAACAGAGGTAAAGGTAGCCAACGAGGACATCGTCCAGTAAATCAGTTTCCACAGTCACACAGACACACACACCTCAACACACCTCAACACACACAGGTACACCTCAACACACATACACACACACACACACACACACACACACACACACACACTTACACACACATGGGGATGGGGTAGCCAGGTTGGTTAGAGTGTCCCGCATTGCGCTCGTGATCTGCTTATCCAGGTTATTTTTCCCCTGGAGTTAACATCAGTGCCGACTCCACTCTCCCCAAAAGTCCTTCGGATGAGACTATAAACCGAGGTCCCGTGTGCGAATGCACACAGTACACCTTGCGCACACATTAAAACATGTTCCGCTTTTTGGTGGAATAGGCCATTGCGTGCCGCTGGGAACGGATGACAAAATTTTGAAAACTGCATACGACGAGAACTGGATGCAAAAAAGCACATGAGAGCTTATTCCAATATCCTCGAAATAAAAGAATGAAATAAAATAATAAAAAAATAAAACACACACACACAACACAAACACAACACAAATCAACACACACACTCACACACACCACACACACACACATGCGTAGGAACATTTGTCTATCTCTCTCTCACACACACACCACACCACACCACACCACACACACACACGCACACACACACACAACACAGACAACACACACACACACACACACACAGACAACACAGACAACACACACACACACACACACACACCTTAATGAGAAAATTACAGGGTGGTGTACAGAAGACGACTGTGGCGTCATTTCCCTGATGGTGCACGGGAGCCCAGGCGTAAAGAGGGGGGCAAAGAAGAGGACCCTGAGTGAATCCCACCATGGACACATCTCCATTATCTCCTTCTCCAAATCAGCTCATCCACATCGGATCTTGTCGCCCGAGCGCTGAGGCGAGAAAACCAAGCAAACTGCAACCGTTGTGTAAAGCTGGTGCTGACCAGTCTTCCCACGGCCTTGGGGCCTGAAAGTGTGCACCCCTGTGAGATCTACCCTGGGGTAAACCCATCAGCAATGGGAAGACAACATCGGAGATAGAGTGAACTGGCCTTGAGTGAGACGACTTGTTAACAGGAAAGCTGAAAACTGCAAGGAGTGGAAGAAAGAAGCTGGTTGCAAAATTCTTCAGATGTGCGCCAAAGGTCTGGTAGACTCCAGGATAGGTGAAGGTGAAAATGAAACGTCGATATCAGATGCTTTGGCAAAGTCCCTAAATTAAAAAAAATCTTGGCATAAAAATTTAGTAACAGGGAAAGAATTGTGAAACTTGATTTGACAAAACTTGTGGACAGGTCTAAACAATGTGTACGACATAGATCAGAGTTAGACTTTTCATAAGAAAAGCATATCAACCGTGCTTTTATAGAACTGTGAAAAATATTTGAAAGCATTTAATAAAATGTGGAGAACAGACATCTTATGATGGCAAACATGCTGGCGATCTGTATCTGAGGCCATGATATGTTTAAACTAGAATCAAGGAGCTTGATTGTCGATTTAATATTCGTTTAATGTAATTGCTCCTATTCGTTTAATGCAGTTGCTCCTGTATCTTTCGAGACATAGGGCAAAGATACCACATCCCACACGATCTTTCAGCAAGTCTGCCCCTGTCACTTCGAAAAACCTAAGGTCGATTTCCATTGTCTGCTGTCAGATCATCCTAGGCCTTTCCCATCCGTCTCCAATGTGCAGGTGTTCGTTTTAGGACTGAGTTGAAAGTCTTGATGAAAGGAGTCTTACTGCATGCTCCACTCACTGAAGGCTTCTTTCTGCTGACGCTTGTTGATGCAAGAAGCTGATGAATCTGCCCTCAAATCTTCCTATCTAAATAAGCACCCCCAAAAATCCTTCCCTTTCATAAATGCCTAAGATCTTGCATGTACGATTTGACTCGGATGCCTTTTTTTTTAATGTGTAGTTTTGAGCTACCACTATCAATAGCTGTAGAGGATTGTGGATAGCGCTTTAGGTTGTACAATCTCAAACGGATGCAAAAGCTGATGTTCACTGAATGCAACAAAGTGATGGCTTTATGCGTAACCATTCTTCTACAAACAGATGATACCTATCCTTTGAAACATTCAAGTTTCAGATATTTTTCTCCTGTGTTGTAGATCTAGGTGGTAGTCTTTAGGGGTATGATAAGCCAAGGTCCTATGGACAGCACACATTTAACTTCAATATCAAAAAGGACGTGCAATAGAACCCCAACCAAAATTTTGCAGGGAAGCTGATATTTATTTGTAGAGAAAGTTGTAGACACATAAGGAGGAAGGAAAAAACAAAGACTTACAATTTCCAAACATAAAGTACAGCAGCATCTTTGTTCTCAAAAGTGGAGTAGCTCTGCTGACCAGGCTAGATTTGTCCAGGGGGGGTACAAACAAGAGACGGTGTCCTTTCGGTGCTGAGCACTGTCTGGACAGTGCTTCACGGGACAGTAAACACGAGGCAGCGGGGGACTGCACCTTGATGCACACCCAGACCAGTCCCCCAGCCTCTTTCCCGCCACTGAACCTCCCTGAGACACCCAGGTCACTCACCTCACCATCCTGTCTGATGACGCCACTTCCGCTGCACGTGCAGAATGGCCCAACTTCGTAGGGAGGTTTTCTTTGTCTTTGTTTCTCCTAGTTTCCGCGCGCGTGTATGTGTGTGTGTGCGTGCGTGCGTGCGTGCGTGTTCTTTCTTTCTTTCTGTCATTCCTTTGTTTGTTCTTTTCTTTTTTTCTTTCTTGCATATGCTCTTCCTTCCTTTCTTTCATTCCCCCTTTTATCCCTCTTTAGTTCCTTTCATGTGTCTAACTCATATACCTGTCTAGTTGCCTTACCCTCTTGCTTGCCTGTCCCCACCTCCCCCACCCCCTCCACCTTTCTCTCCCCCCCCCTCTCTCTCTATCTTCTTCTTCTTCTTCTTCTTCTTCTTTCTTCTTTTTCTTTCTTCTTCTTCTTCTTCTTCTTCTTCTTCTCCTTCTTCTTCTTCTTTTTCTTCTTCCTCTTCTTCTTTAATTCTTCTTCTTCTTCTTCTTCTCCTGCTTTGTCTTTTCCATTTTCTATATTCTTACTTTTCCCCTTTCAGTCTTTTTCTCTCTACCTCTGCCTTAAAAGACTCCTCAATGACCAGGCAATGGACTGAAGATCTTTGGCTCGTGAAGTAACAACAATTCCCCCCCCCTCCCACCATACCATGTATTTCACAGCCTCTACTTGCTGGCCACTCTTCAGCGACTTGACTTCTAGACTTGACTTCTCCAATAACTCCGCGAGGAGTCATTGGAGCACTGCACTGAGGTTTTTATTTGGATGGTGTGCATAAGAGATGCATTACAGAAACAAAATAAGAGTCATAAACAGGACGATTGAAATCAATGTAATGAATGCATTTTGTCTGCAAATGTTCTCTTGAATTGTTATGTTACCATTGTACAGATGTAAAGAAAGGTTATTTGGATCTCACAGCTCTTAACTATTCTGTGAACTAGACCTGGGAGGAGAAGCTTTTTTTAAAAAAAACCTCTAACTTTTTTAGAAACATGTTGAAAAGCATTAACCCTGTGCTACCAAAATATCCATCTTTCCATCCAATCCCAACTGTCACAAATAATCTGAGCCATTTTTCATAGTCACCAACGTGGGAAGAGAAGAGGAGAGGCATAAATGAAACCTACTGTTGGTCTCACACAAAGCTCAATTTAACAAGTTGCTAGGCAGTTACACATTGCTGCTAATGTTGCTCTTTGGGTACTTTTTTTTAGGGAAAATAGTCAGTAATTTATTTTTTAATCCCTTCCTCCCCTTTTACTATTTTCTATCAGCACTGTGACACCCCTCTCCTCACTGCTTTTCCACCCCCACCCCCACCCACAAACACAGACATACCAAGCACAGACCAACAGTAAGGTTTTAACATCAAAGAGCACTGATGACATGGTGAAACGTTTTAGTCATTACTCATTCCCCCTACCCTAAAAGAAAATAATCCTGTGCTCAGCGGCTCTTACTTTGCTTGTTTTAGGTACAGTTCTGTCAGCATATACACAGATCATCAAATCATCAGTACTTGATGACAGTGTGTAGCTGAGTTTCTTGTGGCAAGGACCTAAGTCACACCTCTCATGTTCCTTAAAATACTGAATCCAAACCTAAGTAGAATGTAATGTTTACTTCATTCAGACAAATTCTTGGTGATAAGAGCAATTCAAAAGGTTTTTTTTCCATCCCTAATGTCTACTCCCACACTCCAAACTCCGCTGGCACACAGGGAAGACAACCAACAGTTAAAAATAACTAAATCATCACAGCCCTTTATCTAAAATGCCCTTGGTCTTCAGACTATGTGTAAAACACGTAGCCATCTCTTACAGTCATACATTTATCAGATCTACTGTGGGGGTTAGACACTAGCCCACCCTACAGAAAGAGTACAAGGCTGGAAGAGAGCATCCATCTTGGAGATGCTTTGGTCTGTCTGTCTGTTTGTCTGTCTGTTTCTCTCTCTCTCTCTCTCTCTCTCTCTCTCTCTCTCTCTCGCTCCATCTGATGGCGGTGTTTACAGATGGGTCTTCACCAAAGGACTCAGCAGACCTATTTAGGACAGCGCGTGTATCACGTGCGGGAGTGTAGGCCATGCAAGGTTATCTGTGTTTATTTGAGGGGTCCTGATACCATGGCTGAAAATCTACTGTTAAGATCCTTGCCTCTTCTCACACAGTCAGAAATTTCTTTGGTTTCATGTCAGTGGTGTTTCAATAGAGATCTTATCTTCGCAGCCTTTTTTAAAAATCCTGTTCCTACCTTTCTTTTCTTCTCCTATCTTTTCTCTGACATTTTATATGTAGTAGTTTGGTCTACTTTTCCAAATAGTTTTCTTTCTATTACTTTCTATCTAATTTTAAGCTTAAACTCCATGCTATTTTTTGCTTGGGTGGGTTTTTTCAGCTTTCATTGAAAAGCAATTCTACACCCAAGATGCTGAACATTTTAGTTTTCCATTTTACCAAGGAGAGGAACCTCTTTCATATCCTATGAAATCTATGTAGCAGATGTTTGATCAGCTGACAGGATAGCACAATAAATTTATAGAGAAATACATGCTGAGTGTGTTTGTGTTTCCTCGCCTCACCAAAATCCAGTTAAAATTAACAGAATCTTTACTGTGTACAATTGTAATCTTTTGTATGTCTTTAAACACAAAAATGATTAGAATACTGACAAGACTTTGCCTAAACTAATCTCCAAGGTGGCAAAAATTTCCAGATTTGATTTATCTAGTAGCACTAGCTTTTGGAAATCATGACTTATATAGCACCTGGACTATGATGATTGAAAACTTGCCGCTATGATCCACTGAATATCTGTAATTTTTTGGACAGAAAAATGGCATGAAACTTGTTTTGGTCGCTGGAAGTGATAGGCATTTTATATTTGAATATTTCCCTTACTGACACAAAATAGCTTCAACAGATATTTGTAGGAGAAATTTATTGTAGTGTTGTCACAAAGTGTAGAAGTCATAACTTTTAATTTTTAAGAAAAGCTTTATTTCTTAATAAGACTTTAAAATTGTGATAATACTGTCACTGATGCCTACCTAGTGTAAGCACTGTCATATTTTATTCTGAATGTGTGTTGCTTATTCCAGACATTTTTGTTCCTAGACTGCTTTATTACAATGTGTGAGAGAGAGAGGTGGGGAGGGGGTTTGAAAGAGGTAGGTCAGTGGCTGCCTGTGTGCACATGCATACCTGTGCATGTGTGTGTACACATGTGTGTTGTCCTCTGATAGACACCAAACTATTTACATTTTTCAGCAGTGAGGGTTGAGACCATGATTCCGGACTGTTATCAAATTCAGGTACCTTCTGTTGCACCTGTTTGCTGTCAGCACCATAGTTCTCCTGTACTTGAAACTGAGTGCCTCTGTTTTGGTGATTCTTGTATGAAATGCTTCTTACATAGGCACAATACTCTCTCTCTCTCTCTCTCTCTCTCTCTCTCTCTTTCTCTCTCTCTCTCTCTCCTTCTTGTCGCAGGCATGTACTGTTGGTTTTGCTCTTTTCAGAGGGGAATAGCTTGCAACAAAACATATTTACGTGGGTTTTTTTTATATCACAGATCTCCCTCAGCACTGTGGATTTCACTATCAGCAGTAGTGTTCATTAGTAAATGTTAATGTAGTTTCTGCAGAGAGAGAGAGGGGGGGGGGGGACAGAGACAGACAGAGACAGACTAACAGAGGGGAAGGAAGGTAGGTGACCAGGCAAGCAGCCAGACAGATAGATAGACAGACAGACAGACAGACAGATACATAGACAGACAGACAGACAGACAGATAGATAGATAGATAGATAGATAGATAGATAGATAGATAGATAGATAGATAGATAGATAGATAGATAGATAGATAGACAGACAGACAGACAGACAGACTGACACAAACAGACACAGAGACAGACAGAGAGATGAAGTAAGACAAATGGACACCATAAGACCACACATTTCAGCGAAAAGACAACAATGCTCAATGGAAAGTAAGAGGAAGAAATGTCACATTAACAAAATATCTATTAAAATACCACTGATGCAAAACCAGTTCTCAAGTCTATGAGAACAAAAATGGATGCTCGAGCAAGGTTATGTTTTATTGGGTTTCCAGCTGTTATCAGCAGCCGTCAAATAAACAGAGATAATCATGCATGGCCTACACTCCCACACATGATTCACGTGCTGTCCTAAATAGGTCTGCTGAGTCCTTTGGTGAAAGCCCATCTGTAAAGGGTGTCATCAGATGGAGAGAGAGAGAGAGAGAGAGAGCAGCCAAAGCATCTGCAGGAGAGATGCGTGCTGCAAGTCTTGTGCTTTTTCTGTGGGGTGGGCTGGCTTCTAACCTCATGGAAGGTTTAGATGAATGCTTGACTTCAAGAGATGGCCATATATTTTATATGTAGTCTAGTGGGATAGCTTCTAACTCCTGGAAGGTGAGATGAATTATGTTTGACTATAAGAGATGGCTGTATATTTCACACAGCTTTTTTTTTTCCTCATGAGAAATGGCATGTTGGAAAAACCACCGGGGTAGCTTGATTTTTTTTTCTTCTTCTTCTTGCTCCTATTCTTTTTCATTATCATTATCATCATCAAATACTCATACAGCAGCCACCATTGTCTGTCATACAAGTGAAAATGCGTTACACTGCCATTTATGCACCTAACAAGTCCGGCCCAGCGCATCTGACTTTGGCATGGGAGAGAATTGTTATCTCTTAAGTCTTTATGGAAAAAAGACAGGAGAATGGACTACACTGCAGAAGAAAGACAAGAATGAGGTGACAGAAAGAAAAAGAACAGAGGCAGAAACAAAGAGAGGATAGAAAAGAGGGAACTCCTGACACAGAAATTCCAGAAGGTGGGGATGCTATTTATATGTAGAGATGCCCGGCACCCCATGGGGAAGACAAACTACTGTGATAACTTGATCTAACTGTTGACTGGCTCGGCTGTGTGTCAGTTGATTCTACAGACCAGTGTGGGCAGGCACAGAGGATGGCAAGAATGCTTTTGAACTGCTGTAGTTCTCTAGGTTCTGTCAAAGTGCAATAAACATCTTTGCTATGAAGATTTGGGCTCCACATTAATTTCAGGAACAAGAGAGATGACTAAAGCGCTTGCCCCATAAAGGCAGCCGCATACCCCCTCATCAACTACTGATGATCTGATGACCAGAGTATCAACAGCGACAGAATTGTACCCCAAACAAACATAACAAAATAAGGAGATATTAGCACAAAGTTGGGTTGTTTTTTTTCTATTATGGAAGAAAGAATGACTTAAGGCAGATATGTTCTGGCTCTGCTATCAGCAGTTTTGATGTTAAGACTTTAAACCACTTGTCCAGCAGGGTGGGTGTGTGTGTGTGTGTGTGTGTGTGTGTGTGTGTGTGTGTGTGTGTGGTGTGTGTGTGTGTGTGTGTGCGCGCGCGCGCGCGATACATACATACATACATACATATTTATTTATGTTATTTATTTTTATTTAATCCTTTTATATCGAGGATAATGGAATATGCACTCATGTGCTTTTTTACATCAGTCCCCGTGTGTATGCGGTTTTGTAAATCTGTTCCCACCGGCACATAATGGCCTACTCTTACAAAAAGCGGAACAGGATTTAACGTGTGCACAAGATGTTCTGCGTGGGTTCGCACACGGCCTCGGTTTATAGTCTCATCATCTCATCACATATATATATTATATATATATATATAAATAGAGAGAGAGAGAGAGAGAGAGAGAGAGAGAGAGAGAGAGAGAGAGAGAGAGAGAGAGAGAGAGAGAGAGAGAGAGAGAGAGAGAGAGAGAGAGAGAGAGAGAGAGAGAGAGAGAGAGAGAGAGAAGAGAGAGAGAGAGAGAGAGAGAGAGAACAAATCTGGGGAATATACTTCCTGAATATTTCGGCCTCTGTGTGTGTGGGTGTGTGCGTGCGTGCGTGCATGTATTTGTGTGTGTAACATCTGCTAGACGCAAAACTCTTTACAACTGTCAACACTCAGAGATGAGACCATGATCTTTTATCGTTATCACATACACCTTGCTTGAGTCCTCCTGCACCCCTTGCATTTCAGTGCTAGTTTGGCTGTACCAAAGATTGGTGCCTCTGCTTTGGTGAATTATTTCACGAAATTGCTTGTGCAAATAAGAGGTACACTGCTGTCTCTGCCACTATCTGTGTCTGTCTGTTTCTGTCTGTCTCTGTCTGTCTGTCTATCTATCTGTCTGTTTCTCTCTCTCTCTCTCTCTCTCTCTCTCTCTCTCTCTCTCTCTTAAGATCTATCTTTTTTAATCAATGTTCTTTCTTAGTTTGTAAGTGTTTTTGTCGCATTAAATATGACTGGGTGTTTTTTTTTAATCAGTTCATTATTGTTGTCTTTTCCGTTGATTCGTTAGTAAAATTATAACTTCTGCTGATTGAATATCTGTGCTTTAGGATGGTCTCTCTCTCTCTCTCTCTCTCTCTCTCTGACAATGACAATGACAAATTCTTTCATTATCCTCGAAATAAAAGAATTTGTCATTGTCATTGTCTCTCTCTTTTCACTTTTTGCCCTTGAGGGCCTGGTGTAAAGAAGCCCCTGGCTTATCCAATTACCCTCATTGAAATATTCGAGTTCGAGTTCGAGTTCTCTCCCTCCCTCCCTCTCTCTCGCGTCCTCTCTCACTCTCTATCTCTGTGAGTGTGTGTGAGAGAGAGAGAGAAAGAGAGAGGGAGCAGTTCCCTTGAGAATAATTTTTAACAAGCGGGAAAGACATTAGTGATGGGACTAACCCTATGATGACACCAATATTTTATCCTAGTCACAACCACCCTGTATTACATGTAATCTTACATTATCAAGCAAAGTCACCAAGATAGAAGTGAGGAGAAGGAGTATTTAAAAAAAAGATGTGTTGGGACTCACACAAAGTATCTAAAAAGGAGACGATAAAAAATCTATATAAAGTAACTGCTGCTTTTTTTGGTTTGTTTGTGTAGGGGGCAATAGTAGAAAAAAACAACAACGAAAACAAAGGGCTTATGCCGGTGTGTTTTTTCTCCTCTCTTTTGCTTGTTTAACCATACCCTTTCCTGTCCCCTTTCTCTGTCAATGCAGTGCCCTTTCAACACAGGCACAGGCAGTGTTGATAGTTCAATGTGGATTCACCTTTTGATGTAATCAGGTGTTGGTATACAGGCATACACACAGGCACATGCACACACGTGCACGCACACACATACACGCACACCTACAGGCAGACACAGGCACACACATACACTTGCCCACACTTGCAGAGAGAGAGAGAGAGAGAGAGAGAGAGAGAGTGAGAGAGAGAGAGAGAAAAAAACTATGGTTATTGTTTACTTTCAAAGAGTGCTAAAGACAAACCCAGGACCTTTCTGACATAATCCACCCACTTACCAATAACAGATCACCACCACCACCACCTTTAAGTAAACACACACAAAACCTTAAAACAAACCAACACCCTGGCCTATATGAAGTGTCTCCTGGATTACTGAGCATGTTTTGGGTGAAATTCTGTCAGTAGAAATACAGGTCACCAGGCCATCATTAGTGCATGATAATGGGTGTAATTGTGAGGCTGCTCCACCACAAAATGAATGGCTTTGCACCTGACCCACTTTTCTGCTAGGAGCCATTTTAGGCAGGTGGAGGTCAGGTAGTTGATTTTGATATTTTGACTGAATATAAAACTAAAGCCCTTTTTCTACCATGTACTGAAATATCAAGGCTGAATTATGTTTCCTTTTGCTTACAAACACATTAAAAAACATCCAAGCCCTCGTTCTGACTACTTATTCGGATGCTAAACTTGTACATTTTTCAGTTTGTCACCTTCAGCAGTCTATCCTTTCAATTTGTAATAACTTTTCATAGAACTGTCTGATTTACAATCTGTTTGGGTTTTTTGTATTGAACAGCCTTTTTATTGCAGATTAATAACACGTAAACAACTAAAAATTGACCTCTGGTGCAATGTGACTCATTATGTGGCGGAGGTCACATATTATGTCCCTGTCTTTTGGTAACAAACACCTAATCCATCTTTTTATACTAAATGAGAATGATGAGCCAAAATCAAATTAATATTTACCACACTCGACAAGTTTTTGTTAGAATAAATCAATTCAAAAGAGGATTCTTCTCACCCTTAATACCTCAGCTTACACACATCAAAACCAGCAAACAATCAAAATGAACAGAGTTATTTGGGCGCTTTATCTTTAAACCCTCTATGTTAGACAGAAGAAATAGACTACCTGTGTAAAATATAGGGCCATCTCTTACAGTCATAGATTTATCAGACACTCTGCAGTCAGTTTTAGAAGGCAGACTCCCCACTTGGAGAGAGTACAAGGCTGGAAACAAGCATCTGTCTCTTAGTGTTCTCTCTCTCTCCTCTCTCTCTCTCTCTCTGTCCATCTGATGGCGGTGTTTACAGATGGGCCTTCACCAAAGGACTCAGCAGACCTATTTAAGACAGCCCGTGTATCACGTGCGAGAGTGTAGGCCATGCAAGGTTATCTGTGTTTATTTGACAGCTGCTGATAGAATAGCTGTAAGAACCTTGCTAAAGCACATCCCTCTTGTTCTTACACTTGGGAATGTCTTTGGTTTTGTATCAAACGTCAATAAATATTATTTTGTCAGTGAGGTTTTCTCTTTTCCCCTCTGTGTGTGTGTGTGCCTGTGTGTCTGTGTCTGTGTCTGTGTGTCTGTGTGTGTGTGTGTTTCTACATTTTCCTGTTGTTTTACAAAGTTATTATAGGTACAATATCTGTGTTTGTTGCAGCTGTTAAACCATGATATGGAATCCCTGTTGTGGTGATTATTTGTCCTGTTGTAAATTGGTATTTCCCCTCCCTTAGTAAAAACATCTGCTTGTGCTAATCCCCTTCCCATTGTCCCCTTGTGAATGGTTTTAAGAGCTTAGACAATAAACTACTGTCATTCTCTGTCTCTGTATCTCTCTGTCTATCTGTTTGTCTGTCTCCTTGTCTATGTTTGTCTGTCTCTGTCTCTGCCTGTATCTCATTCTCTCATTCTCTCTCTGTGTTCTCTCGATCTCTCGATCTCTCTCTCTCTCTCTCTCTCTCTCTCTCTCTCTCTCTCTCTCTCTCTCTCTCTCCTTCTCTGGATTATTCCATAGCATATTTTTTAGCTTCTATGAATAATTGAAATCTAACAATGATGACTTTGTGCTATCTCTTTCTTTTTTTTAATTTCCTCAAGGCTCCATCCAAAGTCTACATTTCTTTCTGTTAATGTGCAGATGATTGCCTTGTTCCTAAGATACTTTCTGTTAATAACTTGCCCTTGCCATTTTTTCATTATTTTTTATAGGGGTTTATGAAAATAAATACTGTTTTAAAATCATTCCTTTAAGAACTGCATCCACTCATCAGATAGGTTGTAGTAATTTATTTATTTCATTTATTTAATAGTAATTGTTTGCCTCTAACATTAAGAAGAATGAAATATTTACGTCTAACAGGCGAACATAATTTTTAGAAAGTTGTCTCTGAATCCTTGTGATTTAACAGATAATGGAGGTCTAACATTTTACGAAGTGTTAGGGATTTCAGCTTGAAACAATAACCAGCTTATAACAAAACTAAAGACTTAGGTGAACAGAACTTCTAAAGTTTTTAAAATACAGCTCTTAACAATTACCCTTTCTGTTTTTAAGCCTTACTGCAAGAAAACTTTTCTTTTTTTTTCTTGAAGAAATCAATTTAATCCATGGACATTCTCATTTTGTAAAACCTGCATGGGCAAGTTTGTTGACATTTGTGTTGATTAGCGTGTCATATGAGTACTGAACAATCAGCTGTCTGGTTAAATAAGTTCAACAAAGATGGCGAATCAATACATTTTCTGAGTCTAATCTAAGAAGAGGATACAGCACAGCTTTTAGAAAAGATATATATCATATTCTGGAAGTGTACCATTTTTACTCATTAGAATGTTTTCTTTAAAAATGTAGTTTCATGTATACTGGTGAGTATATTGATTTCACAGAGAGAGAGAGAGAGAGAGAGAGAGAGAGAGAGAGAGAGAGAGAGAGAGAGAGGGAGGGAGACAGACAGACAGACAGAGAGACAGAGAGAGACAGAGAGAGAGAGAGAGGAATCCTTATCTTTTAAGCGCAATCTCGCCCAACATATCAATGCCTTTGTATATATACACATATATAACAGTTGTTTTAGTAAAAGAAGACTGATCTCCTTTCAAACCATTAGCCGCCACCGCCGAGACATCAACGTCAAGGCAGAAGACTTAAAAATAGCAAACAGTCTCCTCATTTCTGCCCCTTATCTGCCCTAACTCCGTATCGCCTGTCTCAGCCCTTCGCATTATCACGCGGAGCTTGATTTACAACAGCTGCTGACCTCCTCAGAGCCGTGGCTGATTTGTGAACCGTAGTGATGAAACGACGCCGTTGTTTGACACAATCACTACAGGGACCGTGTCGACCCAGTACTTCAGGTTCTGGGGTGTGGGGGGGGGGGGGGGGGGGGGGGCTGGTTGTTTTTTGTGGTTTTAGATTTATGCTTGGATTTAGTTGGTGTCTCAGTGAGAGAAAAGTTGAAAATTTAATGATAGTGCTTCAGGTTGAGGAACCAATGTTGGAGAGAGAAGCCACTTGTGTGTAATAAATAAATTAACAAATGCTGTGGTTTTTATAAACTTTTTTTTTCTTCAGAAGTTTTAGATATATTTCCTGACGAAGCATCGGAAACAGTGCTGTGTCAAATCATGGTACTATCTTACCCCATTAGCATATTTAAAGAAGTCAAATGCCTTTATATTTATCAAGCTGTGTAGCTTATTCCAATCCTCACTTCCATCATCCATCCATCCATCCATCCATCCAGAGAGAGGAGAGAGAGAGAGAGAGAGACTGGCAGATCCACACCACAGTTGATCCGGGAATATGATGAACGGGTGTCGTCAAGATGAAAACGGATCACTTCAGAACTTTGCAGACCTAAAGCCAAAAGCGTTTTTTGTTAGTCTACAGCTACACCTGATGACAGAAATTGAGCCGTTTCAGGATAGAAAGCGTTCCTGTCAGATAGCGGATGATATTCATGCGCTTTGTAACTGTTGCTTATACCGGACTAGCAGAGTTTTTCTTTCCTTTCTAATTCATGCACACAGCTACCAATCCTGTCACCACAGACGGACATAGCAATCATCCTAAACATCTGAACGTGTCTGTTTTCGGAAAAAAGAATGTGGGCGCGACTTGTTTCTGTGAGAAGGATTAGCAAGCGTTGAAAAGGTAACAGGTTTTATTAAAGCATTCCAAAACTTTACCAAAAAAAGAAACCCAGTAAAATTAAAAGTAACATCCAATACAGCACGGAACTGTTCACGCATACCTAGCGTAGGTGTCAAAGAAAGCGGAGAGGCAAGGACTTTCGTTCTTCGCTTCTTTTCAGCTCAAACTGCATGAAACAGATTCCATTCAACAAAGTGATCAGCAGTTTAACGCTAGATTGGGTACTGGGAACTCTTTTCATAAAGAATGGCAACATTATGCCTGTGCATTAACGGGAACTCCTTGTGAATAACAGCAGTGTATTTTTAAACTTCCAATAATCCCTTTGTTCGTGTATGTTTTTTGTTCACCACTCCTTCAAATGTATGTTGGCGGTGATCCATGCAAAAGGTGTGCTGCGCCTTCTTGAGCGGTTTGTGAATTCTGACAACTGCTGGGAGGCCTTTTTGTCCCGCCCACAGTCATAGCCTGCACTGTATTCCTAGTTCTGAAAAAATATCCAAAGCCTTTGTTGATCTGTTCTACTTCGTTTGTTATCTACTTCGTTTGTTAGAGATTCTCTGTCTGTCTGTATGCCTGACTGCCTGTCTGTTAATCTTTCTGTTTGTCTGTCTGTCTATTTGTCAAATCTGGGTCGGAATTACACAGTTTTTCAGAATAGTATTTTTTTCTTCACCTCATCCAATTGCTGTGGTCATTTTCAAGATCTGTGTTGCACTGTAGCTTTTCTCCGTATTCTGTTTAGTAGTAAATCTTATATGGCGTAAACAGGATACTGATCATGTGAATAGTTTGTGTCGAACACTGTTGATATATTCTTTGAATAGGAGTTTAGCTTTCTTTCTTTCTTTCTTTCTTTGGTCCTTCCTTTTTTCCTTTCATTCCCTCTTTCTTATAATTATTGTTAATATTATCATTATTATTATTATCATTATCATGTCATCATCATTATCACCATCGTTATTATTTTCACTCTTATTATCATTATTGCTGTTGTTGTTGTTGTTAGTCTTGCGCACACGTCAAATCCTGTTCCGCTTTTCAAGAGTAGGCCATTGTGTGCCGGTGGGAACAGATGACAGAATTTACAAAACCGCCTACACACGGGGACTGGATGTAAAAAACATAAGTGCTTATTCCATTATCCTCGATATAAAAGAAAAAAGGAAAAAAAAAGTGGTGGTGGTGTTATTTTATTGCGTTGTCGTTGTTACATAACTATGCCCCCCCTCTCTCTCTCTCTCTCTCTTTTATTTGTCTTTCTTCCTTTCTCTCTCTCCTCTCTCTCTCTCTCTCTCTCTCTCTCTCTCTCTCTCTCTCTCTCTCTCTCTCTCTCTCCCCCCCTCTCTCTCTCTCTTTCAAATCGATCTACTCAGAACAAATAAGGACATCTACATCCTCGCAAGGACTATGCACTGTAGAAAGAAGCAAAACAACTGTGTTTCCGCCTCTACACAAAGCACCACGACCCTACTGACGATTACAGACAGACACAACTATTCCCAGCCACTGCACTAGCGTTAGATTGATAGTCAAGTGGCGATGCATCCATCTAGAAAGCAAGAGATTCTGCGTTCGAATCCATTCGTAGATGGACTGTTCTCTTATTTTTCTAAACTATGAGTGGTGCCAACACATCTAGCGAACGTAACATCACTACAGTAATATCAAGGCTACTTTTGTCAGCATTGCGCAGAAAGAAGCATTCTTGTAGAGAAACGAATGTATAATTATGCAGGTAGGAAAAATAAATTAGAAAGGTAGGCAGTATGCCACCAAGTTGAACAATAAAAGCCTACTGTTTTTTTGGCCTGTGGATAGCAAATCATGTTTCACACCAAGAAATCACCTTCGATGGAAAATGGTATGCGATACACAAAAAAACCTCAGAGTAATGACAGTCGTTCTGTAGGAACAAAAATCAAACGCTTCATCTGGACACAGAATATGTCTTAAGATTGAGTGAGGTTTTCTGGCAGATAACCTACAGCTGAGTATCGTGATTTTTTTTTCTTTTCACAGGGGATTCAGTTTTCTTTTCTTTTCATTTTGATTTTTACATATTATATCCCTGAAGCCGGAGTGTGGCTACCTTCATGCTGGGCCAACACGGTCGCATATGCGATATCTCACCATTAGTAAACCTCTGAGTTCTAGCTGAGGAACGAATAAAAAAGTTGTTCACGTTTATACTCTGCAAGCCTTTCTCTTACAAAAAAGAGCATCACTTGATATAGATGACACGGACATACTCAGCATGCAATCGGAGGCTTTCAAGAGAGATGTCCCCCTACAGATCTGACACGCCAAAGACACTTTGTATAAAAGTGCAGTACCTGACTGACTCGCGTAGAATCTTCAGTGGAAGAAGGCAAGACGGGAGAGGAATCTGTTTTGAAAAGTAAAAACCCCGTAAGCATGACTTCATTCAAAGAGAAGTGTCAATGGGTCAGAGAGGTGAAAAGCTCTATTGAAAAATTATTCAAACAGCGGACATTTAAGACGAAGTGCAAGCCCCAAAATACTGCAGTATAATCCACTCACCTTTTAGCTTCAGAAAGGAAGAAAAGCAAGGAGAGGGATGGGGGAGGGGGGGATAGAGAAGTTGGGGGATGGGGGGTGAGGGGCACAAGGAGGGTTACTTTCACTCCCGATTCCATTCAAACCCAACATGAATGACAGAGATTCCATTCAGCAGGGTGATCAGTGAAGGCAGTTTTACGGTCGTTTGGTCGCCAGGAATTCTTGTCCAAAGACTGGCAACATGCACACGCACACAGTCATAATTTGAACAGGATATTCTTATGAATAGGGGGTGGTTTTTTGTTGGGGTGAGGGTTTTTTTTCTTAATTTGAATAACTCTGTCATGTTGTGTTGTTGTTGTTGTCTTCAATTTAACGTCTGTTCACTCTAAGTGATATTAGACGAGGGAAATAGAAAGTGTAGTGGAAGTTAAAGAAGGGAGAAGAAGGAGTGGAAGGAGAAAAGGTTAAGAAATAGCATCAGTGTTGGTATTTTTTTGAGAAAGGAAATACCAACCTTGAAAAGTAATGATAATACTTTTAAACAGGAGCAAAATATAAACTCAACAATGTGGAAACATGAAATAACAATAATGTAACTACAATAAATAATCAAGTGGACTATGCAATAAACATCTGGCAATGGCAAAGGGTAGCTTTGAATTTTCAAATACTTAAAATTGAGAAATCGTACTATCTTCGTAAACATCGTTCAATATTTACAGCTGAGCTTACTGCAGTTCTTATGACTCTTAACTATATTCTTGATTTTCCATTTTCCTTCTTTCATATCTTGCTTTGTGTTGACTCCAAGTCAGTATTGTATGCTATAAAATCCCCAAACTTCAAGAAGGTCTCCAAAATTATTTTTGAAATTAAATATGTCATACACCTCGTAAGTTTAAGAGGTATTCCTGTTTCTTTTTGCTGGGTGCCTTTTCACGTTGGATTTTTTTTAAATGAGTGGGCTGACAGAGCTGCAAAAAAGGGGGCAAGATATAATTCTGTCATCTTTACTCGGGCGTTTTCACATTTCAAGAAGCTCATATAAGTTTTCGAAAATGATATGGTCCATTTTCTATGTTTTTGGGGGGTTATTCGATATTTTTTCCCTTCCCCCTAAAATCAGTACATTTTCCAAAGACTTTAGGGGTTTCTCTCTTTCTGTTCATCAGCTCTACAGCATGAGTAAGACGCTCTCTCTCTCATTAACAAGTGCAGAATTTACATATTCATTTCTTAAACGCACCACACAACTGTGGCGATAGCAAAAGAGCCAACAGTGGTACCAAGCACGGGACCTTCAGCCAAACGCCTTGACAAAGTTTCACTTCTTGCCTCTCTGAACTAGATGATTTTTTTTTCAAATCACAAACCCACATATCATTATTCAGTTAGGCAGATAGAATTGCCTTTTATACAAGCAATTTATGTCAGGTTTAAACAAATTAAGAGAAATTATTGGTACAAGTTTTTTTTTAATGAAAAACGTTACTACTCAAAGACATGAATAACTAACCTGGGCAATAAATCATTCTATTACCAAAACCTGGAAAAGATATGCCAATGAAACATAATAGATAGTGCAGTTGAATCCTGGGCTGTTTCAGAGTAAGTGTGGTGTTTTCGGGGTTTTTTTGTTGGTTTTTTTTTTTTGGGGGGGGGGGGGGGTAAACAGGAGTGAGCTTTTTTTTACTCTTGGTTCTTTTCAAATGAGTGAAAGCTATTCCATTCAGCAAACAGGTCATTCACAGCCATTTTAGGGGCTCTTAGTCACCAGGATTTCTTCTTTCAAAGATTGGCTACATGCACATGATAAGAAATTTAATGAAAAGGCGAAAGGGGGTGGATTTTAGCTTTGAATAGTCTCCTTTGTTACTATACATTTCCCTACAATTTTTGAAATGATAGATACGTTTCCTACAGTTTTTGAAACGTTAGTATACGTTTCCTACAATTTTTGAAACGTTAGTATACGTTTCCTACAGTTTTTGAAACGTTAGTATACGTTTCCTACAGTTTTTGAAACGTTAGTATACGTTTCCTACAATTTTTGAAACGTTAGTATACATTTCCCTACATTTTTCGAAAGGATAGTATACATTATGCGCTTTGATTTGTCTTTGCAAGATATAGCGCTATATAAGTTCCATTTATTATTATTATTATTATTATTATTTCCCTACAATTTTTGAAACGTTAGTATACATTTCCCTACAATTTTTAAACGTTAGTTTACATTTCCCTACAATTTTTTTAAACGTACATTGGCACACATTTATGGAAAAGACTGGGTCTTGCTTTGCGTTGTTGATTTCTGAGCACTTTTTGTCTACTTAAAATATGACGAGCAAGCAAGCAAAACATAAAAAATAATATTTAAAAAACCGAAACAAACGCAAGCGAGGATATTTCTCAGAAACTTCGGGTACGATTATTTTCTCCTTTGAAATTTGCAATACCCCCCCCCCAAAAAAAAAAACAACAACAACAACAAACAAACAAACAAACAAACAACCAAACAAAAACAAACAAAACCCCAAAAATCCCGCCCCATTCTCTCTCTTCTCTCTCTCTCTCTCTCTCTCTCTCTCTCTCTCTCTCTGTCTGTCTGTCTCCCTTCCCCACCCCCCCCCCCCACCCCACACACACACAGACACAGATACACACACAGAGTTTCTCTCTCCAAAAAGCTAAGCAGACAGACCATGCAAACAGACACAGAAGTAGAGATAGACTGAACACCCATCAGCGAGACAGTCCACGAGCCAAACAGCAAACCAGTTAGCCAGTCCATTAGCCACCCAACCACCCAGCAAACTTAACTAACTAAACCAGCCAAACACCCAGCCAGTCAGCCAGCCAGCCAGCCAGCCAGCCCGACAGACACAGAGCTAAGCAAAGAAAATGGAATTGCTGCATTGTTGAGTCTGCTACGAGATCTGGTGGCAGTTAAGTCGGTGACCTCCCCTGATTAATTTACTCTGAAACCAACTTCACAGTCATTTTGGGAGTCTTCAGGACATGCAGCCGTTTGTGTAATAAGAAGCATCATTTCCAATGATGGAACCACCCCCCAAAAGTCAGGAATTCCGGGTTACCTTGAATAGTGGCCTGGGTGCTAGTCTTTTAGATAGTGTTTTTGTTGGGTTTTTTTTTTTTTTTTTTTTTTTTTGGGGGGGGGGGGTGTTGTTTCTTGGGGGTTTACTTTGTTTCGGTTTTTTTTGTTGTTGTTTTGTTTGCTCGTTTGGTTTGGGATTTTTTGTTGGTTGGTTGGCTTATTATGTTGGTGGTGGTGGTTTTGTTTGTTTTAGGGTGGTTGTTTTTTATTGTTTGTTTAATTTTTGTTTGTTTGTTTTCGGGGGGGGGGGGGGGGTGTTGTTGGTGCTGCTGTTGTTGTGGAGAGCGGGGCATTGTTGCTTTTCTTCCGTTTTGTTATTGCGCTGCTGTCGTTATTTTTCTTCTTCTTCTTCTTCTTCTTCTTCTTAACTATAAATAAAGATGTTCTGCTGAAAGCATCTCACGTAAGTGAAGAGTTTCTCGAAAAAGACAAGAACAGTTTTAACACTGTTTTTTTCTCTTTAAGCCTGTTGACTAGAGTACAATTCCGCATTCACGCTGAAGTAGCATAGGAAACTTTTATGATGGGGTTCAAAGGGAGACAAATATGGCGTGAACAATTTCAGAGACTGAAAGCAGCGGTAAGACTGGCAGATAGTAGAGTGGGGTGTGGTTATGTATAGTGGTACTTACTTGTCTCAGAAACCACAGATATCACTAAAACATATGGTCGTGAAAATGACATTACCATACCCTTATGAGTTTGTTTTTTGGATTCGGGGGGGGGGGGGGGGGGGTGCTACTTTTTGTGTTTTTTTTGTGTGTCGTGTGTTTGTTTGTTTTTGTTCTTTGCTGCTGTTTCATTTGTTTCATTTGTTTGGATGGGAAGGGGCGGGGGTGTTGTTAGGTGGGGTGGGGTCAAGGGGAGGGGATGTTTGTTTGTGTGGGGGAGAGGGTTTTGGGGGAAAGGCTTACAGCTAAAAAAATTTCACATAAAAACAGAAACTGAAAGTCGAAGATCAAGCAAAGCTATACAGTACATCACTAAAAAAACCCAAAAATCATGTCTTCTAAAACTGTGTAGACAAGATCCCTACCAATGTGTCCCGAAACCTTGCAGATAATGCCCCCTTCTGTAATGTTGTTTGCTTAGAGTCGCATGTGCATGGAATAAATTATGTTTCAATCACTAAGTTCACTCAATCCAAAATCTTTAAAAAGACCAACATTCAGAACACACAGAACTAGAGAAGTAGAAAACGAATCAGAAAGAGAAAGGAAATGAAGAAACACTATCACCAAAGGCACCACCAAAGAAAGCTATACTGAGACCCAGGCACTGGCACACGCACAGGACCGCCACCATGAGAGAGAGAGCTGATACAAGTCTACGTCTATGTAACAGCACCACGACCACTCCCGGCTAAAACAAAAAAGGTAAAAGTGTAGAATAATGGAGTGCACCACGTCAGACAGACAGACGTCATGCGAAGGGGTCTTCTTGTTCTTGTTCTTGTTCTTGTTGTTGTTGTTTTCTTCTTCTTCTTCTTCTTCTTTTCTTCTTTTCTTCTTCTTTCTTCTTCTTCTTCTTCTTCTTCTTTCTTCTTCTTCTTCTTCTTCTTCTTCTTCTTCTTCTTCTCCTCCTCCTCCTTCTACTCCTTCTTCTTCTTCTTCTTCTTCTTCTTCTTTTTTCTTCTTCTTCTTCTTCTTCTTCTTCTTCTTCTTCTTCTTTTCTTCTTCTTCTTCTTCTTCTTCTTCTTCTCCTCCTCCTCCTTCCTACTCCTTCTTCTTCTTCTTCTTCTTCTTCTTCTTCTTCTTCTCTCCCCCTCCTTTCCTTCTCCCTTTTTCTTCTCCTTCTTCTCCTCCTCCTCCTCTCTCTTCTTCTTCTTCTTCTTCTTCTTCTTCTTCTTCTTCTTCTTCTTCTCTCCTTGGCTTTTTTACGCCGTCGGATGTGTTTGGGAGAAATGGTGGCAAGTCCTTTCCAGCTCCGAGGCGAGGGAGTGAAAGAGTTAATGGAGAAAACGAAATGGCCGTGCTGTTGTGTCTGGCCTCTCTGACAGCACTTTGGCTCAGTGAGCCTGTGCAGCTCCCAGACATGGCACACGTGTAGACAGACAGAGAAATAGACAGGTAGACAGACAGAGAAACAGACTGGTAGACAGACAGGGAAACAGGCAGAGAAACAGACTGGTAGACAGGCAGAGAGACAGACAGAGAAACAGACAGGTAGACGGGCAGAGAAACAGACTGGTAGACAGGCAGGGAGACAGGCAGAGAGACAGGCAGAGAAACAGACAGCAGAGAGACAGGTAGACAGGCAGAGAGACAGGCAGAGAAACAGACAGAGAGACAGGCAGAGAAACAGACAGGCAGAGAAACAGACGGGCAGAGAAACAGACGGGCAGACAGGCAGAGAGACAGACATACAAGCAGGCAGACAGACAGGTAGACAGGCAGAGAAACAGACAGGTGGACAGGCAGAGAGACAGACAGAGAAACAGACAGACAGAGACAGACATACAAGCAGGCAGACAGACAGGTAGACAGGCAGAGAAACAGACAGGTGGACAGGCAGAGAGACAGACAGAGAAAAAGACAGGTAGACAGGCAGAGAGACAGACAGGCAGAGAAACAGACAGACAAGCAGGCAGACAGACAGAGAGACAGACAGGTAGACAGGCAGAGAGACAGGTAGAGAGACAGACAGGTAGACAGGCAGAGAGACAGACAGGTACACAGGCAGAAAAACAGACAGGCAGACAGGCAGAGAGACAGACAGGTAGACAGGCAGAGAAACAGACAGGTAGACAGGCAGAGAAACAGACAGGTAGACAGGCAGAGAAACAGATAGGTAGACAGGCAGAGAAACAGACAGGTAGACAGGCAGAGAAACAGACAGGCAGAGAAACAGACGGGCAGAGAAACAGACGGGCAGACAGGCAGAGAGACAGACATACAAGCAGGCAGACAGACAGGTAGACAGGCAGAGAATCAGGCAGAGAGACAGACAGAGAAACAGACAGACAGAGACAGACAGAGAAACAGACAGGTAGAGAGACAGACAGGCAGAGAAACAGACAGGTAGACAAGCAGAGAGACAGGCAGAGAAACAGACAGGTAGACAGGCAGAGAGACAGACAGAGAAACAGACAGACAGAGAGACAGACAGGTAGACAGGCAGAGAGACAGGCAGGTAGACAGGCAGAGAGACAGACAGGCAGAGAGACAGATAGGTAGACAGGCAGAGAGACAGGCAGAGAGACAGACAGGAAAACAGACAGAGAAACAGACAGGCATTGAGACAGACAGGGAAACAGACAGAGAGACAGACAGGCAGAGAGACAGACAGGTAGGCAGGCAGAGAGACAGGCAGAGAGACAGGCAGAGAGACAGGCAGGTAGGCAGGCAGAGAGACAGGCAGAGAGACAGGCAGAGAGACAGACAGGTAGACAGGCAGAGAGACAGGCAGAGAGACAGGCAGAGAGACAGACAGACAAGCAGGCAGACAGACAGATGACAAGCAGACAGACAGGCAGACAGATGACAGGCAGACAAACTGATGAAATCTGATTGAAATCTGTTGTTCATTATGTTTAAGGAGAGTTGCATGCCTGTAAATGATTGAGTGCAAGCGCTTCGATTTATTTGTTTGTTTTTACAAGATTCAGCGCTATATAAATTCCATATATTATTATTATTATTATGACAAGCAGACAGACAGATGACAGGCAGTTAGACAGACAGACAGACAGATATCGGGTAAATTGCCAGACAGACAAACATGTAGACAGACCGACAGACAGACAGGCACGCATACAGACAGAGAGACAGACAGATAAATGACCAGTAGATTGGCAGAAAGACAGATAAAAAGAAAGTATTGTTGTTAGCGTGCTAGCTGATTGCAGGTCCCAGAATAAGGCATCTGTCAGGCAATGGAGAGATGGAGTGTTCGAAGCCTGCTGCAGACGATTGTTCTTCCTACCTGACCGTGAGTCGTTGTCCGGGTGCTTGTCTCTGTGCAATGCATTTAGTGCGCAAAAGTGACTCTGCCGCAAGGATACATAGACTTCTTTGGCACAATCTTGTAGAAGAATGGCCAGTGCCATAGGAACATCACACACACACACACACACACACACACACACACACACACACACACACACACACACTCGTGTTCACACAAACACAGACACAGACAATTTTACTGTCTGGCAATTTACCTGACATCTTCGTCTGTCTGTCTGTCTGTCTGTCTACCTGCCTGTCATCTGTCTGTCTGCTTGTCCTCTGTTTGTCTGCCTGTCATCTGTCTGCCTGTCAGTCTGCCTGCCATCTGTCTGTCTGTCTGCCTGCTTGTCTGTCTGTCTCTTCGGATGAGACTATAAACCGAGGCCCCGTGTTCAAACGCATGCAAGAACATCTTGCGCACACGTTAAATCCTGTTCCGCTTTTCAAAAGAGTAAGCCATTGTGTGCCGGTGGAACAGATGACAAAATTGACAAAACCGCATACACACGGGGACTGGATGTGAAAAAGCACATGAGTGCTTATTCCATTATCCTCGATATAAAAGAATAAATAAATAAATAAAAATAAAGACAAACACACACACACCACACACACACACACACACACACACACACACACTGTTTAGAGGGTTGGCACTGCAAGTGCCGACGCAGTTTTCTCATGGAGAGAAGCCTGATTTCAACACAGACGACTCTGCCACAACTACGCATGAGTAGATATGCTCTAAATGCTAAATACCTTTATACTGTGTCTACTCCATCACCTGCCCATACTTAAAGCCTCTCTCATACTCTCATGCTAAAAGGTAAAGTAAAGGTGTCCCATGAACCTATGCTTTCGTTCTGGAGCGAGGTGTCAGATACTTCAGCTTCTCTAGGGGCCAGTATATTGATGGCGGCGTCCATCTCCTGTCTCCCTCGCTGTTTACTTCCCTGACCCTTAAGAAAGGGCAGGCACCAATTTACAGCTGGAAAAGTTGGGGGACTGTGCTGAAGCCAAGGCGCATGAATGGTCACCCATCTGAGAGGCAACCACGTTCAATGCTGCTCAACCTTAATTGGAGAGAGATTGTGCTCTAACCACTGAACGTCCCTTTAATAACACTACGAGCACAGTTGATTATAAAAATGGAATTTTTGGTGACTATTGAAGGGTGTTTAGACCACTAAGCTCGTTTTCAATGGGAAAAATTCTGCTGGTGGTAATGACAATGATACATCTTCTCAATCTAAAAAAAACAACCCAACCCAACTTCTAATGATAGTACTGTTGTGTTGAACTGAACTTGGATACGATAACTAAATAAAATATAGATAAATAAGCTCTCAAAACGTCCATACCTTTAGAATTGGAAATAAACACGTAAGCTGAGCAACAACAAAAAACGTAGTGAGAATTACTGGAAAGAGGAGAAGTTGGAATGTTGGATGAAGAAGGGAGGATTGGGGCAGAAGTGGGGGGGAAGGATGGGATAGGTGTGTGTGGGAGGAGATTTGAAGCATTGTTCAGATGTGCAGACAGTTACGTTGTATACATAACAAAGCAAGGTCTCTCAAACACCAGGCAAACCGTAATGGAGGGAGAAAATGGAATTGCCATGTTGTTTGTGTCTGCTTTCACAGGCAAGGGGCCATTGGACTGAACGTTTGTAATGAAGCGGTGGACCTCACAGACAGATAACACAGACATACAAGCTGACAGACACACAGACTGACAGACATACAGGCTGACAGACACACAGACACACAGACTGACAGACATGCAAGCTGACAGACTGACAGACATACAGGCTGACAGACATACAGACAGACATACAGGCACACAGACTGACAGACATACAGACTGACAGGCATACAGACTGACAGACAGACTGACAGACATACAGACTGCCAGACATACAGGCTGACAGACACACAGACTGACAGACATACAGGCTGACAGATACACAGGCTGACAGACACACAGACTGACAGACACACAGACTGACAGACACAAACACACACAGACTGACTCATACAGGCTGACAGACTGACAGACATACAGGCTGACAAACACAAAGACTTACAGGCTGACAGACACAAAGACACACAGACTGACAGACATACAGACTGACAAACACAAAGACACACAGACTGACAGGCTGACAGACACACACAGACTGACAGGCACAAACACACACACAGACTGACAGGCTGACAGACACACAGACTGACAGACATACAGACTGACAGACATACAGGCTGACAAACACAAAGACACACAGACTGACAGACTGACAGACATACAGACTGACAGACATACAGGCTAACAAACACAAAGACACACAGACTGACAGACATACAGACCGACAGACATACAGACTGACAGACACACACAGACCGACAGACATACAGACTGACAGACATACAGGCTGACAAACACAAAGACACACAGACTGACAGACATACAGACCGACAGACATACAGACTGACAGACACACACAGACCGACAGATATACAGACTGACAGACACACACAGACTGACAGACACACAGACTGACAGACACACACAGACTGACAGACATACAGACTGACAGACACACACAGACTGACAGACACACAGACTGACAGACACACACAGACTGACAGACATACAGACTGACAGACACACACAGACCGACAGACATACAGACTGACAGACACACACAGACTGACAGACACACAGACTGACAGACACACACAGACTGACAGACATACAGACTGACAGACACACAGACTGACAGACACACAGACTGACATACATACAGACTGACAGACACACAGACTGACAGACACACAGACTGACAGATACACAGGCTGACAGACACACAGACTGACAGACATACAGGCTGACAGACACACAGACTGACAGACATACAGGCTGACAGACACACAGACTGACAGACATACAGGCTGACAGAAACAAAGACACACAGACTGACAGACTGACAGACACACAGACTGACAGACATACAGGCTGACAGACACAAACACACACAGACTGACAGACATACAGGCTGACAGACACACAGACTGACAGACATACAGGCTGACAGACACAAACACACACAGACTGACAGACATACAGACTGACAGACACACAGACTTACAGACTGACAGACATACACACTGACAGACACACAGACTGACAGACATACACACTGACAGACACAAACACACACAGACTGGCATCTCTCCTCAGTATACTCGTTCAGGGAGGAAAGGGGAGTGGGGGGTGGGGGGGGGGGGGGGGGCGAGCATGCCTCCTTTTTCAACCTTTTTTTTTTATACATTAACACAGGGGGCATGGTAGCGTTACCCTCGCCAGTTGATGGCCAAGGATTGAGCCCGGGTTCGAGCCACCACCAAGAACCCCATCCAAGGGGATTGTTTCCCAGGAGTTGAGATCAGTACAGCCTCCACTCTCTCAAAAGTCTTGCGGATGAGACTATAGACCTATTTATTTATTTATTTATTTATTATTTTATTCTTTTATAACGAGGATAATGGAATAAGCGCTTATGTGCTTTTTTACATCCAGTCCCCGTGTGTGTGCAGTTTTGTAAATTTTGTCATCTATTCCCACCGGCACACAATGGCCTACTCTTACGAAAAGCGGAACAGGATTTTACGTGTGCGGAAGATGTTCTGCGTACGTTCGCACACGGGGCCTCGGCTTATAGTCTCATCCGAAGGACTCTTGGGGAGAGTGGAGTCGGCACTACTGATGATAACTCCAGGGAAAATATCCCCTTGAACGGGAATCGAACCCGGGTCGTCAGATTGCGAGCGCAATGTTCTAACCTAGACTCCGTGTGCGAACGCGCGCAAAACATCTCGCGCACATGTTACAACCCGTTTTGCTTTCAGAAGAGTATGCTATTGATGCCAGTAAGAACGGATGACAAAGATGAACATAACAAATAACAAATAAAAACACACGCACACTGGTGTCGTGTTCAGATATATGTTTAGATATCATCCCCAAAGTCAAAATGTCAAGTCAAGTCAAGTCAAAAACACTTTAATCATCCCATGAAGGGCAATTACAATACTGACAGGCAGATTGATACGGGTCAAAAATCTCAAAGACACAAAAAAGCTATATTTCATATTGGTTGAAACATTCCAAAATGACTACAAATACAAATGTCACGAACACACACACAAACACACACGCGCACATGCTCACACACACATACACACACATATCAAATGTGAACACAATGTTTAAAAAAGAAAATGCGGCCACCGTTGATAAACTTTGAAGCTCTAGCCAAAGAAAGAGAGAAAAAAAGTCCACGCTCCTACTAATGAAGGACATGGGTTTGTACAGACTGATAAAGAAACAGCCTGTTTGCTGAAATTAGCAATCATACTAACGATTATGGGTTCCTCTTTCGTTGTATGCGGAATGTGACGTGTGCTAGACACACGGGGCCTCGGTTTAGAGTTTCCTTTCAAATGATCTGTAGGTGAAAAAAAGTCGGAATGACTGCTAACTCCATGAGAGAAACAAAACCCCACAGATTTCCAATGGAGACAGCAGAAATTTGAACCTTTGCCATCATCAGTTTCTGTTAGATTAAGAGACTTAGGTTTTAACCATTGGCCTACTGCTCCACTCTCAATCAGCAAATAAATGAATAAATGAATGAATGAATGAATTATTTATTTATTTATTTAACAAGATCAACCACTTTATTGGCGCGTCTTTCTTTTTATTCACAACTACTCGTGCCACTACCCAAACAAGCACAGAAAACTGGGCAGCAAAATATTTTTTAAAACAACTTACGAACACACACACACACACACACACACACACACACACACACACACACAAAAACAAGAACAAAACAGCAAAGCAACGCACAAAACAACATGAACAAAGCTGCAAACAACCAAGCAAACATCAACATCAACCAAAAGAAGAAGAAGAAGAAGAAGCAGAAGCAAAACAAACCTAGCCAGCCCAGAACAACTCCCGAAGCGCGACCTGTCAGAAGTTAGAGAGGTGGGGAAAGCGATTGATGGAGAAAATGAAATTGCCATGCTGCTGCTGCTGCTGCTGCTGCTGCTGCTGCTGCTGTTGATGGAGTCTGTTTTCACAGACACAGACACAGACAGACGCAGTGCAGTGCAGTGCAGTGCAGTGCTGTGCTGTTGTTAGTTAGGGTAAGGGCCTGGACTGAACTGTGGACCCTATCACATTGGTGTGTCATCAACTTCTACCTGTAGCAGAGTCTTAGGTGTATTAGCACATTTGGATAGTTCTTTGTTTGTTTATTTGTTTTGTTTAATTTTGGCTTCTTCTCCCTTCCTCTCCCACCCCCACCCGTCCCCTCTCTCACTCTTTGTCTGTCTGTCTGCCCGTCTGTCTGTCCATCTGTCTGTCCGTCTGTCTGTCTAACTGTCTGTCTGTCTGTCTCTCTCTCACTCTCTCTCTCTCTCTCTCTCCTGATAGACATAATTTATCACGATTTATTTGTCATGCAACCAACAGAAGAAGTAAGATAACTTTAATAGAAATGGATCCTTATATTGATGAATACTACATTCAAAATATTGTCGATTATGACGAACGTGAATTGATTTGTGATTGATATTCAAGAAATGGGTGATGTAATTTCTTTATTATTGCTGATATATCATTTCATATTTGTATATATTGATAGTAATGTTTTTTGTAATACTCATGTCATATGCCCACTCCGTACGCCCATCATTCCTTTGTATTGTGGCGTAAGGCCGATGTACAGTAAAAGTCTGAAGTCTGAAGTCTGAATTCTCTCTCTCTCTCTCTCTCTCTCTCTCTCTCTCTCTCTCTCTCTCTTTCTCTGTGCTTGTTCTTTTTTTTTTTGGAAAATATATATCTGTGTGTATTGTGACTGTGATTCTCTATTTTTCAAGCGCAGCTGTATTTGATATTTCTATCTAGCATTGTACTTCCTCCATGCCTCACTGGTTGTGCCAAAGCCTCTCTGCTACATGGAGGGATTGTAACACCAGGCTTGGCCTGAGATCTCTGTATAAATCATGCGAATGTGCAGTAGGTGGGCATTCAAATACACAGAAATAATAATAATAATAATATAATAATAATAATAATAATAATAATAATGTATGGAATTAATATAGCGCTGAATCTTTGTAAAGCAACAAATCAAAGCGCTCAGATGCTCAGTGCTCAGATACAATAATTTTTATGAGAAACATTAATTATTTTTGGTTCTTTTCTGTCCATACTACGTTCTTTATCATGTTGCTTTGTATTGACTATATTCATGTTGGTAACTGTTTTCCTTTGTAAGGGATAACACGTAATCTCCTCGACTGTAGGGCCACCGTGAATGACTTAAACGACAGCCAGCCCTATCCATCTTTTGTCAGTCTTCCGCCTCTAGCTCGCAGGTCTTCCTTCACTCAGCCTCAGGACTGTCCAGTCTGTGATGTGATGTGGTTCTCCTCCTCCTCCTCCTCCTCCCATCTCCATCTCTGTTTTCCTCTTGGTCTCCTTTCTTACATTGTACCTAGCGGGACTGTCTTGGCAAGCCCATTTGAGCGTGTTGTTGTTGCTGTAGTTGACAGAAAAGAGCAAGTATGTATCGTAGACTTTGTGCATCCATCCCATCGACAGAAATAATGAATCTAGGTAGTATAAAAAGCAAAAGGTGTCAATCATTTTTTTAATGAAACGAAAATATCTATCCAATCAAGCAAATTAAAAGAAAATGTTGCATATTTCCAAACAAACTCCGACAGCAACACCACAAAAAATGCTGCAATAACGTACAAAAACAAATACAATTCAACATAACAAAAGAAGAAACAAATATAAACCACCACGCTACACAATACAGCAAGACCGTATTATTTTGTTAAAACAGTATATTAGACTTAACCTCTAAAGCTAAAAAATAAACCAACTCACAATATCTCACATTTTTCACTAGGACACAACAAAGAGACACAGTATTGTAAAATTGTAAAGTGCAGTGAAACTAAGACTTGTAAGAAGTTACACACACACAAATAAACAGAACCCAAAAAAACCAAAAGAAAATGAGAAAGATAGAACTTTAAAAAAACACTTCTCGCTTTCTTATTTACTCACTCAATCGCTCATTCAGTCACTCCTTCACTCCCTCACTCACTCACTCACTCATTCTCAAGCTAACAACTTTCCGCAAGATTGGTTTTCGGCAGTTTGGGACTCAAAGTTCCCTGCAGTTTTGGTGAGACGTTCCGCTTCATTTCACCGCTGTTTCATCACTTTAAGACACTGGGGTTTTTATCTCTTTCTGCTCCCAACTATTCTTCAACCAGTGGCAGGAATGCTGCCTCGGCTCTTGCAGTGGAAGAGATTTTCTTTTGGAATTGTTTGGCACCAAACGGTCTTCAAGAATTGAGTGTCAGGGAGAGAGAGAGGTGTAAGAAATTGTGTACGTGGTAAGGAGTGCAGTGGAAGTTGAAAAGTGATTGTGTGGTGAACTATCTTGCGATTTAAGACTGACGAATCGTTTGGATCCCCCCCCCCCCTCTCTCTCTCTCTCTCTCTCTCTCTCTCTCTCTCTCTCTCTCTCTCTCTCCTCTCTCTCATCTCTCTCTCTCTCTCTCTCTCTCCTTGTTGAAATGTGTTTTATTTTGTTTGTTTGTTAGTTCGTTTTGGGTTTTTGTTTTGTTTTGTCTGTTGGTTTATTTGCTTGTGGGTTTTTTAACATTTTTTTCTTTCTTACTCTTTTTTCATCTACTTTTTTTTAAAGCTGTTAAATATGTATTCTTACTATATTCATGGATTTGCTTTTTGTTGTTGCTTTCTTTCTTTATTCGTTCTTTATCTCTCTGCTGTTTTGAGTTAATATATATGAACTTTTTTTTTAAAGAAAAAAGCACAGAGATAGAAAAAAAAATTATCGTCGGCGAGTGTAGCATCTTGTCTGTTTGTGTGTCTCTCGGTTGGTTCGTCTGTCTCTGTCTGCCTGCGTGTCTTTCTCGTTGCATCCTTCTTATTTACCAGATGAATAAATCACATTTTGAGAGGAGGTAGACGCACTAGAAGAATTTATAATAATAGTAGAAGTAGCAGCAACAGCAATAGTAGTGTTAGTGGCAGTAGCAGCAGCAGCAGCAGCAGTAGCAGTAGTAGTAGTAGTAGTAGTAGTAGTAGTAGTAGTAGTAGTAGTAGTAGTAGTAGTAGTAGCAGCAGCAGCAGTAATATTAGTAGCAGCAGCAGCAGCCGCAGTAGTAGTAATAGTAGTAGTAGCAGCAGCAGCAGCAGTATTAGTAGCAGTAGAAGCAGCAGTAGCAGCAGCAGCAGTATTAGTAGCAGTAGCAGCAGCAGTAGCAGCAGCAGCAGCAGTAGTAAGAGCAGCGTGCATGTGTGTGCGTATGCCCGCACACGCATGTGTGTGTGTGTGTGTGTGTGTGTGTGTGTGCGTGTGTGCTTGTGTGCGTGCGTATGTAAGTGTGAACGATAGACAGACCTTCTTTCTCTCCTTCATTCTTTCATTCATTCATTTATGAAGTAACTCGTTTAGCGCATTCGTTCCTTCCTTTCTGCCTGCCTTCCTTCTTTCCTTCCTTCTTTCCTCCCTTCATTCATTCATTCATTCATT